>JAQFVV010000007.1:15934566-16302066 GCA_028023455.1 Epiperipatus broadwayi | reverse complement strand
AAGATATGGAAAATAAAGAAGAAGAATTTTAATATTTTTTTAAACTCTATTATTGATAAAGTTTGTTTTGAAAGACTGTCTGTCAAATATTGTAATAATAATGATGATGATGATAATAATAATAATGATGATGATGATGATAATAATAATAATAATTTAATTCATTTTATTTATCATAAAAAACTACAGCATCAAACCAATTATAAAATTGCACCATAATTAATATACAATAATATAAATAAGCAAGTATAAATATATGTCGTCATGTAACAAATTTTTTAAAATCCAATATAAAAATATTTTCATCAATAAAATATTGATTATAAGTGTTAGGCAGATGAAAAAGGGTGAAGATTTTAATGTGTTAGAGTGACAAACTTTAATGTTAATAAATTAGATGTGTGTGTTTTATGTGAACAACTATTAATTTTAAAATTTGAGATTTATTCTTTAAAATAATTTTCTGAGTGACAAGATTATATAGGCATTTAAGATCTCTAATCGTTTTTCTAATAGATGTGGATATATAATGGTTATTTAACTTAATTTTTTTTGAAAATTTATCATAGACTAATTTAATTCTGATAATATCTCATTTGAAACTTGGGTTCCAAACAACAGATCCATATACCAAAATTGACAAAACCAAAGCAAAAAACAATTTATGCTTTGTAGAGTTAGTAAATTGTCTACAATGCCTTAAAATCATATCCATAATTTTAAAAGCTTTATTTACCATAATTTTAATGTGATGGTGAAATGACCTTTCATTAGCAAAATAATGTCAAACCCTATCTGTACATTAACCAAATTTATTTTATGATCTTCAATATAATAAGGAGATTTTCTGGAATAAAAAACAGTCGAACATTTATCCTTATTAACATCCATCTTATTATTTTTACACCATTTCACATGTTAGTATCTTTTTGTAAAAAGTATGCAATCAGTAATTGAGTGAATAGCCTAAATATTTTCCTATTATTTGCATAACCCAAAAGTTGCAAAAATTTCAAATTTTCACCTAAATCATCTAAATAAATGTTAAGCAATAACAATGCAATAATATTGTCTTAAGATATTCCTAGATTGAAATAGTATGGAGTAGAGAACTTGTTATTAAATTTGACACAAGCCATTCTTTCTCTAATAAAAGATCCAAACCATGGTATCAAATTATAAGAAAAACCTAATTTGTACATTTTATGAAGCAATGTAGAATGGTTAATTTAATTAAATGCTTTGGAGAGATAAAAATGAATAACATTTAGATGGCATTGATTGTCAAAAGCATTAGCAATAAATATGATCAGTTATTGTTAGAAGATTAGTTTTAGTTGATCTAGCTAAAAACTTATTTATGTCATTAATATTTTTTTATAATTACACCTTTAAAATATGTGTGCAGTTGTATGATGCAATAAAATATGTCTGTAATCATTTACATTATTTCTTGAACTACTTTTAAAAATAGGTATAACATTGACAAGTTTAAAGGAGTTGGGGAAAATGCACTTATTATTGGAACAATTAAAAATGTAATATATGAGATGAGGAATGAATTCTGCACATCCTTTATAAATAAAAGAAAGTATATTATCATAACCAAAACTTGAATATAATTTCAGTTCTTTGATAGCAGATATAATATCATTATTGTTGAAACAATCAATGAAAATGCTATCATTAAAATACTCATTACATAATCTATACTCAGAAGACAATTAAGAATTTTCATACAATTCAGAAAAGCAAATTCAAAAATTATCAGCAATTAAAGAGGATCTATAATCCATTTGAGACTTACTTTTGGTAATGCCAGAAATTTTAGCAAAGAACCAAAATTCCATGCTAATTTAGAGTGTGCTCTCCACCATTTTGAATTCTAAGGACTGCCCAAAACCATTGCTGCTAAGTGATAAAAGATATGAAATAAACAACACAGGATTACTTGGATGAGGCAGAAGTGATTTTGGGCAGTCTGTAAAATTCAATATTGTGGACAGTACACTCTCAATTGATCCAATCAAACCAAGCTTATAATTTCAAAGTACAAAAGGTTTATAACTTTTAAAATACAAATTTTATTATAATATATACCTATAACCACATGTTGAATAAATGTAAAATTGATCAGACCAAGCTTATAATTTCAAAATACTAAAGCCTTATAACTTCTAAAATACAAATGTTATTACAATAATAATGGTATGAAGTGCAAAAGTATGCAGGGATGATAAAAAATGTTTTTGACAATACCAGGTATCATGCAAAAAATTCAGAAGTCTAATCTAAGGAAGCTTATAATTTTAAATTACTAAAAACTTATAACTTCTAAAATACAAATTTTATTATGCCTATAATCACATGTTGAAATAATATAAAATTGATCAAACCAAGCTTACAATTTTGATTTACTAAAACCTTATAGCTTCTAAAATACAAATTTTATTACAACATATGACCATAATTATGTATTGAAATAATATAAAATTAATTAAACCAAGCTTATAATTTTGAAATATTAAAAGCTTCTAATTTCTAAAATATGGCAGCTGAAAGACAAATAGGCTGAAATAAAGCATATTTATTAATTTTACAATTAATCGGGTTTTTTTCTTACCAGAAAGAAATTCTGATGTTGCACGCTTTCATTGTTACATGTAGTTAGAAAAATAAGAAAAAATAGTGTTCACATTTGATCTTCTGACACTTGAATCACTCAAGGTCTTTACAGGCTCTTGAAATTGATACAAATCGATATATCTATTTACACAATTTTCTATTTATTAACATTGATGTGACATTTACTATCAACAAATAAACATGGAAACATGTTTAAAAAAATATTTACAGATTTAGGTAAAAATTTGTTGATTATTTCAAATGTGAAAGAGTTATTCATTTTTAAATAAAATAAAAACTAACTTTTTCACCATTGGTAGGAAGCATTAGGATCTTTGAGAAATTTAATGAAGAAATCTTTTTATCCATCTGCACATTTCTTGCTTTGGTAAGAAAATATCTGATTTATTAATTTTTTATTAATTGTAAAATTAATATTCTTTACTTTAGACAATTATTCTTTTGGATAATATTAAGATAAAATGTAATTTATTATTAATTATAGAATTAATATCTTTCAGCAGTGGTTTCTACATTTATTCAACATTTTCTTATTTTAGAAATTATAAGCTTTTAATATTTAATAATATGCTAATGCATTGAAGGTGAAACTATTCCACATAACAATTTATTTAGGCTGAGCACTTTCAGTGTTTCCTTACTCCATAATCATAGCCTTGTAGATTGTCAATATAATTGTATGCAAATATATGCAAAAATATTTTTTTATATTATCCATTTTCTGGAAATGGCAAAGCAAGTGTCTTTTGTATTTATAGAGTTGGCATTGCTGGCAACAAAACAAGCTTTCTTGATCTTTCTCTTGATGTCATTTCTCTCAGTACATAATATATCAGCTTTGGAGGGCTCAAATCTATAGCTAAACTCTTGCTAATGGTCAGCAAACATGGAACTGCCTTCTTTTTGGGTTATTGCTCATGTGTATGTGTATTTGTTTTAAGTCAATCTATTGCCATTTGTGGCACAAGTCTCATCATAGTAAACAGCACTACACCATATCTGAAGGCACACAATTCTACACACCACCTGGGGATTGCTTCAATGTTTCTTTTGTTTTTAGTGTTATTGATGAGTCTATTGGTGTTTGAAGGGGTTCTAAATCCCAGTTTAAATTCTTTATGTAAAGTTTTACTAATGTTTTCACCACTGCAGGAATTTCATTCCTCCCATTTTTTTATTTTGTATATTCTAATCATGTGATTTGATCAAGCATAGTTGTATGAAATGTGTACTTTATTTTTTTCATTATTGATGTAAATTGTGATTTTGTAACAAATGGTCATATTGCAACCCCATGTGGATTATTCAACATCATTTATTATTGAATGTTTCAGTGGTGTTTTGGGGCAGTCATTAAAATTCAAAATGGTTGAGAACACACTCTAAATTGGTACCAATATTCTTTAGGATTATCTGACACATTAAGTTTAATACTTTTAATATATTTTGATAATCAATTTTCTGAATAGTTTTAACCAATCTTTTATAATTAACAATATTATTATAAAAATAAATTTTTGAGTTTTAACAAATTGCTTATGATTACAAGATTTCATTCTAATAATTTTTTAAATGTAACTGAAAACCAAGAAGGAAAATAATTGTGAGAAACATGTTTTTTGAGTATATAAAAATCAATCAAATCATTAAATACCGATTAAATAATTCCATATTATAATGTCTGATGAGGAATATAATGAGCTCCAATCAAAATTGAAAATTGCCTTACACAGACCAAAAGTAATCCCCTTCTTTACAACATCTTTTAATATTCAGAGGAAAAGAACATTTAAAATAATTTAAACTAGCAAAAAATTCAATAGGTGAATGTTGTAGAATGATAGGAAAATTCATAGATGAAAAACAAAAATATTTAATTTCAGATAAACTATTTAAAACATAATCAAGTATTCGATTGTGAGAATTTAAATAAAAATTGTGTTGCTTTAAATTCAAAAAATTAAAAACCTGTAACATCATATATGCTTTAGGTGATAGTGAAAAAAACATTAAAAGAAGCATTGCTGAATAACTCGGGAATGTTAAAGTCTCCAGTAATCATAACATTCATTTTATAATCAACCAAAAATTCTTCAAAAGTCATCCAAGTCAGAAAAAGTCAAGGTTTGGTCTGATATAAATATTTCCCAATAAAAAATTATTATGATGATAAAGGGAATATGGATTCACAGTAGGTAAAATCTAAAAACATAGACTTGTGAATAATTTCTATTTTAATAGCAATGAGAGTATCCCCTCCTCTTGTAATTGCTTTATGACATCTATCTGTATAAAAAACTTTATACCTATTATCCAAAAATGTGTTATCATGAATTTGGCTATTAAGCCAAGTTTCAGTAAGGAAAATAAAATCATAATTTTCTGAACTAAAAGAAGTTTTAATTTGATTGAATTTAGTTCTCATTCCTCTAATATTGGCATAAAAACAAGAAAAACCACCCATAGAAAAAAAAAATTCTTTTTTTCCTTTTTTTTAAAAAATAATATAAAATCAATCAAGAAGTATTAATTTATGAGCTAAATGGCCATAAATATATATATTGTGAGTCCAAAAATTTGTGTAATAATCTGATATTTAATAAAAAAAATAATAATATTGACAAAATTATATTGACAAAAGAAGTTAATCAGAAAATATTAATGAACTGGCTAATAAACCATAAACAATTTTTAATGTAAAACTACAAGGCCATAAAAGATTAGGTATAGACTTCCAATGCTGTATATTTGAGAATTGAAACAAAAAGCTGCTAGTATTAAAGTTAAACATGTTAAATATTACTTTAATATGAAGTGTGTTTTACAGAAATTTCTTCATCTCAGTAGATTTAATATCTACTGCTAAATTTGAAATCAAATCTTTATGATATTTATCATTATCTTTCATTAAATATAAAAGGTTACTATTATTACGGCTGCTATAAGAAAACAGACTTTCAAACCTAAGTTCATCAACATCTTTAGAAATATTTTGTCTAAATTTGGAAGAAGAATTGCTAAAAATTTTATTACAAAATTTATTCGAATCTCGTCTAGAATTATGGGTTAAAGCACGCATTTGATTTAAGTAATACTTTTTGTTAGGCAACATAATTGATACTTTGTTTTTTAAAAAATTGATAAAAGATGTCAGGAGAATATATCAGTAGAATAGAAGCCCCCACCCCCTTTATAAGATACATTAGGTTTTTCCCTAGTGTTATCAAGTAATGCTTTATCCAAAAATAGTATCTTTTTTTTATTAATATGTTATTCAAAAAGTAAAACATCCCTATTATTTTTTTGATAATTAATATGTTTTACTCCAGTGCCATAACTAGTTTTATTTCTTTAATAAATGATTTAGAACTCTGAAATAATGTTATTATTTATAACAGTCTTCAGGTTTGCAAAACATTTTAGATTCATAGAACACATGTTATTATATAAACTAATATTATTAACAGTATCACACTTTTCATTATTTATCTTATGAAAGTTTCTATTATAAAAAAAAAACTTGGAACCACCCTTAGAAAAACAATTTGTTTTGACAGAATTAAGAGAGCATTGAATACTTTTGCTAGAATTAGAAAAATAATTTGGTGGCTCATCACAAAGTTGTGAAATAGAAAAAGATTATAGGACTTCTAAAGTAAAATGTTCAGGACATGAAATAACCTCTGCCTGACATTTATCTGTGTGGTTTAAATTAGTAGAAAAAGATTAAGTAATGTTGATGGGTGTAATAGAAAAATTAGCTGCATAAGGAAGACCGAAGTTAGCTTTATAAATGAATTCATCCTGCACATTAGCATTTATAGCATTATCAGCTTTTCTAATTTGTAGTGGTATAAAACAATTAACAGAATAATCAAAATCACTATTTGTAGTATGTGCCTTCACTGCAGCTGATAACATAGTATTAGATTTTGAATAGAATCTAATTGATTATTCATTAGAATTTTTTTTAGCAACCAAATTATCTTAATTTTTTTCAGTAAATATATCATAATCAGTAGTTGAAATGTGATTGTGAGAATCCATATATTTGACCAAGTTACATTCAATGTGTTTAGAATCTAAACCTATGATATCACTATCCAAAGATAGAGTTGATTCACTATCCATTACCAAATCATTAATAAGCTCATTATTAATATCTCAAAATTCTTTCCTAGAAGTTATATAAATACAAATCTGACACTTAAAAAAACCATTACCAATGGTTTGAAAAATAATAGCATCAGATTTAAATAAGATGAAAATATTTCTGATATTAACCAGAACATGTAATCTCCAAGGATATACCAGAAATAATCATAGAGCAACTATGGCAAAAGTAAAGGTCTAGAATTTTCTTTTTCATCAAAGCTAAGCTTATTAACTGTATTATTCACAGGAGGATGATCTGCTTGAGAAATTGATGGACTTGAAAAAAATGATTAATAAGAGAGGCATCATAATCATCATTGTTAAGAAAAATTTTACAATAATCGCATACAAAGACAGTCCCAATAAAATCATTGATATTAATAGAATTATAACAATCCAAATGATATTTCAAACCACAGGACCCAGAACATTTCAAAGATTTTTGCCTTCCATAAATATCATCATGACATAATGGACAAGGTACAGATAAAGGAGCCATAATAAATTAAAAATATTAAGCAAAATAACAAAAAAAAGATATATGTATCAATAGCTTAAGCAAACTAAGACTCTAACAAATATATATATATATAAACTATGCATATCAGTCAATAATAATAAAAACTAAAAATAATCTCTTGCATAACCCTATTTGAATATCAGAACAATGATCCATTAATCTTCTAAGTAAACAAATCCCCTCAACTCAAAAATTACAAATTTACAAATTATAAAATATATAAGTGTGTTTTTTAATAATAATAATTATTATTATTCATACAATTCCATAGCACTATATAGGCCAATTATAGATTGCACATAAATTAATTAATACATATAAGATTTTAAAAGAAATATATATATATAATTAATGGAGATTACAAATATTATAATAATAATAAAACAAAAAAATTAATTTTAACTTACAAAGAGAATAAGTACTTTTGAAAGTAAAATTTGTTTTGATGTAATTCAAATTACTATTTATTCAATAAGTCATTTAAAGGATCTTACCAAATTTTGCTATTTGTTTTTCTGTTGAGTGCAACACATTTTAGACATTAATGTCAAATAAACAATGAAGTATCTGACCATAATAAATCATAGTTTCATGTCTAAATTTACAAATAATTTATTTAACTTGAAGATTTTTTTTTCTAAAACAGTAAGTTCCATTTTAGTAGTTGTGTTTTATAATAAATGAAATTAAAATCCTCAATGATTTGTTTTTATAATGCATAGTTGATTTTTAAAATCCTTTATTTGATAATCATAATATATAATAAAGCTAATTAGATATACCATTAAGCATCACATGATCACATTTCCTATACTAGCACATTAATTGTTGATAACTCTGTTTAGCACAGGTGGCAATACTGTATGGAGAGTTTTGCTAATTAGATATATCTGATATGTGTACATACTTTTCTTGTGTGTGTGATTTCTTCTTGTAATTCATAGTCGACTTTTAATTTATCTAATTATTCAGTTTTGCTACAGCATTTGTAAATAAATCCAACATTAGTAGATATAATTAGGGCATTTCACTGTTCAATGAAGAAAGCTACATTTACAAAAAGATGTGGTTAGCATTCCTATTGGCTTATCCCATCGTAATAAATACAAATATAAATCATTTTCATAACTTCTAATTTATGACCAGTACAAAAAAAACTAATCTAAATAAATTTTATAGCAGTCGATTATTTTTTTTGTTTAGCAATCATTGAAATTCCTATAGCAATCATTGGATTGTCTGAATTGATCATAATTTTATTTTCAAATTATTATCTTAAAAATAAACAAAGGAATAAAATTTTTGTTTTTTATAAATTATTTTTTTTAACGTGTTAATATGTTATGATTTGCTTTAAAAATAAATCAATAAACTTTTTACAAAGTTTTAAAACATATATAATAATCTTTTTGTATTCATTTTTAAAATTATGCATGTGACCTATGACAGAGAGGTTACAACATATATGTATAAATATATGTGAAAGTTGTCCTCAAACAATGTCTCTAATAGCTTTTTATAAAATAAAAAAAGATGGAAATACCAAATTGTGAACATTTGGGTTTTTGTCTTATCATTATTGGCTAAACAACTAGATAACAATTTAATGATTAATATTGGATAAATTGTTCAATTACTATGAGACATCTATCTGAAATGAAAAATCATATTCCTCTTTAAAAAACTCCGAACCAATGAGAATCTCAAGAAAGGAGAAAAAAATTAAATCTATAGGTTCAAAACCAGTTATAAGACATGTTAATCAGAATTGCTGCCAGTGTCTTTTAGATAAACTCAAAATCTATTTTTATTTATATATAAGTAAAAATTTGTGTATATCATCATAATTATTTTAATCAGTATTGATTCATTTCAGGATGATGGTTTCTCCAATTTTAATCCATATTCTCTGATTCCTAACCTCTTTTCTACACCAACAAACTTCATTCATCCATCCCATATGTTGTCTCTTCTTGGCACCCAATTCATAGCTTCATTTATCTATTTATATTATCTTAATCTCTTCTCGCAAAATAATTCAGTCTCTTTTTGTTAGTAATATCTGTTTGTTCTGTGTCTCATACATTTTTATTTTTGATCTATTCTTCTTACTCCTATTATACATTTCTCCATACTTTGTAGAATAATATGAAATCTTCATACTACTCTTTTATTAACCATCCAAGTTCAATAAGTAAGAATTGATAAAACACATCTATTCAAAACTTTTAATACATTTATCAACCAGTGCGGTGAATTTACTGTCTTTTTACCGCTGAATTTAAAATAAAAAAATCCGGTCTTCCTTTTCAGTTGTCTGATAATTCTTAACTAAAATATTGATTGGGTTTTTTTTGAAGGCAGGATGAATGTGTGTATCAATTTTTTTTTCTTTCTTTCTTATAGATATTTACAAAGATTAAATTAATTAAAGGATATTTGAAACCCAGAATTTCAAGCTCACTACAGTAATCCACTCTATCCACTATAACTGATACACATGAACACATGTGACAAGATAAATTATCTAGCTTAAATATATATATATACTATACTTTTTTTTTATATATCAAATGTGTTGACTGGGAAGCAAACCCGGGCCAGCTGCTTGTATGGCAGCTATGCTAACCACTAGGCCACCAATGCTTGACTTGTACAATCTTATATAATCAGCCTGATTCTGCTCATCCCTCTTCTGTGTTTTTAAATGGACATATTAAGATCCTACACATGAAAAGTCATATTGACTTAAGGTCAACATGAGTATGACTGTAATATTGGCATCATCAAGGGCTTTGAGCATTCTATCATCAGATTTTCAGTGATATGGGTGCTGAAGATTTTGGAGTGTGGAGAAGATTAAAGCCTATCCATTAAAGTGAGGAGATTTGCTGTCTTAATATAAACCAAGTATTGATTATATATGTGTGTGAGAGAAGGTGATCTGGACCAACTGATGAGTGCTGGTTTAACATGAAATGAGTATATTGGAGATCATTGCTCTTTTTTCCATGTATGGGATCATGTGTATCAGTTATATTGGATAGGGTGGATGACTGTAGGGAGCTTGAAAGTGTGAGTTCAAATTCCCTTTAATTATATCTAGCTTAAATATATATCCTATACTTGTATTTCAATACTAAAGATTAAATTAATAAATTTGTATGTATGTATATAATGTGATGCCCACATAAAGTTGTCATCACATGTATATACCTATTAACAAGAGTAAATAATTTAGTTACCAGAAATCTGAAAAAGAGAGAAAAAAAGTTGAGATTTAGTTAAATGTTTGAAAATTACTTTTGATTTTATTGTTAGAGAAGGAGAGAGGAGTGCATAAAGAAATGCATCTCTTTCTCTCTTTAAACTATGTATTGTAATAATTAATACGATTGAAAAAACGATTCAAAAATAATAATAATAATAATAATAATAATAATAATAATAATAATAATAATAATAATAATAATAATAATAATAATAATAATAATAATAATAATAATAATAATAATAATAATAATAATAATAATAATAATAATAATAATAATAATAATAATAATAATAATAATAAAAAATAAAAAAGGAAAGAACATTTGAAATATATTACTATTAGAAGTTATCAATGAAAAAGAAATTAAAAGAATTATAAACCACATGTAAAATAATATATTTGTACAAATTGAAGGTGTTAAAATATGTTTAACTAATTACATTTCATGAACAATAGAGGAACAAATTTAAAGGAAAAGTTTCATTTATAATTATATATTCTTTCCACTGATATCAGTTCATTGGAAATTGTAAAATATTTAATTAATTAAATTCCAATAAACAATAGATAAAAAAAAAAATTACCATTACCATTACTACTTTAGAATTGGAGAGATCAGCAGCAAAGAAAGAAATACAAGACATGCATGGCTAGTGGCTTTAAAGGGATGTGGGTTCACGCTCGACCCACCTAAACACAGACTCATGATGAAATAACATCAGTGCCTCACCTGCCAGATAGACTGTAGCTTCTGTATGCTGAGAGATGTAAAAAAGGAAACTAAATAACCAACAACAACTAAGCTAGGACTGAAAATAGACTAGCAACATAAAATTATATTCAAAAAAGGACCCATCCATCCGAAGAATATGCAGAGGATCTACCATCTCTGCAAAAAAAGTGGATGAAACCCCACAAGATGGTATAGAGTGCTTAGAAGAATTACAAATGAGAATATCTGCAAATCCTAGATAAAGGTTTAGCTATAGCAAATATGCATGCATGCATTTTTTGTTGTTTAAATTCACAATATTAAGAAAAAATTAAATAATAAGAACTAATTTTGAAAAGAATAATCCTTTTGAAGGTAGAACACTGCTGTATATAAAAATTCCAAGATAGAGCTGTTTATATCTCTTTAATAGTCAATGTATTTTTTATTTTGTTTTTATTGTTATTATGTAATATAATGTTAGTGTGTATGTTACTAAATATTTCTTACTATTCATAAAGGTTGTTTAGACTTGCTTTATTATTCTATCACCAAGCTACAGGGGGAGGGGACTGTCAAATTTATTGGTTAAAAGTTTATGATTTATTTTTTATAAAATATTCATTGTGCTGCTTGTATTGTCGTAATCTCAAAATTTAAAAATATATATCAAGCAGTGGACATTTTTTGACTTATTTTTAGGAATAGTTTACTTTGTTCAGCAGTCGAGAGTGTTTGATTGGGAAAGATAGCATTGAGGTAATATGTTCGTATTGTTTCAGGGTTTGATCAAAGGTACAGATATAAAGTTAAATTCGTATTTGTATTTGCTCTCTGCTTGAATTGTAACATCATATAAATATTTGAATAACCACAAATTAAACCATAACCATTACAATTGGGGACCAGTCCAGGATTTATCACATTTACAAGTACAACCATTTATGTAGAAAATAAAGTGAAAGAAAAAAAAAAGAAAGCTTGGTGGGAGACGAAAGCAAAAAAAAAAGAGAGAGAAAGAGAACATGGTATAAGTTAGGAAGCTAGACCATAATATGGAGATAATTGTGAGGGGGCTTGAAGGCAGGCATAGGTGAGTGAGAATTAGTGAGGGGTGTGTGGGAGAGATGAACAAATGTATCTAATGTCAATTAACATAAGTTAAAGAGAATAAGATAATCCAGTAAATATTAGTAGAACAGTCATAATAAATAAACTATAAAGTGATATTGTATCAATTAGATAGACTTAATGCACAGTAGATCGAAAACAAAAATGGATGCCTTAGATAGCAATGTAGAAAAAACTTCTAGTGAATGACAAACAGAACCATCTGAGGAAGTAGACAGTGAAGGGAAGATAGGGATTAGCGAGGGAATAGAGATGGTGGATAATGACAAACAGGGAGAGAAAATTAATGTAGAAAACTATGTTTTAATGGATATGTTAAAGAAATTGATGGAAGGTCAGCAACAGTTGGCTAAGGAACTGAGTGAAAGGAATAAAAGAATGATAGAAGAGTTGGGTGAATAGCTAAGTAAAATTTTTAATCAAAAAATTGAAGTAAGTGAATGAGAAGTTTGAACAAACCTCATGTCAAATTACAGTTATGAATGAAAGGTTGGATCACCAGGCAGAATCACTCGGAAAAATAGAGCAGCGCCTTCTGGAAAAGTGGTATAATTTAAAACAGGAAATCATGTCGAAGGTAAATGAAAAGTTGGAGTATGTAGAAAATAAGCTAGAAATGGTGTATCAAGAAGTAGAGAAGTTGAAAACAGAGCAAGATGGGAAATTAGAGACAATCGTGGGTGAAAACGAGAAAATCATAGAAAATTTAAAACTAGACATCAATCAGTTAGCGGGAACAATTGAAAAAATAGAATTAAAGGTAGAAGAAAAAGAAAACAATGTAGAAATAGCTAAGACTAATAATAAAGAACATAGAGGCTTGAGGGAATGTGTGTATGTGAGTGAACAATGGAAATAGTTCAATGAACTTTGTCATGGTGAAACAAATTTTAAAGGTTCATATCTTCTCTGGTCACATTGGGAAAAGCCTGATCAAACAGGTTGCTGAGTTACTGAATGTGTTTGACAGCACTAGACCTAATTACAAGGTGGAGAATTGGGGATTCAAACTCCAGCTCAAAGAGCCAAATATAAATAGGATCCAATTAAGCCCTCATCGTGATTACTGGGAAGAAAACAAGAAGTTATTTTTTGATAGATGGGAACTAAAGTGTTTAGGTGAAATGGAAGTGAGTCGCATTTAAAGCATTCAGACAAGGATCAAGACATTACTGAATATAAGGGTAGGTCTCAAGTTCCTAGTACAAGTGGTTATATATCTAGAAGAAATGGGGATAAGGAGCCACCGAATAGAAACTAACTTAAAGAAAATATAAGTGGACAGATAGCAAGAAAGTTGACTTATAAAGTTAATTTTTAAAAAAAGAAAAAAAAGGTAGCAAGGGGAGGGACAAATTAATAAATGTATAATAAGTTAGACAAAACTCGTCTCCCGAAAAATAATTAAAGTCAAAAGAAAGAAATAGTATTCACTAAATGTATAATCAATAATTAACCTAACGGATATGTTTAGGCACAAACATAATAGTACATAGAAAGAAATAGTATTCACTAAATGTATAATCAATAATTAACCTAACGGATATGTTTAGGCACAATCAAGCACTTCAGGACAGATGTCAAAAATAAAAGTAATAAATAAAAAAAAGCAAGGAAAGAAATAATAATTGTTCAGGCTTAATAAGGAGCCAATTAATAATGAGTAAAATAAAATAAATAGTCTTAATAATAATTAAATGATAGGTTTCACTGACAGGTGTATGAGGTTGCAGATTGAGGCATATATGTGTGTGTGGGTGTATTATGTTTGGATTGTATTTTGAGCTTGATTCAGCTGTCTCTTCATTAACTGTAGATACAAGTGATTTTCTGCGGTAAAACTTTTATAATGAAGCACCGGTAACAATCCTGGGCTCATAATCCCTGCTGGATGAAATTTCCTAGCCATATAAGAATTATAGTAAGAATTATTATCTAGAAAATGAAGAAATAAAAAAAAATAAGAATTTGTTATTTGTGTAAGTTGAACAGTCAGTAGAAATATCCTGCTAATCACACACTTTGAACCCCTTTTGTGCCATTTGGAAAAAAGTTAAGTCATGCCATGGTCTCATCTGTGTGGAGATTAAATTGGTTTAATCAGTCAAAATCGATTGGAATAAATTGAGTAGTTTTGCCTAGTTTTCTCTCTGTATTGATCCTCATCATTATAGAGTGTAATATGGATGGAGAGTAAGAGTATTTTTGTATAAGCAGGAGTAAGGGCTAAGAGTGAGAGGGTAAGAGTATTTTTGTATAAGCAGGAGTAAGGGCTAAGAGTGAAGAATTAAAATAGGTTCTCATCCTAGAACAAGATTTGACCTGATTTTAATTCTTGAAAATTGGGTGGAGTGTAATGTGACACCCACATAAAGTCATTGTCACATGTATATACCTATTAACAAGGGTAAATAATTTAGTTACCAGAAATCTGAAAAAGAGAGGGAAAAAAGTTGAGATTTTAGTTAAATGTTAAAGTGACCTCTAGCGGCGCAATGGACCAGTCATTGTTCAAATCATATCACATTTGAGACAATAAAACATTCACTTTTAACCTAGGTTTTCACCTCAAAATTCTTTTAAACAGGCTGTAAGTACTAATTTTATTAATTTACTTTTACATTTGTTTTTAAAAAAATTTACGATCACATAAAGCTTGATTTAAATCCCACCTTGATTGAGTTGAATAATGTCATCTCCTAATGTTCATGGCTGCCTACAAGGCTCCAAGCCTTCAACAACTAACATGGAAGAGGGGGGTGAATTACTTCAAAAATCTATAGTGGATAGTCAGGGAAAAAAAATATACAGACATAGAAATTTCCCA
This sequence comes from Epiperipatus broadwayi, assembly GCA_028023455.1. Taxonomy (NCBI): domain Eukaryota; kingdom Metazoa; phylum Onychophora; class Udeonychophora; order Euonychophora; family Peripatidae; genus Epiperipatus; species Epiperipatus broadwayi. The sequence continues at coordinate 16,286,801 of JAQFVV010000007.1, read as the reverse complement.
ATAACGAAACAAAACAAATCAGATAATTTATCAAAAGCAAAATGCTGTGTTTCTAAAATAAACACCAGCGAATTGAACGATAAAACTTTAAAACTTGGCAAACAAACACGAAGGGAAAATGACAAGGATAAGTTTCTTCATACCAAAGAGAAAACACTTAAAACAAAAGGAAACCCTTTACAAGACCCTTCTGATGAAGAATTAACTCCTCACCACATAGTTAAATCAACTCTAAATGAAAAACATAAAAAATCTTTAGCCAAACCTAAAATCTGCAGTGGTGAAAAAATGCAAAGAGCAATTCAAATTAGAACAACGTGATCAGTTAACGGCAATCATGCGAATGTTATAGAATACAATATCATGAAGAGTTCCATCAAGCAAAATAATCTTTCTGCAAACAAGAGAAAAAATTATGAATCCAGTTTCACATCAACGTTTGTGCCTGAAAACAAAACAAAAAACCCAGATCCACTAGTAGTGAAGAGTCTACAGACATCATCTCTTCCTCTGAAATAAAGCAAAATAATGGATATTTCAAACATCAAGATGATAATCACAATTCTAATAAAACAACAAATGAAGAATTTAGGCAATCACAAAGATATATAACTAAACCAGATTATACACAAAAAGATAATATCGCAGCCAACCCTTATGCAAACATTGTAAAATCCAATAATAATGACAAATCAGAAACAGGAAACATAAAACACAATTCAAATAATCTGCAAGACAATAATGAAGCAACACAACAATTGATTAAGTTGATGGGGGAGTTGGATGAGGCATCAGACACAGGAATGTTTATACATGAACCATCAAACAGTTCTCACAACCAACTCAATAATTATCAGCTTTATACTGAAACAGTTACCAAATTCAATGAAGCCATGCCACAAAAATTACTAAAATCTTTTGCTATCTTCAGTGATGAAGCCTCGCTCATTCTGTCGACTACAGACTACTTACTAAGATTATTCCCATTTCCAACCAGTAAACTCTTTGACCTGCTAAAAGCCCAAGATCTCTGGAAAGTTATTCAAAGGGTATCATATCACCCCAACCTTCACTATCTAATCCTCCAATTTACAAACATCATGGCAAAACAAGCTTTTAAAAATAAATATAGGATACTTGATAACAGATACCTAATTACCATCAATCCAAACATAGTCCGTGACACTTCAATAAGTGGCAGGGTAAAAAATTGTGGTCTGGGATTCAACATTTCTGACTTACAAAACCTTCTAATGCCTTATGGGAAAATCACTTCTTTTAAATATCTTAGGGTCCCTGGAATACAAGAAGAAGTTCCGCAAAACATAGCACTCTTTCAAATTACATTAAAAAAAGGAATAGTGCCATTAGATATCTTTCCACAATCCGTATTGGAAGAGTGCCTCTTTTCATCTGATTCTGGGGAGTATAATTGCTATGTTTCAAATGCAGGAAGATGGGACACCTGCTGCACAACTGTCCCTCCAGACACTGCACCTCTTGCTGTACCTTTTCAGGTCAGTCACATCGGTGTGGTTCAAAAGAAGAGCATATATAAGAACAGCAAAACATGCAACAAACAAAACCTGAAATAGAACATAATCAAGATATAAATTTAGAGCATGAGACTTTTATCAAGCTGAAAACATATAATCATTCGACAAATGATTCTCATCAAAACAACATAAAAGATCAAAACCAATGCCAAAAAACTAACCCACTCGGATGCCACCAAACACATCAAAACAAGACAAGCAAAACTTACTTCTCTTCAACAGACACTTGTTCTGTCTTTGAGCAAAAAGAAATTGATGCTGAAACTAGGCAAGAAGAAACTGCAAGCCTCACAGAGTCTGGACCTGACCATGTCCCTAAACCCTTCACCACACCATGCAAAAGGAAAAAGCACCAGAACAGAAACACACAATCCACCATCTTGGTTCACAACAATAACAATAATAGAAATATTGATTCAAATGAGACCACCTCAACCTCTGATGACATGCAGTGCAATGCCAGTCCCCACATAAAAAACGGAAAGATGAATCCCTAAAATCAGATAATGGCAATATATCAAACTTATATCATACCCAACCTGAAGCTAATACCTCTGGACAAATAGCCTCCCAAGATTTAACATTATGCAGCCCATCAACTGATCCTGAAGTCTGCCTAATGCAAAAAGACAACCAGCTCACTGCACGTCTTCTAGCTAATGAACAAGAAACCAAGCAACCTACGTCAAAATGTCATTCACAATAACATCACTCAACATCAGGGGGCTTAACTCCAAAGACAGGGTGTTTGCTATCTCACATTGGTTCAAACTCCAAAAACCAGATATACTTTGCTTATCAGAAACCAAGCTCCACCTTCACACAGACCCATGATAATAAAAACAATTGAGAGCTTCGGTTACTTTATATACTCTTTCTTCATCTCAGCTACCACTGGGGTTGCACTTATCATCAATAGAAATTTAATTATTGACTTCTTCAAAATACTCCACATAGATACCAATTGCATTATTGCTACCTTACAAAGCCAGGGTTTTCTGTTCACTCTTATCAATGTGTATCTGGTTAAAGATGAACAAATAGTACACAAAGTTATACATAATATAAACATAGCAAATAGATCGAACCCTAGCCCAGTTATCTGGCTTGGTGATTTCAACCACACTTTTGACCATTTTGAGAAAAAATATTTAAAGATGGTTACTAGAAACATACACAGTGGGAAGGCACTCTTTCATGAAGGAGCCTTCTCTTTCTATACCAGAAGTACTCACTCGCTCATAGACCTCATATTCTACTCTCCTGAAATGAACTCATTCATAGATACACAGCTCTGGCCTATGGGGGTATAGTTGCTATGGGTGTATAGTTGCTATGGGTGTATAGTTGCTATGGGGGTATAGTTGCTATGGGGGTATAGTTGCTATCATCTCACTGTTTAAGCTAACATCAAATTGCAACCACAACTTCATACATCAACTAACCTCCCCCAGACAATGAGATTACTCAACAGGCACAATGTGCCCCCCAATTAATCTCGGCCATATACATCACCTTTCAAGAACAGAAGATATGGAATCTACCAGCATTACAAGGATGGAATACATTCATAACCACAATACAAAAATTTATTAACCATTACAATAGATACCTGAAAAAGCCATTAAGATTACTCTCAGAACTTGTTCGGATTACATCGGAGCTGAAAAGCATCCAAGTTACAGAACACAACATCCCAGAAACCCTATGCCTAAAACATACATATAAACAAACCAGAATGACTCTTGTGGAATATATTCGTATTAATTGAGCATGCAATTATCTGGAACAACAAGATTGCTGGACTCCAGGTTATAGCAGATGGGCCCTGGGGTCAGGAAAAAGAAATCACCACCCTCTTCTTTGTGCCTTGATGGTATTACTTACTCTGGCATCAATATGCTTAAATAAATTAGGGATTATTATTCCACCAAATTACAGCCCATTGGAACTGTTACCAGATGACACAAATTTGTGAAAGATGCAAATAACTCTCACAGCATTGCTGAAGCTGATACCATCTCCAAAATTAAAAGCCTGCCTAAACACACCCATCCTGGCATGCACGGAATTCCTAGATTTCTTCTGATACACTTGGAAAAATTTGCCATACATGTTACAAGGGGAATCATTGATCTCTTAGCCACTGATAGCCTACATCTTCCAAGGATCTATCCTATATTGGTGGTCCCTTTTCTAAAAAAAGAAAGATCTACCTGTAGACTTAAATAACATTAGGCCAATATCCATGGTTCCTCTCCTAATCAAAATTATTGAAAGCATTATAAAAGATAAAATTCAAGAGAAAATCATATCAAAACTTTCCAGGCATCAATATGCTAAGAGGGGTTCATCGACTGTTGATTGTGTAAGCTGACTTTGACTCCTCATTGATCATATCCATAGAACAAAACAATCCTGGCCAGTCACAGTCCAACTAGACTTCAACAGGGCTTTTGACTCTGTCTAAATAGATGTACTACTTGGTGAACTAAAGGTTCTTCAGGTTCCTTTGGCATATATTCAGATCATAGAAAGTCTCCTAGCAAAACGAGAGCTTTTTTTCTCTAAATGGTAGAATTTTTCCTGGGTTCAAACCCTGCATCTCCATTCCCCAGGGCTCCCCATTAAGTGCTCTCCTTTTTATGATATAATATATCTCTTGCTTTTGAGCATTGAGTATGCACTCCCTGGAATTTCCATCCCTCTTTTTAATGAAAACATCTCCCACATCTCCTACATGGATGATGTGGTGGTGCTTTTTAAATCACATGAAGAAATAAACATTTTTGAAAGCCTATTACAGCACTATGCTCAGATGCATGGGCTTACAGTTAACAGGAACAAATCAGCAATTTGGAATATCAAAACAGCTAACAGGATAACAGGTTCATTACAAGCTATGCCTCAGCCTTTTTTGGGATTCAGTATGTCACTATCCCCTACAGCAATGAGGATGGAAATACAACGAAAACTACTAAACAAAATAGACATCACCATAACATGCCTTTCAAGAATATATATAACTACATTTGGAAAGGTTTCACTCTTAAACTCCCTCATACTTCCCAAGATTATATATTATCTTGTGGGTTTTAAACCAACAGAAGCTTTCATTAAAAAAGTAGAATCCCACTGTCTGCGACTCTGTAGAGATAGGCGCAGATCATTTATCAGTCTGTGCACCCTTCAAAAGCCAAAATACATGAATGGACTGGGACTGCATTCAATAAAGGTAATTGCAATACAGAGAACTTACAATATAATCCATAAACTTTACATAAACTTTATTCTGATTGCAGGATCTTCCAATGTCCGCTTCCCAAAGAGCAAGTGCTTCCCACTGATAGACCGCCCCCTCAGAGGTTCACTCCCATCTGGCTTCAATCACAGATCTCAAACATTTTTACGCACATAGTACCTTCTGCGACCATGTTCAATTCAAAAATAACCTATTGGGAAGCCTTCAACCTATCCAACTCAAATACCCAGAAGGCACACACTTACCCCCATTGACATAAACAAACTGTGCAAACTAGCCCATAGATTGGAACTAGCACCTAAACACACAGACTTCCTTCTCAAAATTAACCTTGGTAGCCTCTCCACTGCTATATGTCTTAATAGAAGAGGCTTCCACATAGATCCCATATGTTGTCTCTGTCTTTCCAGCCTGGAAGATATGGACCATATTCTTCGCCTTTGTCCAGTCTGGCAAGGACTAAGACAAAACTTCCAGAAACACATCGATAATAATGGTCCAGACCTAACATCTCTTCAAGGGGTTTTAAATAGAGGCATTTTTGCTGAAATCAGGCATTGCCACTTACATAAATTTTGCCATCTGGTTGACCAGATGCAAGGTGATTTTTCAAAAATTACCACTTGACGAAATCAATAACTGCTTCCTCAACATAATTAAAAATATCCAAGAAACAGACAAGAGAGAGGCTAATCCATACCTGGCCATATTAACCTGGGAATTCACAACTGGCCTAAACAGCACTTCTCCAACCAACCCCTAAATAATTTATATGAAAATAACTATTATGATTTAATAAAACCCTCCAACCATAACTTGCAAAAACAGGGTTTACTAACAAAGGTATTTTGTTATAGACTAAATGAATAATATTCACCTTGCATCCACAGACTAAGTTCTTCACTTATATTCATTTTATATTCTACTGACTTTTGGATCATTTCTTCTTTGTATATATCACCTTGTAACCTCGTTTAGTTAATTCTTGTTATCTTTTTATTTTTGTTTTTTTTTGTAGTCACTTATAGGTCAAATAAAATTATTTTGAAAGAGAGATTTAGTTAAATGTTTGAAAATTACTTTTTATTTTATTGTTAGAAAAGGAGAGGGGGGTGCGTAAAGAAATGCGTCTCTTTCTATCTTTGAATAATAATAATAATAATAAATAAAAAAGGAAAGAACATTTGAAATATATTACTATTAGAAGTTATCGAAGAAAGAGAAGTTAAAATGAATTATAAACTTGTAATAAAAAAATAAAATAAATATAATGTAAAATAATATATTTGTATGAAATAAAGGTGTTAAAATATGTTTAACTAATTACATTCCATGAACAATAGAGGAATGAATCTAAAGAAAAAGTTTCATTTATAACTATACGTTCTTTCCACTGATAACAGTTCGTTGGAAATTGTAAAATGTTTAATTAATTAAATTCCAATAAACAATAGATAAAAAAGAAAGGAAGGAGATTACCATTACCATTACTACTTTAGAATTGGAGAGATCAGCAGCAAAGAAAGAAATACAAGAAATGCATGGCTCGTTGCTTTAAAGGGATGTGGGTTCATGAATGACCTGCCTGATGACTGACTCACGATGAAATAACATCGGTGCCTCACCAACCAGATAGACTGTAGCTTCTGTATGCTGAGAGATATAAAAAAAGAAACTAAATAACCAAGAAGAACTAAGCCTGGACTGAAAATAGACTAGCAACATAAAATCATATTAAAAAAAGAACCCATCCAGCTGAAGAGTCTGCAGAGGATCTACTGTCTCTGCAAAAGAAGTGGTTGAAACCTCACAAGATGGTATAGAATGCTTAGAAGAACTGCAAATGAGAATATCTGCAAATCCTAGGTAAATGTTTAGCTATCGCAAATAAATATGCATGCATTCACAATATTAAGAAAAAATTAAATAATAAGAACTAATTTTAAAAAGAATAATCCTTTTGAAGGTAGAACACTGCCATATATAAAAATTCCAAGATAGAGCTGTTTATATCACTTTAATAGTCGATCTATTTTTTATTTTGTTTTTATTGTTATTATGTAATATAATGTTAGTGTGTGTGTTATTAAATATTTCTTACTATTCATAAAGGTTGTTTAGACTTGCTTTATTCTTCAATCACCAAGCTATGGGGGGGGGGGGACTGTCAAATTTATTGTTTAAAAGTTAATGATTTTTTTTTAAAAAAAATATTCGTTGTGCTGCTTATATTGTAATAATCTCAAAATTTAAATATATATATTAAGTGCTGGACATTTGTTGACTTATTTTTAGGAATAGTTTTTTTTGTTCAGCAGTCAAGAGTGCTTGATCAGGAAAAATAATGTTGCGGTAATATGTTCGTATTGCTTCGAGGTTCGATCAAGGGTACAGATATAAAGTTAAATTCGTATTTGTATTTACTCTCTGCTTGAATTGTAACGTCTATAAATATTCGAATAACCATAAATTAAACCATAACCATTACAATATACAGTTATATACATAATGTTTTGAGGTTTAAAGATATTATATAAAAGCACTTGTTTATATGAAATCTTTACAGAAAAAAAAAACAAATCCGTTGCTAAGATAATAAGTTGACATCATGCAGGTGTGTGTCATAATTATGAATAATAATTTAATTATGGTGTACTTGACAATAATTTATCAGCATAACAAGAAATTTATTCTTATTCCTTATTCTATAGAGATTTTAAATAGACATGTTTTTATATATGTATATATTGGATTGGAATATGTAAGAAACAAATATCACGATATGTGAAAGTACTTTTTATATAGTCATACATCTAAATGTGAACATGACATTGATATACTATTTAAATAATATGGGATTATGTCATATTTACTTTGGTATTGTTTAAACTATAAATCTTCTTGGATAATCACAAGATAACTGGCCAAGAAGAGTTATTCTATAAAGTCAGCTTTTATTTTTAGAATCATCTAAAAACTATCTTAGACATCATCTTCCAGTTTTCTAAAAGAGCTGACTCTACAAAATATTAAGTATATAATTCCCAGTATGTTTCCTTTTCATAGCCAGATCAACTAGCAAAGTGAGCCTTGGAGTGCAATAATGATAGTACTGTGAATACACTTTTAGAAGAAAACCTTTTATTGTATCTATATGCATACACAATATTAAGTTTCAACTGTCCTGCAGTCTTCGTCAGAGCTATGATATGATGAACAACATAAAATAAAATATATGACTATATAAATAATTCCTTAAAAAATGTAAACAATAACAACATAAAATATAACAAAACATAATAAAACTGAAACAAATATAATGAAACCCAAATAAAATAATCCAGTTAATATAAAATAAAATATACCATATAAATATAAAATAAATGTATTCTTGAATTATGTATTTTATTTTATGTTGTTCATCATATCGCAGCTCTAAAGGAGATTGCAGGATAGTTGAAACATAGGTATATATATATATCAATTAAAGGTTTTTGCTAAAAAGTGTTCAAAGTAGTGAATAAATTGCATTTATATAAGATATTGCAGCACAATAAAAAAAAGTGGGGAATTTGGTAATATTTCTGAATTATATTACATATATTCCAATATCAAAAATAAAAGATAGTGTTAGGCTAAAGTTTTAAATCACAATACAAAAATTTATTAACAAATAAACTATGAAAGATATTAATGTCATCTCATCATGAATTATTATGTTGGAATTACTTCATAATTTTAAAAAATCAAATCATTATGTCTTCATATATATCGAAAGTTCACTATCTCACCAAATACAGAGCTGTAAAACATATGTTTAATATATTTTATCTGATAAAGGTGATATATGATAATGATGTATTATTTAATTTTAAAAAACTAAATGATGCAATATCAAATGAATGAATATTTAGAAACATATATATTACTTAAATAAGGCTATACCCTTAGTACATGCACCTTGAGTGATTAATTTATCACAAGGAAGATCTCTACAAATCTAAACATGAGATTCAACTTTATAAAGATAAGAGTGGCCCACTCTTATCTTCAAACTATTTTTCTAATTATATAGGCAAATCTAAAGCATTTTGATTTATATTGTAATAGTATAAAATGGCAAGACGTGACAAGAGGTTACATGATCCCACAATTAGGTAGCCATTTGTAATGATGCCAAGCAGATTGGAACAATCATCATCCCCACATTTAATAATCAAAATTAAATATAAAATGAATGAACATGAAAGATCATCAAAGAATAAAACTAACTATATGTTCACCCTGCATTAAACAAAACTAATAATAAAATTATTCATCATTATGAACAATCATCAACAAAAAAATTACCAGTCAACTTTGTAATTGGATTTGATAGGGGTCCCTTATAAACAAGCTAATTATCTAGGCACTGCCAAACTTGGAGCAGAATTACAACACAATTATTTAAATATACATACTTAAGTGCTAATCCATTAGAATATTGAAAAATCAAATAATGCTGAGATACTGAAAGATACTGAACAGCTTTAATGCTCTGGCCATATAGTACCATTAATGCACTGTTCAACTATAAACTGCATGGTCTTTAAAGATGATAGATTTTCACTATCCAGAATTATCATCTGGATGTAAAAAACACAACATAATCTCAACATCCTTATAACTAATTGTTACATTCTAATCTAGTTCAGGAAACAAGAATTCTGTGAACTTTTACTGTGAGCAAGAGATAAATAAATAAATCTAACAGCTTATTCTAAATAGAAAAATAGCTTATTCTAAATAATTTTAAATAATTTATAGGTTTATTCTACTACAATGAAATATCTTTACTAGGATAAATTAATTATTGCTTAACTCTAAGTTATATTGAAATCTAGACACATACATTGCCAATTCATGTAACAGATAGCTTGAAAAATAAAGATATTAACACAAAAATATTTCTAAACAATTATTTAATATGATTAACAATTAAAAAAAATGACATGATAATAAAACTTCAAAACTTATTCATTTTATCAATAAACATATAGTTTCATAAAAATTATAAGTAACCAGTTGATTTTTATTCATTAAATTAATTCAATGAAAAGAAAAACATGTTTCAAAATACCAAATTTAATAAAATTAAATTTTCAAAAAACTCTCATAATTTTAAAGAGAAAAATTGGCTGGATTAAAAAAAAACATGTTTTATCAAAAAAAAATTAAATTAAAATAATTCTTACTTTTATAAAAAAAAATATTTATTAAATATAATTGAAAACACAATGTGCATATAAAAATACCTTTAACCATAGTTTTAAATTTTTGCTGTGGAGTCCTTTGCAGTTATAATTTTCAGTTTTTTCAGGTTAGTTTTCTTCTTAAAGGCTTTTACACATATACATGGTTAATTTGTCTCTTTTTGGTATGCAGTATTTTTAGGTTAACAAACAGCAAAAATTTACCTATTTTTCTTTCAAGGAAATTTCCAGCTATGGTTAACTCATAGAGACTTATGCTCTTGTTGAAGACAAGGTTGCAGATTACTTCAGGGGTAACATTCTCTTCTTTATATTTTTCTAGAAAGGCAGGTTACATGAAGGAAGATGATGCTAGTATTTAACTAAATTAGCACATGGATTTCTACAACTAATATCGTAGTGTGCTAAAAGCTTGGTTAAAACTTCAACAGCTTGAATAAAACTTCTGCTGCTTTCTTCTTTAGCAGCTTTGTCAGGATTTTTTTTTTTTACTGTCCTCTTCAATAGCTGGGTCAGTGAATTTTTCTTCTACTATCCTCTTCAATAGTTAAATCAAGACTGGAGTCTTCTGATTTATACTCATGCTTTTTAATTTTGGAACAACTCTGCCTCTCCAACATGACACAATTGTGATAAACAATTAGGTTATTTTTTACAAATACAATGGTTCTGTTATTTCCCTCCTTCAACACTGACATTGAAAAACAAGTCAAAAATGTAAATTAAAATCATAAAATTTTTGACATTCTTTTTTTAATTAAAAAAATTTATTTCAAAATTGAAAACAAAATAATCAGTTAATTACATTGATTTGATAACAACTGCCTATTGTATTGAAGAGGGATAAAGAGGGGAAAAAAACCCACTCTAATTATTTAAAAACAAAATTCAACATTTATCTTATTTTTTTTCCTTTTTTTATCTCTCTTAAAGTTAGAATTAAAATTTATGAAGTAATTTATTTTAAAAAAACTTCTCTTAATACATTTTAAATAATTTAAAAATACTAAACAAGCATAGGCTTCTATTTTAAAAGTAGTCGATTAATTTTAATATATATACAACAAACCACAGTCATACTTTTTCTTTATAAATCTACAAAAATATACTCCAACATTTCAAAACATTCGTGTATATTTTTGAACATTATAATAGTTTACATAGTAAATCAAGATTTATAAAAAAGTTTGTGTGATGTTTATTCCATCATCATATTTTCAATTGGATGGACGGTTGTAGAGTTGAAGTGTGAAGTAGATTGAAGCCTGTACATTAAAATATGAGGATTGGCTATTTTAATATATATGTGAGCACTTATAGCATGTATGCGTAGAGATGGTAATCTGGACCAACTGATGATTGCTGTTTTAGCATGAAATATGTATATTGGTGATTATTTATCTTTTCAACATATATATGTTCAAGTGTAACAGTGTTATGAGATAAAGTGGAGAGTGGTGGGTCGTGTGAAAGTCTGTGTTCATATATCCTATATCTTAATGTATTTTGAAACTTAAAATTAACACTAGTAAATAAATATTGAAGAGATAATAAAAAAATTTTACATTTTTTATAATTTTCTCTCCCTTTTACAATCATTTATAACTCTTATTCAAATAGACATTGCATTAAAAAAATTAATGTTTGAGAATTCTCATATTGAAGAGATAATAAAAAATTGCTTACATTTTTTATAATTTTCTCTCCCTTTTACAATCATTTATAACTCTTATTCAAATAGACATTGCATTAAAAAAATTAATGTTTGAGAATTCTCATATTAAAAGTGAATTGTCAGAATTTTCACATTGCTATGTGGGAAGAAAAGTAAAACATTTAATTAAATGAAACCCATTATTATTAGAAAAGAAATATGCTTAATACAGCAGTGTAGCCAAATGGCTACAATATATATATATATAAACACAGAAAAAAGACTTATAAATCCAATAAATAATATTATATTTCAACCAAATGACTTTAATCAACACATAATGATTTTAAGTCTGACCAAATATGTCATCATCATCATTAGCCCATATCAATCTACTGCAGGATGAAGGTCTCTCCAAGTTCAAACCATCTCCAATCTTTAGCTTCTCTTATCCATATCACCCCTGCACACTTTCTTATTTTATTTTATTTTTTCAATGAGGTCAATAACACCTGTTTGTTCTCTTACCCATGTATTGTGTTTTCCCAAATGTAACATTAGGGATACACATCTGAATTTTATTATGATGCATTATAAGTTAGATTATTAAAAACCATTTTTATAATGAATCTGTAAATATTCTTATCTTTTGTTATATGCACAAACCTTACATCCATTGATTACTAAGGCTTCCACTGGGTGGCACTATTGTATGGAGAATTTGCTACTGTTTTAATGTATCCTAATAAGTACTCAAGTGTGTTTGCTCCATGAAATAAATTTTATATATAAATCAAATATATTTTGAAAATTTTAATAATCTATAAACCTATTATTAATAATAACAAAAATAATAGTTAAATTTACTAGATTTTTTTAAAATTCTTTCTCCATGATATATTATAATTCTTATTTTTATTTACTTAAATCTTTACATTTCCAGTAGATACAATTTTTACTAGTATAGCTTTCAAGTAGTCAAAATAAGTGACATATATCACATGACCCTATTTCTTAAGCTTGTAAGTTATAAACAATGAGGATTGCCAGGTGTCAGGGTAGGTTCAGAAACTAGATTTAAAAATACCAACCCAAAGCCAAGCACTTATCTAAAAGTTATCTATTGAGTGAAAAATCTGAAATTTTCAGACATCTACATGTCTTCAAACCCAGCTATCCAACTCAAATATATAGCTATATGGGGCTGATAGATCTTCAGCCATACCATATATTAGTAGTCTTAGCAATATAAAATTGCATAAGACTTATGGCAGAGATTATAAATAGTCAAAATAAGAATCATATATCACATGACCCTATCTCTTAAGCTTGTAAGTTATAAACAATGAGGATTGTCAATTCTTCTACAAGCTTTATGATAAATGCTTAGCCAGAGCCAGCATTTAAAATATCTCTGTCAGGAACCCCTCCCCAAACCCCTGACCATGGTTTTGTGCTTTGACAATCCTCAGAGAGGTGTCAGGGTAGTTTCAGACACTAGATCTAAAAATACTAACCCAAAGCCAAGCACTTATCTAAAAGTAATCTATTGAGTGGAAAATCTGAAATTTTCAGACATCTACATGTCTTCAAACCCAGCTATCCAACTCAAATAGCTATATGGGGCTGATAGATCTTCAGCCATACCATATATTAGTAGTCTTAGCAATATAAAATTGCATATAAGACTTATGGCAGAGACTATAAATAGACAAAATAAGAGTCATATATCACATGACCCTATCTCATAAGCTTGTAAGTTATAAACAATGAGTATTGCCAATTCCTCTACTGTTGCAATGGTAGACATATAAAGTATAGGCTGGTTTCAAATATTTTTTTTAAAAGGCCACTATTGAGTTTATATAATTAGTTTCAAAAGTTTTCAAGTTGAAAATAATATTCGTTTCTAAATGGAATTACCAATTTACAGCTTGTGATGGGGGCATCTAACCATTATTCATTTGGGCTTAAAACATTTTTCAACATAATATATAATTCATCTCTGAAGATTACAGATTAGAAAATCTAACACAGCTCAAATCTAGTTTGCTGTCAACAATCCAAATTAAATTATATATGCTACTGATTAAAAGCAGCTGCATGTCTAAAGTAACTATTTTTTTCTTAATCATGATAATATTGGATTTCAATTAAGTTTGGCAGATCTCTTAGCCTTTTAGTTTGTCAGTGCTGAAATACTCTTGAGATAATATTCTAGGTTTAGTAGATACATTGGCTATAGTTGCCCATCAGATGACTATTTCAAAAATAAATCTCTAGAGTGAAGATGCCATAGAGTAATTTTTCTGTAAGTTTAGAGGAAGGTTTAGAATGTGAAAACTGAAAAAAACTGACTATAAAATATGTCCACAACTTGTATAGATACATTATTTATCTATATTGCAACTGTTATGTTGAAGCTCAATGGCAAGTTGAAGTCAGTCTGATCAGGGTCATCTTTTTTTAGAATATATCTTTACGTTATCACTGTGTTGCTTTTCAGTGCTAAATAAAATTTATTCCATTTAGTTCAATCCTTTTTTTGACGAAAAACTTCAACTAATCGTAACAAATAATTACAATATGAATTTACAAAGTCATGTATTGTAATAAATAGTCCATTTATATTGGCACTCACTACTTATGCAATGTAGAGAAGGGGCTAAACCTTTGTCCAGGTGATCATAAATTTACATGCACACATTCATAACCATCAGTTTAAAAAGTGTAAATGACTACTTATGAGTAGAGCTTATCATTATATAAGCCAACCTTTGCTCACTATGATAAAATCAGATACATAGATGACACTTTTGTCATATGGCAACATGGAAAAAATAAATTAGATCATTTTTTCTTATATTTAAATAATATGCATCATCATATTAAATTTACAATGAAGACAGAGTCTGGTGAAAAACTCTTTTTTCTTGATATTCTAATCACCAGAACACCAAATAGTTTATCTTTTTCGATTTACAGAAAGAATACACACATGGACAGATATTTACATTTCCATTCTCATCATCACCCAACTCAGATAGTTTATGTAGCCAAAACTTTTTAAATAGAGCAATTAACCTTTCACATAAGTCACATCTGAAAGAAGAAATAAATCATATTAATAGTGTTTTGTTAGCATAGTTATAATTATAAATTTATAAAAAAAAAAAAACCTTATTTCAAGCCCAAAATGTACAAAAATAGGAAACAAAAAGATAATAAATCAGCTATTAGGATTTGTGTTCTATATGGAAAATGAACTACAGACAGTATTGGACATATATTAAAATTCTATAATATAGATACAGCATTTTCTACTCATCAAATGATCAGCAATATAATAATTAAGCATAAGGATTCAATCCTTCTTGAATCTCATGGTGTTTATCAAATCTCATGTGAAAATTGTAAAGCTTCTTACATAGGTATAAGTAATCATCACATCAGTGTTAGGAGAGGTGGGCATGCTAATGCAGTTAAACAACCCTCATCATCATCAGCACTCTCACTCCATACTATAGATTCAGGTCATAAAATTATTTTTCTAGTACCAGGATCATATCCAGAAGTGATAATCTCTACCAGTGCAAAATTAGAGAAGCCATTGAGATACTTAAAAGGCCAGATTGTATCAATAAGCAAGATGATACTTGTAAACTTTCTTCTATTTGGAAAGATTTTTTTAAAAAACATTTTTAATTTAACATTTTTGTTATTGGTAGAACTTTAATGGTTTTTATTTCAAATCAGTGATTGTAGCGCCTCTACAGCCATCTTTCTATCTTTTATCACCTACTAGATGACTTGTGTGATCAAGTCAAAATGTCAGTATATCAATATTTAAATTTTTTAACATGGATGAACCTGCAAAATATCTTTTATATATATAGTGATTGATTGTTTATATTTTGAAAAATGTCATTGGGTATATACATAGAAATAACTGAAGACTAAGACCTCTATATACAAGGTATTCATTGATGTGTTTAGTGCCACAATTATTTTATTAAATAATAAATGGAAATATAAATCTTTTAATATTAATCAGCACTTTACATTTTCTATATGCAAACACATATATACAAAATAATTATGTATTATTAACATAGTAATATGAGCCTATAATTTAAAGATAAATTAATAATTAAGTATTTTAGATATTTTATTCTATTTCAAAGAACATTTATGCATGTAAAGCAGATAGTCACACAAATAAAACATTACTACATTTATTGTTTTCTACTTATTTGATTATTTGATTCTTCTGTATTTTAAGATTTTGTCATCTTTTCTCTAGTGGCTAGTTGAATTAATATTACATTTTATCTTAGTACTAAAATCTTTATATATCGATAAATTACATTTGATTTATTAGAAATATAAGTTTACAGAATAAAAATAATCTAAAAAGTTATACTTGTGGCCAAATTTTAAAAAAAAAATGAAATAAAGTAAAATATTTAATGAGAAGAATTACTTTTTTCTTATTAGTCATAACACTGTTGAAAAAATTAAGAAAAATCTTTCTTTGTTGATTGAATTTCATTTTTTAATATGAACAAATAATAATAAAGCTATAAAATTCTGTTCTAAAATATAAAATTGCATTTATGATTATAAAAATATCACAATAGTTCTATACTATTCTGTAACAGAGTATAGTAATGATACAGAGGTAAAACAGCTTGTGTAGGCATAAAGAATGGTAATCATGTGATTTTTAGTGGCATAATGATGATAGTTTTTTATCATTATTTTGAATTTTTTGACGTATTGTAACATATTTTTTTAAAAAAATCTCAGTACAGTATAAACATGAATATATTTCTTTTTTAAAAATTTTTAGATTCATATTTTATAAACATAATCATAAACATTTAAATAAGCTATAATATTACACAGTTTGTTGCTCAATGCTAGCAAAAATCAAAGGGCAATACCTACCCAAGTTCAAAAAATCTACCAATCATAGACCTTCTAGACTTTTATTGGTTTGCCTGTAGTCTTTTTCTGTGGGCTTTTGACATTTTGAGATCATTTAAACTATATATATATATATATATATATATATATATATATATATATATATATATATATATATATATATAGCAATATATATATATATATATATATATATATATATATATATATATTGCTTATAACACTTCTTTCATATACACTTCAATGCAAACAAATTTTCTTAAGAACTTCTTTATTTTTCTTACAGTTTTGACTGTCCAGCAGTCTTCATCAAGGTACCCCTATGCTTCATCTTTGCTAGAGGTACTTGGATGAAGACTGTTGGACAGTCAAAACTGTAAGGAAAATAAAAAAGTTTTTAAGAAAATTTGTTTGCATTGAAGTGTATATAAAAGAAGTGTTATAAGCAATATATATGTGAATATATGAAGATATGCAAAAAAAGAGAAAGAGAAGAAGAAGAGATTATTTAAACTAATAAATAAATTTATTTCCAATTTTTAGAAACAAATGAATGTAATATTGCAAAATAGTGGCAACCATTGAAAAAACGGTGATTTAAAACTAAAGCATGACGACACCACCACAGTGCTTTATAATGCACCAAATCTTAGAAACACTGAAGTAATGTTTTATTGTTATTTATCAGATGTGGTAATCTGTTTATCCTATAATAGAATATTTATTTTAGTTCTGTCGCTTTTTACTATTTATTAATTAGTAAAATTATTAATCATAATTTAAAATTATTTTTAATTATTTATAATCAGTTTACAATTGGAACCAGAATAGCATTGACACTCATCATCATCATCATGGTGAATTTGTCTCATATTTTGCTCCATTAGGTATATTTAATTTTTTACTCTTAATGGTAGCCCAATTTAAAACTCAAATACGATTGTAATGGGATCATGAATATATTTTCTAATATCATGGTAATTTTGTTAGACTCACTCAAAATTATTGGTGTACAAAAAACCAGAGCGTCTATGAATTGTTAATTGCATGTGAATTGAGTTCAATACATTATAAATAAATGAACAGCAATTGAACTCCACAATTAGTGTTTTGATAAGTGTGAGATACATCTCAACATTATAAGTTATAGAGGTGGAATGAGTACATTACCACATTATAATGTTTTATGATTTTAAAGTTGGTTTACCTGAAGAAGAATGTGTACAGTGGTTATATTCCTCATTTAGAGATAAAGCACCACCACTTTTAGATGATTAGGGAAATTTCATAGACTGCATATTTTATTTCATAATGACAAAATTACAAGAAGGTCTGTTGTAACAGTTATCCTAAAATTGTAAGCCATGTATGTAATGTGAGAACAGTTGACAACCAATGAACTTGCCAAATGATAGACACTATTAGTTTTGGATATCCAATAATATATAAAATCATTGATAAAGATATAAAAGTTAAAATTATTTTGTATTATGTTCCATTCCAATTGATGGAGAAATGAATTGCAAAGTATTTTGATAATTGATCAACAAAGTTTGCAATTACTTAATGAGGATGATCATTGATTATTTTTAAAATTACAATAGGTGATGAAACCTATATTTCTTTTTTATGATATGCACAACATGGCTTTCCTAGAATAAGGGGTTCAATGTTTTATAATGATAATGTGTCTTCTCATAGTGCTACTTTAACTTTCAATTTTGTAAGGCAAATATCATCAGAGATATAAACATCTACCATACATAACTAATCTATCAATGTGCAACTTCAATTTATTCTTTAATTTCAAAAACAATTTATATGGTCATTCCTTTTATTACAGAAGAGAAGATTAACATTGATATTAAAATGTTTTTACTTCATTATGACTCTGATTTCTGATATGTGTATATAGGCTATTGCTAAATGATGGAAAATTGATTGATGAACAGTAAAATGATATATATATATATATATATTAACGTATTGCTACTTAAGATGGTGGAATACGCCGAAGCTGGCTATAGCAAAGAATTTTAATCTTTAATTTTATATAGACATTTTTTAAAATTTTGTAGTTTTTATTCTAGTGAATATTTTTAATATATATATATATATTGTAACAGTAGCTAGGTTCAAACCCTGTTACAAGAAAGTTACACAATATTCCCTAACTGCTTAGATCAGCATGAGTCTAATAAATTGGATTCAGCTGTGAGTATAAAATATAAAGAATAAGATATATATGTCTAAGGGAAGAAGTTTGAAAAAATTTTTTTAAAAGAGAGAGAAAGATATTTATAGTTATTTGTTTTAAAATCAATTCATGAAAATATGTTAATAAATTGTGGGAATACTGTTATACGCAAATATATAAATTTTCTTCTTGTATTATTAATTTATTTCAAATGAATACTTTTCTGTTATCTTATTGTATATCGCATTTTAATGAGAGTAATGAAAGAACTTTTAGGTATGTATACCATGAGGCAATTTTGTCTTTTGTTATCTTACTTAGACACTCAAAATTCCAAGGAATCAAAAGTAAATGTACGGCAGAAAAAGAAAAATGTTAAAAGCATGCCTAAGATATAGAGATCGAGATGCTGATAGACTATTTTGGGAAACAAAAGGAAACAAAAGGAATTGGAAAAATTAGAGACATAGAAAGAAAAATTAGAATAAGCAAGAGTTGTTTTTCGATCTGAAATGAAATATGAATATTTTCTTATTGCTATATTGACTCACATTATAAAATGGATTCAGATATACTAACTCAGACCATCATGACAATTGGAAAGCAGCAGTAGAAAAATACATGTAAGGCCACCATCCTAAGCTCCCAATATGTAATGTTGCTGTTAAGTGCTTGCCCCTCAAAGAACCATAGGGATCTCATCGATATGCCACCAGAACAATCCAGGAAGGAAGAAAATGTTGAATTGTGTAAACTAAGAATGCCTCCAGTAAGCCATTATTATTTTTTAGATCCAAGTAATATCACAAACTGGACATTTGTGCAAACTTTTTGCTATTATCAGGAAAATTTTGTTTTATTCTTCAACAATAAAAGAATACATAAATTTTGGTTCGATCGTCAAAATCAAGCTTACATGGAAATAAACTTATCAATATTAAAAATCCCGGGTACTTTAAGGTAACTATAACTAGTTTTATTATCTTCAAAGAACTGAAAATTGCCTGTCGTTACTCTCCAAAGGATTTTATTGTGTAAAATTATATATTTTAATTTAAAATGTATAAACGTATTCACACACACATGTTTAATTATATGGTCTTTTGTAATTCATTAATTCTGTTGTTTTTGTCTTTTAGATTATTATTGATATGTAATTTATATATAACTTTTTCTTTCTCAATATTTAATTAGCCATAGTAATAAAATTATCTACTTACATTAAAACAAATTGTCTCTCATTAATGAACATATTTATCGCTTATATTAGCCTAGTTTCCTTCCTGGCAGAAAATCAGAATAAGCTAGTATATTACACGTAATTTTAAATTCTAAACTATAGATTTGATAAAGAAATAGATCATGTATAGAGGGAATAAATTTGTAGAAAGAGGGAGTTTAAAAGTAGCTAATTTTAAATGACATGCAATCTAATTTAAGGGGTATAGAAAAGAAACCGTTACTAATACATAAGTTTAAATATATGCATCTTTAGCTGAAAAATGTATAAAGCAGGGAAAGCTTGTTTCAACTACGCAAATTTAGCCATTATGTCCGTTCAACCTGATGGATATTGTTACCTCCCAGCCCTGGAATTTGAGCTAGCTGAAAGGGTCAGGCACATAATTAGCAATAGTTTTAAGATTTCTAAAAGGGAAAAGTATAATTCTTACAGTCTTAGTAAGGTTGGCACTTGAGGTCATTTAATTAATTGACACTCATAAATATACTTTATTTGAAGAAATTGTTGTTTATCTTTTTAAATGAAATAGTGGTCACTAGGTAGATTTTTTTTTTAATATTTTTTTTAACATACATCCTGATATAGGATATATATAAATTATTTCTTAAGATATATTTAAGAAAGAGATTCGTATTCGAATCCAATATGGTGGATAGTAGTCAAATTCTATACACAGGTGTTATGGCGACTATATAGCCATAGTTTTGTGTTTACTACACTATGTGGTCAGCCGATTCAATTTTTTTTTTACAGACATATATATAAACAACATAATTAATACTGGGGTTGCCTGTTAAAATGGCTTCCCAATGAATGGGGCTATGAAAGTAAGAGAATGGCAGGTTGTGAAGAAACTTGGTGTGTGTGTGTTTTGTTGTAGTTATTAATTATTTTGTCTCATTAATACTACTTGGAAGAATAAAGCACTAGATAGGATTAGAGGTTCAACAATAAGGCAGGTAACAGTCAGCATAATACTTTGTGAACTGGGGTGGTGATCCTAGCATGTAGAAAAACAATAAATAGATTCACTCAGAAACAAAAATTCATTTTTGTAAAAATATAAAACAAAAATAAAAGTTATTTATCTCAAAGATAAAGTAGGAAAGACAGGCAGTATAGATATGATGATAACAAAATTACAGGAGATAGAGGGGATGGAAATGTAGGTATTTGGAGGACAGAAAAAAGAGAGTTCAAGGGAGCATATAAATAGTTTACAAAAATATTTTAGGAGATATGGGATACCAGAGGAATTCAAAATAATTTTAGCGCAGATCCACGTTCAAGGATATGTGAAAATGTGGTGGGATTCTATATTACACCAACCCCAAATGTACCAGGAGTATAAAATGGCCTTGAAGATGATGTTTGGAATGAGGAACAGCAGGAGAATATCAAAATACAAATCATTAATCAGAAGTTTTCGGAAAAAGAAAAGGAAAATTACATAGTTTTTCAGATGACAAGTGGCTACACTGAAGACATTAAAGAGTGACAAGCTGTCTGAAAATCAGATAGTAAAAATGGTGTGTATGCTGAATGGGGAATAAAAGTATTAGGTCAGCCAAAGAAGTTGACAAAATGTTAAATCAAATTGAGATAGATGAGCAATTGAGGGAGATCGAAGATAGAAGATTCACAGATAAATATCAAACAGATATGGCAGAGGAAGAAGGAATGATACACTTAAATAAAGGGAAACACATTGAGAATTTGGTGTCTCATGGGAAGATAGGGTTCCTCAATATGCCAAATAGGAATGCCCAAAGATTCATATGGAAATCAATCAAATAGAAATAGAAACTCTCATCGATTTGGGGAGTCAAATTTCTGTTGTGTCAGAAACTCTATATTATAAACTGATTAGGAAACAACCTGGCATATGGACCCTTCTACTGAAGGCTACACAGGTGATGATGGCAAATAATAAGAGGGCCAAGGTAGAACCTAAACAGATATAAGTAGACCTGGATAAATGGGAAAAATTTCATTCATGTATTCCTTATTATGAAGGATCTAATTCACAAGGCCATATTAGGATCTGATTTCCTACACAAATACAAATGTGTCCTGAACTACAAAAGGGAAAGAGTCACTTGTGAAGGAGAAGTAATTAAATGTCTAGTGCCGAACCTATACCATTCAATTGGGATCATAAAAGTTGAGGAAGACCCAATGGACAGAGTGATAGCTGAGAAAGTTAAGCAGGCAAATGTGGCCAATGGAGAAAAAGAGCATGCACTTCAGAAAATATTGGAAGAGTATGGCCACATTTTTTCAGATATATCAGGTGTAATTCAAGGATTTGAGCAAAGAATTAAAATAAATCAGGACCAGCCATTCCAGTCTAGGTCATACTCAGTTCCACATCAATACTGGAATAATGTGAAGGAACTAATCAACCAATTTATGGAATGGCAAATTATTTCAAAATGCTCCTCCCCATATTGTAATCTTCTGGTGATTGTCAAAAAAAGATGAGTCAGGTTGTGCTTGGATGTGAGACAACTTAACTGAATAACTATCCCAGATTGTACTATTCCCTCTCCTATGCAGGAACTGTTAGGAAGATTTAAGGGAAAGAAAATATTTTCAACTTTTGACTTGACTGCCAGTTACTGGCAGATCCAACTTCATCCTGAAAACCGGAAATATACTGCCTTTAGATATGATGGTTATTCATATCAATTTAATCATATGCCATTTGGCCTAATAAACAGCAGAGCAGGGTTGCTGAGATGCTTAGACCAAGTGTTGTCAGAGGAAATAAAAAAATTGGTCACTATGTATGTAGACGATGTATTGGTGGTGTCAGCAACTTTCAAAGAACATTTTAGGGATGTAGAAGTATTTTTCAAATAATGTCTCAAGAAGGAATCAAGATTAATTTTTAAAAAAGCATGTTATGTAAGGATGAAGTTACATTTTTGGGCCATGCGGTGGGTTTCCAGGGAATAAAACCCCATCCAGACAAAGTCTTGGCTATTAGAGAATTTCCTAAACCTACATCACAGAAGCAAATTTGATTGTTCATGGGCCTCTGCAATTTTTATAATAGATTTTATGAGGGGTTCACAGAACAAATTGAACCCTTGGTCAAGCTGGTAAAAAAGAATGTCCCATGGAAATGGGATCAGGAACAAGAGAAAGCCTTTGAGAATATAAAAAGATGTTTTGAAAAACAAGTCATGTTGGCATTTCCAGATTTCAAAAAGCCATTCATTGTACAAATGGACAGTAGTGGGTATGGGCTAGGAGTAACATTATCCCAGATGCAGGATGATAATCAGATGAAAGTATTATACTTTATAAGCTGATTGCTTAAAGGTCCAAAGCATCACTATACCACCACTGAAAAGGAAGCCCTTGCAATTGTTTGGGTCTTCCAGAAGTTCAGGACACTCTTGTTGGGATCAAAAGTGGTTGTCATTACTGACTATAAAAGTTTGGAGTTTTTGAACCACAGCTACCTCACCAACAGCCAGCTGATTTGATGGAGTCTATACCTCCAGGAATAGGACTACACCATAAAATATTGCAAAGGATCAGAGAACATTGTACCAGAAATATTGATTCATAATTCTGCTTGATCCCAGCCATGCCATTTAAGTGGAAAGAACTTGTATAATGCCAGTTTAAACCTGAAGATAAATGAAGCAGTAGAAGAAGATTTGGCCAAACTACCACACCACCAATGGAAAGATGGACAACTAAGGACATTGATTGAGAAACTAGAGGAAAAGGGGACAACAGACTTAGATGGGTGGGAAACAAGGCAGGACAATACCAAATAAGACAATTGATATTACAGTATCAAATTCATGAGGACCAAGATGAGTAGAAGCCTGTTTTACCACATCAGATGAGGAAGTCTGTTATCATCCATGTACACCAACTCTATGGTCATTATGGCACACTTAAAACTGAGTGTTTACTCCAGGATTGGTTTTATTGGCCCAGAATGCATACTAAAATCATGGCAGTGGTGGGCCAGTATGAGATATGCCAAAAGGCAAAGCTAGCTAGTAGGAGTTATGTAACACCCATGACTTCCATAATTCCAACAAAGCCATGGGAAATGATGGCCCTGGATTACTATGGTCCATTGCCTGCTTTTAACAAGAAGTATCTGGTCATGGTCTATGATCTATTCTCGAAATTTGTAGCCACATACCCAATATCCCAGGCAAATATTAAGAACATAATAAAAATGCAAGAAAATAACCACTTTCCCACTGTGGGAAAACCAAAAATTTTATTATCAGATCATGGCACTCCTTTAATGTTGGGGGAATGGCATAGGTAGATACAACAACAAGGAATTAAGCACATACTGACATCCATTCATACTCTGAAATTGAACCTACGTGAGAGGGTTATGTGGGAACTAGGTCAGTTATTTAGAATGTATCTCCCAATGAACCATCGAGGGTGGGTCAAGAAAGTTCCACAGGTCATTGATTATATTAATTGGTCAGTCAATGAATCGACCGGGTTTGTCCAATATGGCTGCATTTAGAAAAACATGTCCCTCAATTGATAAAAACCCTATGGCCTGGGTAGGATGAGACCCCTATAGATGTAGAAACTGATAGAGCTCACACTTCCCAGACTCTTATGAAACAGAGTCAAAATAGAAATAAAAGATCAGTGGGTACCCAGCACCGATTCCAAATAGAGGACAAGGTAATGTGAAAACACCACATGTTAGTGACTCATGAAATTTTATCTGCTGTAAAAGTTTTGTAATTTATATGAGGGTCCATTCACTATTGTACAGTGACAGGGAAATAATGCATTTTGGGTGGACACTGGGTCAGAGGTTAAAGGGTCCTACAATGCTAGGGCTTTAAAACCCATAGTATAATAGATTTATTATTTTAGACCTCAAATTAAGTATGCCTCATTTTGAACACTTTCCAGCAGGGGACATTATAACAGTAGCCAGATTCAAACCCTGTTACAAAAAAGTTACACAATATTCCCTAACTGCTTAGATCAGCATGAGTCTAATAAATTGGATTCAGCTGTGAGTATAAAATATAAATAATGAGATATATATGTCTAAGGGAGAAAGTTTGAAAGTTTTTTTTAAAAAGAGAAAGAAAGATATTTATAGTATTTGTTTTTAAAATAAATTCATGAAATTATGTTAATAAATTGTGGGAATACAGTTATACGCAAATATATAAATTTTCTTCTTGAATTTATTTCAAAAATGTATACTTTTCTGTTGTCTTATTGTATATCACATTTTAATGAGAGTAATGAAAGAACTTTTAGGTATGTATACCTTGAGGCAATTTTGTCTTTTGTTACCTTACTTAGCCACTCAAAATTTCCAAGGAATCAAAAGTAAATGCACAGCAGAAAAAGAAAAATGTTAAAAGCATGCCTAAGATATAGAGATCGAGATACTAATAGGCTATTTTGGGAAACAAAAGGAATTGGAGAAATTAGAAAGTTAGGGTTAGAACAAGCAAGAGTTGTTTTTCGATCTGAAATGAAATATGAATATTTTCTTTTTGCTATATTGACTCATATTATAAAATGGATTCAGATATAGTAACTCAGACCATCGCAACAATTGGAATGCAGGAGTAGAAAAATATGTGTAAGGCTGCCATATTAAGCTCTCAATATGTAATGTTGTTGTTAAGTGCTTGCCCCTGGAAGAACCATAGGATCTCATCAATACACCACCAGAACAATCCCGGAAGGAAGAAAATGTTGAATTGTGTAAACTAAGAATGCCTCCAGTAAGCCATCATTATTTCTTAAATCCAAGTAATATCACAAAGTGGACATTCATCAAACTTTTTGCTATTAGCAAGAAAATTTTGTTTTATTCTTCAACAATAAAAGAATTCATAAATTTCAGTTCGATCATCAAAATCAAGCTTACGTGGAAATAAACTTCTCAATATTAAAAAATCCTGGGTACTTTAAGGTAACTATAACTAGTTTTATTATCTTAAAAGAACTGAAAAATGCCTATCGTTACTCTCCAAAGGTTGTTATTGTGTAAAATTATATATTTTAATTTAAAATGTATAAACATATTCCCACACATGTGTTTAATTATATGGTCTTTTATAATTCATTAATTGTTTTTTTGTCTTTTAGGTTATTATTGATATGTAATTTATATATATGTTTTTCTTTCTCAATATTTAATTAGCCATAGTAATAAAATTGTCTACTTATGTTAAAACAAATTGTCTCTCATTAATGAATATATTTATTGCTTATATTAGCCTAGTTTCCTTCCTGGCAGAATGGTCTTTTATAATTCATTAATTCTGTGGGGTTTTTTTTTTTTTGTCTTTTAGGTTATTATTGATATGTAATTTATATATATGTTTTTCTTTCTCAATATTTAATTAGCCATAGTAATAAAATTGTCTACTTACATTAAAACAAATTGTCTCTCATTAATGAATATATTTATCGCTTATATTAGCCTAGTTTCCTTCCTGGCAGAAAATCAGAATAAGCTAGTATATTACACGTAATTTTAAATTCTAAACTATAGATTCGATAAAGAAATAGATTGCATATATAGGGAATAAATTTGTAGAAAGAGAGAGTTCAAAAGTAGCTAATTTTAAATGACATGCGATCTAATTTAAGGGGTATAGAAAAGAAACCGTTACTAATACGTAAGTTTAAATATATGCATCTTCAGCTGAAAAATATATAAAGCAGGGAAAGCTTGTTTCAACTACGCAAATTTAGCCATTACCTTCGTTCAACCTGATGTGCATTGTTACCTCCCAGCCCTGGGATTTGAGCTAGCTGAAAGGGTCGGGAACCTAATTAGTGATAGTATTATTACGGCCTTAGTAAGATTGGTACTTGAGGTCATTTAATTAATTGAAGCTCATAAAGATACTTTATACAAGGAAATTAAATATTTTTAACGTACATCCTGATATAGGATACATAGATATTATTTCTTAAGTTATATTTAAGAAAAAGATTTGTATTTTAATCCAATACGGTGGATAGTAGTCAAAATCTATACGCAGGTGTTATGGTGACTATATAGCCATAGTTTTGTGTTTACTACCCTATGTGGTCAACCGATTCAATTTTTTTTTACAGACATATATATAAACAACATAATTAATACCGGGGTTGCCTGTTTATATATATATATATTATAACGGGACGATCCTTTTCAGGACTCGAGGAAGTCGCATCTCCCTATAGTCGGACTTTGAGTCTTCTTATAGAATGCCATGGATGATGTGATTTAAAATATAATTCAATCCACTCCTCTATTAATAACCTCGTTACTCTCGGAATTCGAGCTCAGAGTAGAAATTGCAATCGACTCTTTTCAGGCATTTCCACAAATATCCCATAGTAATAATAAATTTAATATAAGCTATATACAACTTCTTTATAAATATTAAATCACTAAGTTGATTTAACATATATATGCATGCATATGTATATTTATAATTATTGGTTTTATAAAATGACTAAATAAAATAAACAAACGAGACCTGATTAATTTTAAAATCAAGTTTAACACATTTTAATCCATAATAAAAACAAAAATATTATCACATAAAAATATTAAAATTTAGAATTATAATATGCAAAAAAAATAATGTAATCATTTACATATATATAATTTAAAATCATGTGTATAATAAATAATACACATGATACATTATAAATCTATGTATTGTCATTAAAATGATTCAGTGTGTGTTATATGCCTATATAAGATAACATCCATTCACACTAGATTAATAATAGAATGTATTCTGATATTAGTTATGTATGTTTAAAAAGAAATTATGTTAATTGTCATGTAAGATTCAATTTGGAATATAATAAAACTTACTTCCAAATTGAAATAATTTAAAAACTTTTACCTTAGTCAGCCATCATTTTCATCAGAGTATATATCAAAATATCAACATCTAAATTTTATTACATAAATAAAAAAAATAAAATGTTCACCTTATCAGTTCTTCATTTTAATATATGAAGTAATTTTTCTAAGTAAATATAATTATCCACAAAGGAAATAAATGTTTGGGGTTCATTACAAATTGTATATGTTAAACAATAGAGAGCGTGACCATGATTATGTGATATCCTTGCAGAAATTAATCCGGTATAAAAACGAACTAATATTGTTATAACAATAATCTTCTATTTAGTTATCAAGGCAAGAACTACATCTGTAAATTTAAATATGTTCAAATTTAGAACACATTTAAGAAAAAAAAAGAAGATTCAATATTTTAAAACCTGCTTCAAGTAATTAATTTACTGCCTTTTAATATTATAAAGAACTATAAAAAAATAATCATTGAAATTGACAAGGTTATAAGACATATCAATGTCTTCGAAATGAGTTTTCAAAATATATATTTAAGAAGACAAAAATTTATAAAGATGTTCTCTGGCTAGACAATTTATGCCAAGGATTTCTGCTGGTGTTTTAAAACTGAACATGTGAATTTATTCCTACTCAATGCCTAAAATATAATCATCATAATTCTCATTTAAAAAGCTGCCTTAATATTGGAGTATTATATTGAAGAAAATGTTAAATATTTTACTACACAAATATTTAAAGAATGAATAACTGGATTGCCTCTTCAAAGGATGATCAATGAACTTTATGTTTCAATATTCATCGTCATTTTAGTTTGTCTAAGGAGGGATATAAAACTGTTATTCTTTGTCATCTTGGATTACTTCATTGTGTATTTTAATAACCCTTAAACTTTATTTCCTTTGTGGATAATTATATTTACTTAGAAAAATTACTTTGTATATTAAAATGGAGAACTGATAAGATGAACATTTTATTTTTTTTATTTATTTAATAAAATTTAGATGTTGATATTTTGATATATACTCTGATGGAAATGACGGCTGACTAAGGTAAAAGTTTTTAAATTATTTCAATTTGGAAGTAAGTTTTATTATATTCCAAATTGAATCTTACATGACAATTAACATAATTTCTTTTTAAACATACATAACTAATATCAGAATACATTCTATTATTAATCTAGTGTGGATGGATGTTATCTTATATAGGCATATAACACACATTGAATCATTTTAATGACAATACGTAGATTTATAATGTATCATGTGTATTATTTATTATACACATGATTTTAAATTATATATATGTAAATGATTACATTATGTTTTTTTTTCTGAATATTAAATAGTTTATTATTGTATTGAAATATAAGCACAGATTATGATTCTAAATTTTAATATTTTTATTATTTATATGATAATATTTTTGTTTCTATTACAGATTAAAATGTGTTAAACTTGATTTTAAAATTAAACAAGTCTCATTTGTTTATTTTATTTAGTAGTTTTATAAAACCAATAATTATAAATATACATACTCACGCATATATATGTTGAATCAACTTAGTGATTTAATATTTATAAAAAAGTTATATATAGCTTATATTAAATTTATCATTACTATGGGATATTTGTGGAAATGCCTGAAGAGAGTCGATTGCAATTTCTATTCTGAGCTCGAATTCCGAGAGTACCGAGGTTATTAATAGAGGAGTGGATTGGATTATATTTTAAATCACATCATCCATGGCATTCTATAAGAAGACTCAAAGTCTGACTATAGTTAGATGCGACTTCCTCGAGTCCTGAAAAGGATCGTCCCATTATAATATATATATATATATAAACAATGGTTCAGAAATATAGGGAGCAGTGATGGGTGATCAATATGCAGATGACATTCATGTTTGAGGAAGAATATAAGTTACAAAGGCAATATTCCTGATATTGATATTAAATTCTTGCAGTTAGAGTACCTTCAGTTGTTATAGATGGCTGATGGATTTTACCATCATTTTAAGAATGTGATACTGTTATACAACTACATAGCATATTATTGTATTAAATACAACATTCATCAGTTTATAAGTTTTTATAAATATAACAATATTACAGATGCCTGCCAATGTTTTTGTTAATTATTAGTTGCTGTATTTAAACTGAAGTGACCTTCTATTTTATTCATGTGACACTATCTATATTGCATTGATTCATTGCAGTGAATACATTTCATAATGTTTAATTGTTGGAATATTAATTCGGTTTCAGGGAAAGAAAAAAGTACTGATTGGATATATGAAGTCCTCTTATATCTATATATGAAAAATATAGTGTATTTTTTATTTATTTATGAGAAGAGCAGGAATTATGAAATACAAATGTATCTTATGCATATTCCAGTGAATAAGAAGCCTTGGGTGTATGCATATGGGCTTAACTTACATTAAAAATAGAGAAATAAACATATTAAATAAATGACTAATGTTATCATCAATATTTTAAAATAAACTAAAATTAAATCAAAGGGTCTATCTGATACATTTTGTTCTTCCAATTCTATCCAAAGAAACAATACTCTTTTGTTGAAAAGGAAATAAAAATACTTTTTCATGAACATATATGCAAAGTTAATTATTGTCTTAATTTATTTGTAACTTCAATATCTAATTCCCACAACACTTATTGATAAGCATCCACCAACATCTGGTTACTTTGCATTTCCTTTTAAATCAGTACAAAGTATACACATTCAAATACCTCTATATCCTATTGGTAAGTACACCTATTGGTAAATATACACTTTTCTATACCCCAACACTCTGCTCTAAATCCCACCATGTTAGTGATCAACAATTAGGAACTATTATGTGAATTCTGGAGATGGTCACATGAGCCAAAATTATTTGACTTTCTAATCCAACTTAACCTGCATGCCTTACCTACCTTATACTTTATCAGATATCAATGGCTGTACAAACACAATGATCCACTTTGTAGAGTTGTGCCAAGCAGCGAAGAAACACAGCGATATATTTTTTATCATGTCAAGCCTTGAACAAAATTTGAAATCTCATCTTAAATACTTATAGGCAACCAAACTCTCAATTCTGCAAATAAAGTTCATATCAAAAGTCTACCACAGCCCAGGCTACTACATTTATACTATTTGCATTTTGTTGTACTTGAGATATATTTATTCTAGGAAATAATAGCAGACGACACCCACAACATTTATAAACAAACTTAAGCAACTTAAAAATAGGAATTTCAGTATTGTTTCTCCAGACACACATGTGGCAATTTGGTTCCTTCTTAAGCAACCAGCAAGTCTATAATTTAAAACAGTACAAACAACTGCTCAACAGTTAGTGTTGTTGTCGGTTTTTATAAATTGAACTATGCTCTAGCAACCTGAAGGTAGAACTTAAGTTTTTTGCAGATATATTAATAATTTAAAAACTTTGATACTTAAATATAAATTACAAATGATTGATGTAACTTTAAATATTGAACAACTTAAACTCAAGGGAACAAAAAAAAGATTACCACTGTAACCTTTTCAATCAAACCTGTATTATTTTTGTAAACAAAGTTTAATAAAATTCTTGTTGTTGAAACATAATTTATTTGTATTTAATTTTTTTTCTTAATGTAAGAATATCTTGCCGGTACTTAAATTACTTTAAAAACGAAAGCTTCAACTGTAGCTATAGATTTGTTTGTTTCAAATATTTTTTTTTTTAAAAAAGATTATTATTATAATTTTCCAAAAGAGAGAAATAATTGCATGTAAATTAATTTTCTAATTTAAATAGGTAGCTAATAAATAATAATTGTGGGTAAAGGCACTGAAAGAGACCTTGAATCTATCAAAAAATGACTAAGAATTACTGTCATAAGTAGAACAAAAAAAATCGCTAGCTTAGTATCTCGAGAAATAAAAAAATTGAAGTATGTTAAAAAAAATTTTTAAAGTTTATTATTAGATATTTTCACTTTATATTTACTAGAAAATTAATTTATACTTAAAAAAAGATAATTGTTATATCCAGACCACTCAAAGAAGTATGGAGAGATGCATGTTAGGAGTAACAAAAAGAAATCGAAAACGCAATATATGGGTAAGAGAACTGGCATCGTTGAAAGAATTAAAAGATTGAAGTGGAGTTGGACTGGATATATTTCTAAAAGAAATGATAATAGATGGACAATTGTAATCTTAAACTGGATTCCAAGAAATTGTAAAAAATCCAGAAAGTGACCACATGTGAGATGGATGGATGAAATAAGAAAATGTGCATGGGTGATGTGGAGAAAAGAAGTTAGAGATTGGAGATGGATTGAACATGGAGAGATTTTTATCCTGCAGTGGATTGATAATGGTTGACAATGGTGATGATGATATATACAGATATATGTTAAATTTAAATACTTCCTGTGTAAAATGTTCTTGGATGTGTTTTTGTCAGAATTATTTTATTAAATGATAAATGAAAATCTAATTCTTTAAATATTAAATCAATGTTCTTTGTATTTTTATATGCAATCACATGCACACAAAAAACTTATGTAATATTAAAATTATAATTTGAGCCTATAATTTACAAGCAAATTGATAAATGAATAATTGAAATAAATATGAGTGTGAGGGAATATACCCATATCAAAGTCACCTTACTATTTATATGAGCAATCCAGATAGATGTAAAATTAATACACTTTACTATATATATATATATTGTTTTTCCACATACTTGATGAGTCAATATCTAGGTATTATTTGTAATTTAATAATCTATGAATGCTATATCAGAATATTTATTTAGACTTGCAATTAGTTTTATTATTCATTAATTAATAACTTTAATAATCATTATTTTTTAATTATTATGTAACGTTATTCCAGTAATATATTAAGTATTTGCCTATCTTTAAATACCTGATTATACCATCCATAAAGCAATAGCAGAATATCAATGTGTGGGTGTGAGTTCTCTATAATTTTCTTTGGAATTATATAGATAGTATCCTAGGACTACGAGTTATATTATATAACGTTGAGTTTGCTTCATTTCTTACGAGTCATCTTTAAAGTTCATACATTTATGAAAATTATGTTTGCTATTTTATTTGCAGCAAGTATACATTTAGTACCAGGGTGGGCTTGAGTTTAATCATTGTCAAGATCACAGTCACATATTTATTTGTCTCAGATTTTTATTTGATATATGAATTTAAAAATTTTAATCTATTACATCATCTTTCTTATCTATATTAATATCCGAGAACAGAGTGAAAATATAGAATCCATATTTACTTCAAATGGCTGCCTTGACAACAGATTGTAAATTCATGATTTGGATTGGCATTAATTATAATGTGATTTATATTTGTTAATCACCTAGCTTTCTGCAAAATCAGATTTATTATCTATGTAATGATAAATAACAATAAAGTTTGAATTTTTAATAGTCTACTTTCTAAACAGATTATTGTTGTTTAATGAAGTTTATTTGACTGTCTAAAAACATAAAAAATTTAATCTAATCTAGTTTAAGATCTTAGACCAAAAGGAAAAGTAGAATCCATCTTTTTACTTATAAAGACTGTTTTGACAATAGATCACAGATTCTTGGTTTGAATAAGCTTTGGCTATTATATAATTAATAGAAATGAGGAGATAATATCCATTAAATATAGAAAAACTTTAACCTTTGTTGTTACTAAGAAATTATCAATTACTACTAATGAACAATTCCTGAGGCTAAGCAGGTTTTTTACTCGTAAACCTGTGATAGCTCTTTTGTTGGCACTCCTTTGTTGAAGCAAAAGTTCCCTTTTATGTCAAAAAAGACCCCTAGTAAAAGAGCTTTTACAGGTTCAAAAAACCAAACAAAATTGTAATGAAAATGATAATGTTTCAGCATCAGTTTTTTATGATGGTAATAAATTATGTATATATGGTTTTAATTTGAATTATAATAATATAAAATATTGCAAATTGAAATAAACAACAATAAAAAAGGGCTTTTCAACTGGGGGTGCAGTGAGCCTATTTAAATTATTGACTGGCTATATAGGAATGGAGAGGAAATCCAGACCCACTGTGGTTCAATTGGACATCATGGCAGCATTTAACTCTGTAAGAATTGACATATTGATAAATATTTTGAGTACAGAATTCCTAAAGTTTATCTGATCATATTAGAGAACCTCCTGAACAATAGTTAGATACTGGTTACATTCAATGATTGGGTATTCCCTGGTTTTTGACCTTCCATCTCTATTCCTCAGGGCTATCCATTGAGTGCCCTATTGTTCATAGCATACATCAATCCATTACTTAGAGAAATTGAGGCAAGACTCCCTGGGGTTTTTGTGCTGTCACTTGGCCATAAAATTAAGCTTCTCTCATTTATGGATGATATTGTCATGATTATCCCTTCTTGCAAATTCTTACTGGTGCTGGAATGGATTTTAATTCAATTTTCAGTGGATTCCAAATTATTGTTCAACACTCAAAAGTTGTCTGCATGGAGAATTTTATAAGGAAAGTGTATTTCATTTCGGTTTACTGTGAAGCCTCATCCCTTTTTAGGTTTCCATTCTACCTCTACCCCAATGCATTGCAGAAATCATTGCAAGTTGACCTTTTGCTCACTTCCAAAAAATATTGATGCATTAAAAGGGGCATACCTATCTACTTATAACAAGATGATGCTCCTTAACTCCCTTGTTTTTTCACAAATAGACTATTACCTCCCTATTTAAAATCCTTCAAAAAGTTTATTTCACAAATTAATACTTTATGTTCCAGCCTGCGCTGGATGAAAAAAGTGTTTGCTATTATCATGCAAAAGATGTAAAATCACAAAGCATTCAATGGTCTGGGCTTGCATGCTATAGTAACACAAATGTTCAAAAGAACACTCAACATTATCCATATTTTTAAAACCAAGTTATTGGGTCTTGCTCCAGTAGAAGAGATTGCTCCTACAGACAAACCTCCCAATATCATAGCAAATCCTGGTTAAAAAAATTATTTAACCTTTCTGCCAATATATCAATGCAGCCTCCCATAATTTTGATAAGAAACTTACATATTGGGAGGCATTTAAATTAATGAATTCTCATGTGACTTGCCCCCTAGCATTCTTCATCTGTCTAATAAAAAACTAATACCAAAATTAAAAAGATAGTATCTTGTATCTAAATTCATTGACTTCATCTTAAAAACAAACCTGAACTCTCTACCAGCCAATGACTTTTTGACATCGAGGAGAGGGTTTTGTAAAATTGTGCCTACATGCTCCATATGTAAGTGGGTCCTGGAGACCCTGCCTCATGTTTCGAATCATTGTAGAGGATTAAGTGATGTGAGACTAAATTTATTAAAGCTGAACTAGTCCCAGCTTTTTGATATAGCTGGTTGTATTGCATTGGGTAGATTCCCAGACATCAGAAGAACCATCTTTATAAATCATTCTATTTGTCATCTTAGATGTCACTGAGTTCTGGATTCATCATCCTGTAATCCAATGCAATTAATGGAAAAATTTCTGTGCCTCATTAAGAGGAGATACCAACTGTTAACACTGGTGGCTGAGATATTTAATTCTACCTGGTCACACACTGATGAACTTATCTGATCTCTACAACCCCTCACATGACATTTCTGTACATAGTTCTGGCTTTCAACAGCTAGGAAGATGCATATTTTCATCATAGAAGACAATTGTATGTTTTCATTTCATTTCATAACTGTAATATTATAGTTTTTTTTCTTTCTACTATATATATCTCAACAACAATCATCTAACTGTCTATGATTTTTTTTTTATTATGTAAAGTAATAAATAAATAAATCTTATTTAAAAAAGGAAAAATAAAGGAAGCTATGATAATATACAAATATAAGCAAGACTTAATAAACAAACAGGCAGCAGCAAATGTAAAATCACAATATTGTTGGAAGGTTAGACTTTGAAAGTGTTATGAAGATGGTCGAAAGCAAAAGCACTTCTAAGTAGATAAAAGTTTTTTAAAGTTGTACTTTACATATATTTCGTTACTGTATTTATTAATATTCAATTACAAGATTATGTATATAACTTCAAAGAAATACAGAGATCGAATAAGAATATCATTATATATATGTCATCTAGTTTGTCTTTTAATAAATAAGAGATTATGAAAGACAAATGAATTATTAGCATAAATTATTATTGTTGATAGTCATAATAACAATGTTTGGATCATATTTTTGGTACATGTGATATCATAAGGGGATCTTTAATTTTAAGAACAGTTTAATACTATAATTAAATTTTATACTTTTCTTAGTGCTATTTTAAAATTAGTTATCGTAACATTTAGGTTATCATAAATGCTAAAAAAAAAAAACAATTGTTTTTATGTCACCTCTATTAATTTTTAATACAATCTTTTTAAAATTATTTTAATTTGAAATACATGTGATATTATAGCATTTTCTTTCATCTACAGCTATGGCTATCTCAGTCAAGGGCAATTTAGTGCAAATGATTTTATAAAATTCTCTTGTCATAACTTTTCTTGTGTTCCTAGTTACGGTTTTCCAGCATTGGGTAAATTTTTAAAAGTATAAAAACTTGGAATCTTTAAATAACAAACTGATTTTTTTAATTAATTAAATAATTTGACTACAAGCTTTTAACTGAATAAAAATGTACAGTATAAACAATATCCAATATCAACCTCTTCTACAAAGAGCTATTAGTTGTTAGTGCTAGAGGATAAAATATATAGAGAGTTTAGTGGATATCAAATAAAAATACATGGAGGACATAGTGACTGTTATTCAATCTGAAATTAACAAGAAAGAAATGAAGCAGTTTTATTGTCAGGAAGATTATCATAAAGTCTATTATTTGATATAATCTTGAAAACAAATAATAAATAACCATTAAATTTCATGGACACTGTTATATTTTGTAAAAGTTTTATATAAGTTTGTGCACTCCAGAAAAACTAGAATTTATTGGAGAGATTTTTTTTTAGATTGCAAACTGATAAAAATTTAATTAAAGAATTAACGTAATGGCGATCGATAAAATTCCAAGAAATATTTGGTGATTGCAAATATTTTTAGATAAAAGATCTTACCTTATATGGAGAAGATAATTAATTGTAGCAGTTATCAGAAAGCTATAAAAAGAGTATGTAACAAGTATGTCAGGCCATTTGAGTGTATCTCCAGTTGACTTTCCAGTTCAATTCCAGTGTAGGAGAGATCTAGTGTCAGTGCTTCAGTTAATGTGCAGTGCTCAATGGAAATGGGTTCATGGACAATAACTGAATAGACCCACAGAGATTTGGGAGACCATAGCCTAAGAAAAACATCTAGATAACAGCTTAATGAAAAGTTGAGTTTTCAGTAGTTTCAAGTGGAGTTACAGGTAGACTGTTGCAAAGACAGAAGTTGAAAGAAGCTTAAAGTCAGTCACAGTGCTATACTACAATGTGTTCATGTGCAGCTAAACTGGATTGGGGCCAATGTGTGCAAAAACTGTGCACATTGTGAACCATTTTTGTAGCAGCCAGCCTGAAAGTACATCATGGGAATTGAACGTTAGTGAACTGTTGAGTTAGTGTTGTTGCAGACTATTTAATATTCTTATTATTTAAAATATTGTGAGTTTTTTATGTATATATTCATTTGCTGGCCACCTAGTCATACTTGTGAACAACACATTTAATGTTATGATAATGCAGATTTATTTCCATACTTCTCAAGCATGTGGGAATAAAAATTGGAAACTTTATATTAAAATTCAAGCAAAATTTGACAAAAGCTTTAGGTGAGAAGTGATTGGTATCAAAATGTCAAAATTTCAAGCAATGTTAGGCTGAATTTGAAAGCAAAATTTAAGCAAGTAAATGACAAATAAATCAACATTTTTGTGCCAAGCTATCTAAAAGAAACCAGGATTGAGATTGTGTTTCACAAGGACATCAATGGATGCAGTTTACAGAGATCCCATTTAGTGCACTCTTAGTAGAATGTACCGGTCAAAACATGTTTATCCATCTAGCTGAAACTCACAAAATGTACTTCGAACCCAGTCAAACCTGAGATTTAGGTCAGGGACCAGACTGAATTTGAACCCACTCTCTGAGCCTCAGATCAAACACCTAATGGATAACATAATAGTGATGGCACATGAGAATTAATTCTTAATCCGACCCGCTAGCAAATTGGAGAAGACAATGAGACATCTATTACTTATGACTAAACTAAAATACATATAAGCATGGCTGTGCTTTTGGAAGTGGAGAAAAGAGAAATTTGAACTACTCAAATAAGTTGGCTAATAAAAATTATTTTAATATAATGACAAATTATTTACATACATTTATAAATTAAGTACATTAGTATGTGCGTAAATGAGCAAGCGATCTACCAAACGATAGATAATTATATATTGTCATTCATGCTATTATTTCTCATATGCTCTTTATTAGCTAAATAATATATTATAAATAAGCACACATCTTTGATGGGTTCAATATTAAGATGCCAATCGATTATTAGAAAGAATTTATATAGAATTGGTATTAACGCTTTTATATACGGTTCTGAAACATGGTGACTAACATTATTGCTTCAGGAGCATTCTGGGATTTATTACAGATATAATATAAACTATTTTCATGCCATTAAGGTTGTGAAAATAAATAAAATACATTTGAAAACATATTTGATTATATGACAAAAATACTTAATGAAAATTCTGTTAATTAGCGCTGGTAAGAAGAACTCTTATTTTTCCCAAGGCATAAAGATACTCTTTAATACAGAATTAAGTTATGATGGTGGGATTGTATAAGATTGAAATAAATTTAATTAATAACACTAGTAATAGTTAGCATTTATATATATTTTGAGCAGAGTGCAATTTTAATATTATTACAGCATTAAAATTAGGTCATAAGCAAAAGAAATAATAATAATAATAATATGAAGTTTGGGAGGTACTGACATAATAGCCAAAAATAACTAAGAGGAAATGGTCATGCTTCTGGATGAGAATGAAGTCTAAGCCCCCTTCTTGGGTAGTGCTTAGAGAAAAATGGATAGGCATGGTGTCCCAGACTTTTGCTGGTATAACCGACACGAGATGCCTTTTTCTATGAAGAAGTGAATATGCATAGTGTGTGCCAAACTTATGAGAATCACCACCAGAGGCATTTTATACTAAGTAAATGTGGTTCCAGATAGCTCAAC
Source organism: Epiperipatus broadwayi (assembly GCA_028023455.1). Classification (NCBI taxonomy): domain Eukaryota; kingdom Metazoa; phylum Onychophora; class Udeonychophora; order Euonychophora; family Peripatidae; genus Epiperipatus; species Epiperipatus broadwayi. Next base: position 16,247,555 of record JAQFVV010000007.1, on the reverse strand, counting down.
TATCTACAGAATGAGATATGAAAAAAAATCTATGGGTTCAAATTTGTCTCAACCTCCAGATTAGAAGATCAGAAGCATGTAATATATATATATATATATATATATATATATATATATATATATATATATATATATACGAAGATAGGCTGAATGTCAATAATGCAGTATGAATGAATGTCACTAACAACATGAAATATGATTTACTGCTTTAAAATAAATGACCCTAGTTTGAATACCATAATTTAGACAAATAATATGCTATGCAATTATATATATGTAGAGAGAGAGAGATTTCCCTAATATGTTAAGATTTTATTTACTAAAAGAAACATTAAAATTTACCCCCAACCCTTTTCTGCTATTTAAAATAAATCAATTCCACCTTCGTTGATTTTATAATAACTGGAATATTTAAATACTGTATTTGATATTTTAAGAGTATGAAAAATAAAAGACTGGCAGTTATAGAAAACAACTAATAGGTCACCTTTTCAGAAATGAATAAATAATATTTTAAAATTTCAAAGCTTTAATTAGTTTGAGTTCTGGATTCACCCCAGGTAGAAAATCCAGAGTTAAACAAATATATATTTTTTATACCAAAACATAAATAAAATGTTGGCTTGTAAAACAATCTGGTGAGTGTATTAATTAACAATACATTATACTTTTAGGGAATGTTAAATCCTTAATTAATGGAGATTTAATTGAAAGACAAAAAGGATTTTAGAAATTACGTTTGCCAGGTTGCTTAAGATTGGCATATTAATAATAAAAACACACATATAAGAACAAGTAATAAATAAATGACCACACCAAAATTAAAGAAAGTTAGAGCATATGAGAATTAAATTTATAAAAATAATTTAAGAGCAATTTACATATTAAAAAAGTCACAAAGTTAAATATTACATTAGGAAAGATTGATATAGATTTTGAGATTAGATAGACAAGCTAGATTTAGTTTCAATGGTGGCAGTTTGAAATAATTTACCTTGCACTATTTTAAGAGTTCATATTAAAAAGTCCAGCTCATGCATGGTGTTCTTATGTGACAGCAAGCTTCTATTTAGCATTCCAAAATTCTCCATCGGGCCTTTACTTCACTCTTAGGCAGCAGAATGGTACAACAGCGAAAGATGATGACCCAACAGGACTGAGAAGGGTAGTGGACTTACTACTACATCATTATTTTTTAACTTTCACACCAGCATAGGTTATGTTCAATGCAGTTCTTTCAATAGTAGCTAATCTATTCGTTGGTAATTTAAAATCAAGCCATTTTTATACTTGCTCAGGTATTTCTGGAATGCTTTTAATTACTTAGATTTAGCTCACAATCTAATCTCTGATCTTAAAATTCTTACTTTTTCTTTATCGATTGTTTTTGAAAGATGCAACGTTAGATAATGTCCAAAAATAAATTCAAATCTATTTCCAGATTAGAAATAGATTTGACAAAAATGTTTATAACAAAGGAAAATTTTTAATCTTAATCCCATTTTAAGTAAAAACTTTAATTAAAATAAATTCCCCAGATTAAAACAATAGTGTTTCAAACCCTTTAATTATTTTTAGACAAATTACAATTGCATCTTCCATTTTGGATTTAAAAAGAAAAGTATAGTTTAATAGGAAAAAAGTACTTTGAAAGAAAAAGTTTAAAGAATGACGCATAATAAAATATTTAAAAATCAATATTGTTAGTAAGTTTTTGCTCCCATATATATATATTGTAACGATATATAAATATGTCGTTACATTAATTTAAAATAAAAACTTAATAAAAGTTCGCAAATAAAAGTAAAAAACTAAATGCTAAAATTAAAATATTGTTAAACATATATATTCGCACAGATGCTAAACTTTAAAAATATTTTTTTCATAAACAAAAAAAAAAAAGTATTTGAACGTATTTTTTTTAATAAAAAAATACAAGGTTAAAATATAAAAATATTTTAATAAAAAAATAACGTAAGTTAAAATAAAAACAGGTATTAATTAATTCCTGTAATCTGTAAATGGAAATGATTGTTTATTAATTATCTAAAAGCTGTTTAATTAAAAGGTCAGATGAAAAGTTAGATAAGAGAAGAAAGAGATTTTAGCTTGACCAATGGAAGCAAATAAAGGCCCGGACCATAACGAAAAAACAGAACAGTGACGTTTTTGTTCATGGAATCCATAGGAGGACTATAAAAAGAAAAAAATATTGAGTTCCAGTCAGTTTTTCCAACTTGATTTGATGACAACGGTAAGACGCACTTGCCGTTCTCTCTCATTTTTTTTGTTTGTTTAAAAAAAAATAAAATGAAAAGACTGTGATACCAGAATGGAACCAGCTAATGCTACCTCCAGAACATTTTCTTCCAATGGAGATGCTGTGGGAATTGCCAACGGGAATTGAAAGCAGAGGCCTGGACTCTTCTACCATAAGCTATATTGACATGAACTCTAAATTTAAAAAAATAACTAAGAACTTTCGTTCAAGCTTATGAACTTCTATCTGACTTTTAAGTTTTTAAATCAAATTAATAATGTTTAATGTTATATGTTTTCCGATTGATAAACATCTTTTCCATTTTTTTTTCTTATTGTAAAGATTATTTAAATGTATGAAATTTAAATTGTTTATAGATGCTTGCATGGATTCGTTTGCGGTTAATTATATTTTGGTTTTCATATTTGATCAAAATATATAGACATTCGATAAATGATACCTTATGGTGAGTATCTAAAATGTATTTATTCGGATGTCTTTTAAGTTATTGGTGACAACGCAAGTATCTTATGGTGAATACTATTGGGTTACTTATAAGCTTCCCTCTGCGATTGTCGGTATCAATAATTTTGTATTTTGATCGTTTATGTTTATTTTTGAAATGTTTTTGACCGTGGAATCTATGTAATCGATCTATACCCAACATTTTTAAACAAATCTGTGCGAACGTATTTAAATGTTAAAATTAAGTCGGGCGTGAATGGCTATATAGTTTTGTAAAGTTGTATTAAGGGAGGGTAATCTTAGGTTATTCATTTCGTAGTTGAATTGGTTCAATGGATTGGATATATTTGTGTAATTAGTAGATGTAGTATGAGGTCCGCTACGGGCAGGATTAAGATATACGCCACACACCCTCTGTTTGCCTATGGATGGGTTTGTAAGTCGGCAGAAGACCGCAGTCCATTCCTATGGAGTTTTTTGTTTATTGATCTACTTGCCAACAGATGTCACATTCCTGTTGGTGGAGAGTCAATGTCTTCTCTATTTCTACTTATTGTTCAGATGTACATTCCTGACAATATAGTATTTTGTGTTGTCGTATCATGCTACATTGAATACATGAATGTATCAGATGGATTGGCGCCAATTTGGTTGCGAAATTTGTTGCCTAAGGTTAAATCAGGGAAGAATATTTTAGCTTTCAAATGCAGACCTATGTAGTCCATTCATACTCGACCCTCTAAATAAATAATAAACTCATTATTTGCAATCTACTTAAATTTAAAATTAAAGATCAATATAAAATTATAAACATTAAATTTATTCCTCAAAATTTAAATATTATTTTATATGTGCGTAAATAAATATTTTTATGTGTTAATTTCTGGCAGTGGCTTTTATTCTTTTATATTTAAGATATAAAATTTATAGATTTTTATCTCTGCGTCTCCGCTGAGCTAGTGACTTGGGCTAATGGTCGGAATATTTAAAGAAAGTGGAATCTTAGCAGCGCGTATCTGCCTACTTTATAAATTTTTCTAGGCTCAAATGCCTAGATGGCGCCCTGGTAGTTGCAGATATTGTTTTTGCGGTTAGATTCGATCTCCACTTACATTTCGATCGTTATAATATATATATATATATTTGAGCTGCACCTATAATACTTTAATAAAAAAGAACTAATAATTAATAAAAAACAATTAATAATAATTTTAAAATATGTTATTGAAAGTTAAAATTTATAAATTTTTAGGTGTGCATCTCAGATATATACATAAAATATATATACATGACAAAAGGAGTGGGATGGGATATAGGGTTTGAACATGAAGCTCAATCTTAAGCTAAGATTTACTGCTTCAAAATGTTAACCCTTATTAGAAAACATCTGTCTAGAAATGGATCATGCAAAAGATCATGAAATACTCATGTGCAAACTTTGATCAAAACCTGAAGAAAAACTGCACAGTTAAGTCAAACATGAGAAACTGATTTGAAGATTTTGGATAAAATTAATAATGGACAAATTAAACTGTGAGCAAAAATATAAAAAAATAATTAAAGAAGAGCCTGAAAGAAATTTGAAATAGCTGTAAAAAATGGGAAAATAAAATTGTTTGTCAAAAGATACCAGGTAAATATGAAAATGTGAAATTAAAAAAGAAAGACAAAATTCAACATTATAATAATATTTTCAAAGACATAAAAATGATGTTTTAAAAAACAAGATATGATTTTAAGATGCTTTATGAGATCTAATGAAATCTTTTGTCAAAACTATCAGGTTGCTAAAAAGTGACATAGAAATATACCATATAGACATCAACAAGTCATTTTGGTGAGTGATTGTCAAAGTAAGCATAAATTTTTTGTGGAAAATTGAAAAAAAAAAACAATGAAAGTACCATTATATTATGCCAATTGATCTAACTATTCAGTGGTTTATAAATTGAAAATCGAATTTGATTCTTATATCAAAGAAAAAGTAATTGATAGAGTATTTATGTTGTTGTGACATGCATGAAAGATTATCCTAAAAACTGACAAATAATTTAGCTAGATTTGGGAAAAACTGGCATACTTGTAGATTTTCATTATGTAAATAAAACATCCAGGAAAAAAGACTATTTTTATTGATTGCAAGAAAGCCTTTGATTCAGTTGGTTGTTAAATTCTGGAATTTTTATAGGAATGTAGATGTATCAAAATGTTTCATTGTTCTTATGAAAAATTTGTATATAGGGCTAGAAACTACACTTGAATAAATTATGATGAAGTATATAAGATTCACATTGCCAATGTCACAATAAGAAAAACCTTATTGAACAATGGAAAAATGTGGATTCAGAATTAGTAAAAGGAATATAAACTTTTGATAAACTAATGATTGAAATACTTGTAGCTGAGATGAATGATTTTCTTAGAAGCTTATTAAAAGTGAAAATACAATAAATATTATGATAAATTGGATGACCAACAATAAGATATATGGACTATCACTACAAGATCTTTTTTTTTGGATGATCAACAAAGTATATCTTAAAATCAGCTTAATATTATTGCATTAAAATGGACTTCTTATACAGTTCCAAACAAATAACATTTTTCAGATTCATAAAGCAAGTAAATTTGATCTTCCAGATGTTACTGGAATCATATCAACAGATTATAAGTAATCTATAGTCATAGAACAAGTTTGCTTCATAAATATAATTTAATATCCATTGGTGTATATAGATTTGCTCAATACAAAAGATAAACATTCAACTTTATTAGTAAATTAATTTAATATATGTTACTTAACTAAATTCAAGTAATAATTGATATATTGCATGTTCTTGCCATGTTTATGATTGAAAGTTTAATTCTTAGTGGAGTTTTTTTAAAGTAACCAACCAATATTGGTCAGTAAATGAGTGTCTAGTTATTTGATATTTGCTTTATAAAAAAAATTTCTAAGTTAGTCAAATGACTGTTATTTCTCTGATCGTGCTGCAATCTTTTGAAATCTTGTATTATCATCCTTTTGCTTCTCATAATATATATATTATAATTCTATCTGCGTATTTCCAACTTCATGTGATGACATCTTTGACATTTGACCCTTTAGTTAAACATGTTAATAATTATTACTAATTATATATTAGGCTGGATATTATTATATTATTCCTAACTCAGAAATATTTTTTTTGAATCCAGTTAATTAAAAATAAGAGATATTAATTTTTAATTGAATTTAAAGTTTATATGTGGGCTAGGAAACATATAATATAATAATCTCTATCCTAATAAAAGTTAAGAAATAATGGTTAATTTATTTATCTGAAATGCCTGGTGAAAAAGTTGTAAGCTCAGGAAGTTTGACTCTTACAACTTGTAGCAATTTGGTATTAATAAATTCTGAACAATTGGTAACCAGTGTAAAAAATTATCATCTGGGATGAACTGAACTATATATATATATAATAAAAAAATCTAGGTAACCTTACTATGCATTGCAGTAATAGTGTTAAGACATTAATTAAATCTGTCACTTGTCATAAATATATTTTCTTTTATAAATATTTTAATAATCATTATAAAGTAACCTTAATTTGCAAAAAATATTACCTACATTAAAAAGCATTATTTTATTTTGTAACATTTATAAAATATCAAAAAAAAAATGTACTTGCCAAGGGTTTTACTTAATTTTATATTTTAATTTGCATATATGTATGCTAACTTCTTTTTTATCACAGACAAAATATAATTTCTTTGAACTTCAAAATATAACATCTTAATGATGACATATATCTGAGTATTAAGAAACTAGAATCAACTAAGATAGAAAAAAAGATTTTGTTGGCTTTACGCAAAGAACTTATCATGCATTGTCTTAAAATAATAGCCATTTATTTTTCCATATCTATTCAGTAATGATTTATATTTTATTGCATTTAAATAATTTGCAAGCACTAATAAATTATGAATTAAACATTTATATTCTTTTTTTTTTTTTTTAGGAATGGTAGAAGAATACGTTATCGAAGAGTTCCAGAGACCCTTCTATAACATTTTCATTATCACTTTTAAAACACTTAATGTGTGATATTTAAAAATGTTAATTTTTTTTTAGACCCTAGAATTTTCAATTTAACATCATTTCTTTTACTTTTATTAATATGTAACGCTTAAGAATTCTTCAATCATTATCTAAAAATAAACTTTTATCATTTATATAATATCTAGTTTTGTTTTTAATATTTTAAAGTATCTCTCTCTCTATATATATATATATATAAGTGAAAAATTCCAAGTGCATATCACTAGTTGAAAATTTAAACATAAAAATGCCAAATCACCCTCCCAATGCGATGCTACGCACTGTGGTTTTTCCTTTATCAAAGTCAAGAATCTCTCAGACACTATGCCCAGAGAAACCTGTTACAACCTTACCTTACCTTCTCATTCCATTCCCCATCCTAAGTTTTTCCCATTTTCTTTTTTATCCTGCTCTATCCCATTTCTATAACATCATCTTTATCCACTCTATGGCGTTTATATCTAGATCCCCCATATCTTTTTACATACCCAGCATAAAAACCAAGAACCCATTTTCTGCACAATCTCCTTGTTTATATTTATTCTGCCACAACTTTTTTTTTCCTTTCTGCTTGTAAGCATTTACATTTTAGCAGAGACCTAATATTTTCCATGACTTCCTTACATAAGTTGCAGACTAAATTACCCACATTTTTCCATTTATGTATAGATTCCCTTGTTACCAATGATCATGTTTGAGCTTTAATCAGTAAAATACTTTTCTTGCTATTATAAATTAATTCACACTAATATTCTGTTTACTTTTGTATATATTTAAATTATTTTTACTCTCCATACTAGTTCTCCATCTCTTCAACTTCCTATTTTTTATTAATACATCTATTCTGCTATCTTATTTTTTGCCATTATAACACTCAACAATCCTCAAACACCATCATCTCACCTTTTGTACAAGTACACTGACATAAAGTCTTTATTCAAATTTTCTGCATACTGTACTATGTTTCTCACCCATTTTGTTGCATGTCCTGGCTATTCTCTTATTATCCAGAAATTGCAATAGTATCAAACATTTTCATTTTTCCTTTTGCATCTCTCATATAAAAACCTCATCCCATTTCTCCTTGAATTGCTTTTTTGCCATTTACATATCTGCATCTAATGCATGTCTTCCTACTTCTCTTTGTATTTTTTCTAAGTAATCTCACACCCCTTTGCTAACACATAATGCTTCTTTACCAAACATTAAGAAATTCATTAACATCCTTTGAGAATAAATTCTGAATTTCAAGCAGCACAATCACTGTAGCCCACATATTCAAGAGGCAGTGGCACTCTCTTGGAGGGTGCTGCCTGAAATTCTGACTTTATATTTATTTACAAAGGGCAGTGCTGAATATCTTAACATTTGGGAGAGTGAGTTGGCATTTATTTATGTGATACACAAAATTATTTTATAAATTTATGTTTTAGTAAGACTTTATTCAGAATAATCATCTTTCAATAATAACATAAATATTTGGGTCATCAGTTGTATTTGGTTAAAACATAAAATCCCAGAGTTAATCATAATTCTTGAAATTTGGAAAATATATCCAATATCAAGATAAAACCAGGTTAAGGAGTCCAGCAATGGTGGTCGAGAGGTCAGCGACAGCCGCTTTACAAGCAGTTGTCCTAGGTTAGCAGGTTCACTTCCTGGCTGATGCTATGACACATGAGAAAAAAAACCAGATTAAGGAAGGGTCATGTTCGCCTTTTCAATATATATATATATATTAAAACAAAGATTTTCATGGCCAACAAGATACAAAAAATACATTGCTTGGGATATTTATTTATGTATAATTAACCCTTTATTTCACCAACATTTTCCCTTTAATTGACCCATATAATTATGCAATGGTACTGTTAATTATATATACATGAACCAAACAATGAATCTTATATATACATATATAATATCATATTTGGGGTAAAGACAGTTCAAATTAACTTATCTAAAACATGAGACTCATAGCAATAATGTATATTACATTTTGCCTGTGCCACATAACTTCTTATATAGAAAACCAAACTAAACAATGCTATCGACCAGAATCAAACTCAATTCAAGATCATTTTAAGTGATATATAAAATGTTTTTATTTTCAAAATAAGATTATATAATATTTCATACTGTAAAATTTTTTGAGATTATATATACAATATTAGATATACTAATATATAATAAACAAGATATAGTAAATAACTATGATTTTCAATATACCAACATATAAACCAATAAGTAATACCTATATCTAACTTATAGTATACTGTCCAGTAATAAATTAATGTTTTCAAAAAGTGAAATTAGTTGTAAAATAGAAATATAAGGTAGCAGAAAATTTTATTTGTTATCATGATTTTAAAAACTGACTTGACTTTAAAAATAATTTTATGATTATAAAATATTTAATAATAGTAGTAGTAGTAGTAGTAGTAGTAGTAGTAGTAGTAGTAGTAGTAGTAGTAGTAGTAGTAGTAGTAGTAGTAGTAGTAGTAGTAGTAGTAGTAGTAGTAGTAGTAATAATGATAATGATGATGATAATAATAATAATAATAATAATAATAATAATAATAATAATAATAATAATAATAATAATAATAATAATAATAATAATAATAATAATAATAATAATAATAATAATAATAATAATAATAATAATAATAATAATAATAATAATAATAAACAGTCACTAGGAAATGTGCTCGCCCATTCTAATTTTTAAAACAAATGGGGGGGGGGGATACTCTCGAAATGGGTTTTGATGACTATAAACCAATCTGGGAACTACGAATACTTCCACATATAGAAAATATTGTTTCATTTTTCTGTTCGCTTGATATTTTAAGTGTTATCTTTTATTTATTTAGTAAAATACAATAAAAAATTACAGTTTTATGTAATAAGAAACTCCTTGCAGTATTGATTTTTCTAGAAAGAACTATAAACTAATTGATAGTCCTTTGGATTCAATAAAAATTTTACTTTTGAATAAAATAATAAAATTTATTAGAGGTCGTGTTAAAATTATGGAATAAAAGCTATAGATTTCATAGAAAGTGCTAACGAAACTCAAGAAAATTGTGAAAACGAATATTCTATAATGTATTTTTTTAATATATGATGATATACGGTAAAAGCAGATTACTTCAATAACAATATTTTGTAACAATAATAATCGATGGTTAAAGCCAATACAAGTGGAAGATTAAAGGAAAAGGTTCTCAAAAAAATTGAAGAAGTAAGGGTTACATTAGTAACAATTATTCTCTAGTATTAATGCCAAAATTAGAATTTGTTTTCAGTAACCAAAAAGAGACTTCTTTTGTAGATTTGGAAAAATCTTAAATATCAACTAATTATGATGATAACAATTTATGAGAATAAAATAAGTTATTCAAATATAAAGAACAATTAATTTAGTTTTACTCTATATTTTCTCAATGCAAATACAATAAAATGTATTTCATTCTCTCAAATTGTTATTCACATTGGCTAAGAATCAAGATCTTTATGGATTGATAAAGAAGAAGGCCTTTTTCTTAGTGAAAAATCTTGATTTGAGCGATAGCATTTGAAAAATTTCTTGTTTGTTTTAGCTTTAGTTTACATGACTTAAAAAAAATTTACTTATTACAGATATATTTGATATATTATTAATACAGATGGAAACATAATGAATAAAATTAATCATAGAATTAAACTTGCAGGAAGTGTTTTTGATAGAAAATAAAATATGCCTGTCTGTTTGAAAAGAATGTATTAATATATGTGTTTCTCCAATCCTGGCTTATAGGTCTGAGATTTGGACAATTAACAGAAGAGCATTCAGGCCATTTATTTAAATATGGGGGGGGGGGGTTACTTTAGGAGTAGCATTAAGAGATTGAAAACAAAATATGTGAGTGAGAAAACAAATAGTATTACTAACATCAGATATTTTAAAATGAATTTTACGCTGGATGTATTGCTAGAAGAGATGATTATAAATGAACAGAGTTTTATAATAAATCTCAAGTGATTGTCAAAGACCAAGAAAGAAACCATATGTGAAATGGGTACATGAAATGAGGAAGTTTGTTGGTATGATGTGGAGAAAAATGGTTAAGAATAGGCAAAATTGAATTAAATTTGGAAAAATTTTTATCTTGCAGTGGATTGATAATTGTTGAAAAAATGGAGATGGTATGTACAATAAACATAAAAGAATGAAGATGTCAATAAAATTATAATCTTTTTTACAAAATTTTATTCCCAATCATAGACTTTTCAAGAAAAAACTATTAATAAAAATCTACATTTAAATATATACGTTTAGCTACCTACAATTCAATATGAATGCCAATTACTTTTAATGTTAGAAAATTTTTCTTAAGAAATGATAGCCTCAGATTCAAACTGATTAGTCAAAAGAATCGAGATCTTGGCCTTAGTGTTAAGAATCTTGAAATCAAAAATTGTATATTTACAACTACTTTATTATTTACTTATTTTTCTTTTTTGTAAAATTTAATGACAGATTTATTTCTTGATAATGTTTGCATTCACATTTTATTTGAAATATTATTTTTTAGCAGATAAAAAGTCAAGGAAAGGTAACAAGGGGTGATTAATAACCAAAAACAAAATGCTTACTAGAATTATTATAGAGGTTATGTTTATCTTTTTTATATAGTTATAAAATGTGGGAATTTTAAATTTCATAAATTTATATTAATACTCAAATGTGCCTTGCTAATAAAAATTAGGTATCGAATTATCTATTATTTATTGAAAAACAATTTTACATTTAAAGACTAAAATGAAATCTTAATTTTTGATGGTTTATCTCAATTTATTTTTCAATTTATTACTTTACTTATTTATTTACAAATTGGTCTAGTTAATTAACTTATTCATTCAGTATACTGAATGACTAAGTTAATTACATATTATCGAAGTAATATAATTTTTTTCTACTTCTTCGTTTTCCTATGTATTGATTTCTAATTTAATATATACCATTTACAACTTTCTTAAACACTTTATTAATACTATTTATTTATATCAAAACTAACAATTTCAACTGTCTTGCATTCATCATCAGAGTTCTTTACAATCCTATTTCTAAAAACCCAACTAACAAAATTTTCAAAATTTGGATATCAAAACTAACTGTTTCGACAGTTGTGCAGTCATCATCAGAGCTCTTTACAATCTTATTTCTAAAACCCCAACTGACAAAATGAAAATTTTGGCCTGCAGTTATCATCAATGCTCTTTACAATCCTATTTCTAAAAACCTGACAAAATGAACATTTTGTCAGTTGGGTTAATTTTGAATATTTTGTCAGTTGGGTTTTTAGAAATAGGATTAATATTTATTTTATAAAGTGCAGACAGTTTGAAATTAAATTGAAAGGCTGCAAACCTCTTGTGCTTATTCTTATCTAACAGGCAATCAGATGTTATGGTGGCTTGATCAAACCATAAACACAAGACAGAGAATTTTACAAGAAAAGAGTGGTCTACCTTCTTCTTAACGTGTCTTTGTATATATCTAAGCCAGTCTAAAGCATTTAGGTTTGAAAGCATGAAGCTTTAAATATCTTCACATTTATCTCACTGAGTCTAAATTACCAACATACAGTGTGAAATCCTATGATTTACTATGCAGTAGTTTTTAAGATGTTATAAATTGTAGTAATGTATGTAAATAATATTTATTTTATAAAGCGCAGACAATAAGAATAAGCGCAAGAGGTTCACAGCCTTTCAATTTAATTTCAAACTGTCTGTGCTTTATATAATAAATATTATTTACATGCATTACTGCAATTTATAACATCTAAAAAACTACTGCATAGTAAATCATAGGATTTTGCACTGTATGTTGATAATTTATACTCAGTGAGTTAAATGTGAAGATATTTAAAGCTTCATGCTTTCAAACCTAAACACTTCAGACTGGCTTAGATATATACAAAGACAAGTTAAGAAGAGGGTGAACCACCCTTTCTTGTAAAATTCTCTGTCTTGTGCTTATGGTCTGATCCAGCCATCATAACATCTGATTGGCTGTTAGATAAGAATAAGTGTGAGAGGTTTGCAGCCTTTCAATTTAATAGCAATAGGATTGTAAAGAGCTTTGATGATGACTATAGGACAGTCAAAACTGTTAGTTTTGATATAATTAAATAGTATTGATAAAGTGTTAAAGAAAGTTTTAAATGGTATGATAATTATATATTTTATATAATACCTTAAGGTCAGTCCATCCCTCTTCTATTAATATAAATGGATATGTAATGGTCTGATAATATGATGGGTTAGATTGATATGACTACAATATCAAATCCACCAAGGGCTTTGAGCATTTCATAGTTTGTTTTTCAATAAAATGGATGGTTGAATAGTTGGAAGTGTGAGAAGATTGAAGCCTGTCTATTAAAGTTTAAGGGATTGCAATCTTAATATAAACCGAGCACTGATTGTGTATATGTGTGGGAGCTTATGATTTGGCCCAACTGATTAGTGCTGGTTCTGCATGAAATACATATATTGGGGATCATTTATCTTTTTCACATGTGTGTAGTCACATGTAACGATTGGTTAAGATGGAGTGGAGGATTAATATAGACTGAAAATCCTAAGTTCAAATCCCGTTATTTTTAAGAGAGGTTTTATTTTTTTAAAGTTATGATTTAAATGAATGTCTTCAAAAATATATGTATCTAATTCATCAAAAATAAAACAAAACATTAAAAGATTAACCAAGCTGGCCACATACTGCTGTTGAAAACAATATATCAAAAGAGTTAAATTGAAATGTATATTTCTGCCGATTTTTATTTGAGATATTGTCAAAAAAAGATAAATTAAACATCATACTGGCACTATTCGGTGCTGATAAACTGAAGCAAATAACCAACTATATAAAATGATTCACAGTCGTGAAATGTTTATATAAGTATTTCTGCAGGAATATTATATTAATAAGACTCATTTTCCATAATTTATGTTTTTTTATTTTTATGATTTTATTTATTGGTTCACATAAAATCTTCTTAAACTAAAAAATCTTCAATAATAGCTATTATAAATCAAGTTACTAAACAGGCAAAACTCTCCATACAGTAGTGCCATCCTATACTAACCAGAGTAATCAATGGATGCCTGAAGACTTGTGCATAAAATCCCCTCTAGTGCCTACTCATCCAATATCCCCCATTAGTTTCTGGCTTGTAGCCTTCATCAGTGAGGAGCCTTGGATCTGAGAGCACTGCACCTAGATCTTAGGATCTAATGCAACCCTCCAGCAGCCACCTTTTATCTTTACTTAACTACAAAACTATGAGAATAAAATTTGAAAACACAATAATATTTTCAATCTCAGCCCAATAGCTTATATAGTCATATGGGTCTAAACTCAGTCCAGCACCCATACATTTTGGTGTTTTTGGCTCTTTAATAACCATAGCCACAACTATCCTATTAGGTAGGATTGGTGTTAAACCACTGAATATTACATGATCACCATCTCTTATGCTAGCACATAACTGTTATTAAACAAAAAAAACTCTCCATATAGTAGTGCCACCCTGTGCACAAGCCTTCTGGCATCCATTGATTACTCTGCTTGGCGCAGGATGGCATTACTGTATGAAGAGTTTTGCCTATTTAATAACAGTTATGTGCTAGCATAAGAGATGGTGATTATGTGATGTTTAGTGGTTTAAATCAAGTTACAATGATCTAATCCAAGAAGTTGTTTTTATTAGATTATGTTTGTTCACTGTCCTTAGAGAAATTTATTGTAATTAGCATGTTTTTTAGTAAGTATTTTGTAGTTAACTTTATAAATTGTTCATCCAATATTATTTATAATTTAATTATTAACTTTTATCATTTGCAATTGACTAACTGAGCTTTACTCAAATCCTCCATTCCAGAAGAAAATATATACTGTACATAAAGAAAAAACCAATTCATGATTATCTTGAATACTCATTGTACATCATGAATATTCTTTTCTTTTGTTTATGTAACATCCTGTTATGCTGTTTTTAAATTTTTGTTGCAAACTTTCTTTTCTATTGAATTCTACCTTCAGTTATATGAACCCAATGCATGTAACCAATACCATAACTTTTTTAAAATATACTATTTGTAAAACCATCTGCCTTATCATTTACTTCAGCAGAGTGGCAGATTCTGGATTACAAGGTCCAGGAAATTTCGGGATACCCAAACTTCTAATGAACTCCCAAGCAATAAATCGTTCAATTATTAGTTCTGAATGTTTTGGTGCATGGTGGTCCTACAACTCAAGGTACATGGACTGCAGACAAACTGTCACAGTGTGTGAACTTTTTATGAACTCAAGAGGAATAAACTATCCAATTATTTATCATCCATGGATTAATGTATAGATAGAGTGGCAAATTTTGGAGTTCATGGTTTATGGATAGTGACCCAATTGGTATTTTTATTACTTAAACTTTTTATCAGGGAGCCACAATAAATAAACCATTCACTAATTAGCCTCAGGTAGTTAGGTATAGTGGCAGTGGGGCAGATCTGGGATTCACAGTTCACAGATTGCAAATCATATGTTATTTTCGTACTCGGCGCAAATCTAGAGTTCAAAGTTCACTGATTTCAGACTATATCTGTTATTTGCGGTGCTCGGCAGAGGGACAAATCTGGAATTCAAACGTCACAGATTTCAGACTATATCTGTCATTTCCGGTATTCAAACTTATAATGAATTCGCAAACAATAAATGTTTTGACTATTAATTGATTTCATTGTGTATTTACTATTTCTAAATGTTTTTTTCCGTTTTTGACGTAGATGTGTGTGTAAGTATATATATATTAAAGTTTTGTAATTAAATTTTAAACTGATGTAGTCCATTATTGTATAATAAAAATTCAATGTTCTTACAAAGAAATTACATTTTAATAAATTAATACTTATTTTATATTGTTCTGTAACAAATTTAATTTAAAAAGATTTTCAAAGCTATTATGAACTGTAACTAATTAAAAAAAATGCGCATTGACTTAAAAATTAATTCTATTTAATATATTTATTACCTTTATTTTAATTAACAACTATATACAATTAACTCTAATTTCTTAGTTTAATTAACATAACTCAGAATTAATTGCAATTAAATGTTTATTAATTTTTTAATCATATATTTATTTTGAATAAAAACATATATTTACAGATAAAGAAATTTACTTTTTTTTAATGTTTACAAAATTAAATATTAATCTATCTTTAAGAAGAAAAAGGTTTACTAATAAATTGCTAAACTAATCAGAGTTTGATTATTATTATTATTATAATCAAACTGGGATTAGTTTAGCAAAAACGATATTAATTTTTTTTGTCTGCAGAACCCCCACTTATCCAAAGAATAATAGATCATGAACTTCCACCATTTTCTTTAAGCAACTTCTGCCACCAAATCAATGTGATTGTGAAAAATATTGATTATAATGGTGTAGCTAGACACTAACGACCCTCCCCTCCCATAAGACAATGTTCTTGTGGATTAAATGATTATAGTGATACAGTGGACCCCATCCAAAAAACAATAAAGAACAACCTCCATCAACTTTCCTTAGGCAACCCCTCCCCCCACCAAGACAATATGAAATGTGAAGTAAATTGATTATAATGCCACACTCAACACCTATAACCCCCATCAAAACAATGGGCTTGTGGAATAAATTGATTATAATGGCATGACCTCCTCTTCATCCAAAGAATAATAGGATACTGATGTTATAAGTATTAAATGCGAGTTTCTGGGATTCTCTCAAAATAGACACAATCAAAATAAATTTCTTTTGCACATTGAAATTACTATGAATTTTATTACCATTGTTATTACTTTTAATTTCAACTGTCCAGCAGTCTTCTTCAGAGTTTCAATCAACCTTGTAATTTAAAAGATAATGTTAAAATTGTGTTTTTTAAGTTAAATATTGTATGACACTCTGAGGAAGTCTGTTAGACAGTCAAAACTGTGTGAAATAACTATTATAATAAAAGGTATTATAAATTCATTATTATTTAAAAAGGGAATACTATTTCAAGATTGGAGGGTATGAAATATTTATGGAAAAAATAAGACCTATATAATTTTATTCCATCCATATATTTAATTATATTTGTAGTATTTAAGTACAATTCATACACTTAGAGTTTAGATGTAATATAGAGGATTTGAATACAGACTGGATAAAATTAAATGTTATTCTATCATTTTAAATTTAAATGCTTCAAAGGTACTGAAAACCCCAAGAGAGCTATATGTAAAGTAACTGTCAGTAAATATAAAATGTAGTATTATGTAGCATGAGATACCTATACTCTAGCTTTGATCATATATAAGCATACCATTTATTGCACATACTTACACACAGAGCATAATTTATATATAGTAATGTAATTTTAAAACAATTAATCTAAAATCACTGTAACTAATCAGAAAGAAAGGCTAAGCCTTATATTTAACAAGCTCTTAATAATAAAATAATCTTCAGTTAACCTTTTGACTGTTTGACTCGTTCTTAATCGAGGCACTTTTTGATACATATTCGTTTTAATCGAGTAAATTTGACATCGCTGTAAATTGCTTAGTTTTTGGACTACGTTTACGGTTTTAACGTCATTTTTTAGAACGCAAAAAGTTTTATAATATACTGCCATCTATTGAATTATTTTACAAGTAAAAAATCAATTAATTGATGATTTATGTCAAACAAAAACTAAGCACTGCCTTTTCACATCTTTTCTTGAATCTTATTGGCTGTTGAAATTTTGTAAACAAAAGAAAATGGAAAAGCTCCGCCTTCTCATCATCTTTTCTTGAATCTTATTGGCTGTTAAAATTTTTATATGGCTGCCAAAAATTAAAAATTTACGAACGCTTTTGTTTTATTTTGAAAATGATAAACGAATGTTTTAGAGCATTTTAAAAATATTTTTTGATGAAATACAAATAAAATACAAATTATTTTCATATAATATGTCAAAAATAAATATTATTTTACAAAAATAGTTACGATTTTAGCAAGAATTATTTATTTATTGCAAAGTCGGGAAAAAAAAATCATAACGTGAAATTACGATTGCCGTTTCTTTTCATGTCAACCGTAACAAATATTTTTAAAATTAAAAATCAAAATTTATTTTTGAACAAACTTTCGTTTATATTTATAATGTTAGAAATTACTAATATACTTTTTAAAAACGAAACTAAAGTGAATATATTTAAAAAAACGGTCAATAACTTTTGAAAAATTGATACATTATTTTGTGCATCGGCCAATTAAAAGCTTTGAGTGATACCACCTGCAGCGAATGAACAATTGGACAGTTAAAGGGTTAATAGATGTAAATATAATCTTCTACCAGTCTGAATATAGATGAAATGATGTGGAAGTATTGAAAAACTCAGAGAGCTATATGTAAAGTAATTGTCAGTAAATGTAAATGGAGCCCACCTAAGTTTTAGTTTCAATTGTATGTAAGCATACCATTTAGTGATATATTTACATTTAAATTGGTAAAAGATTATGTTTTAAGTTTAAGGAAATTCATAACATTTGAAAAGACCTATTGTGCTGGTCAAAATATGTTTATCCATCCAATGTGAGCTGGAACTCACAAAATGTACTTCAAACCCAGTCAAGCCCAAGATTTAGGTCAGGGACCAGCCTGGATTCGAATCCACTCTTTAAGCCCCAGATCTAACACCTAATGAATGACATAATAGTGATGGCACATGAAAATTAATCTTAATCCAGCCGACTAGCAAAGCTGAGCAAAACAATGAGACATCTATTAACTATGATTATATTAAAATATACATAAGCATTGTTGTAATATGTGGAAGTGGAGAAAAAGGAATTCAAACTACCCAAATAAGTTAGACAATAAAAATAGTTTAATATAATGAAAAATTAGTTATATACATTTATAAATTAAGTACATTAGTATGTGCGTGAATGAGCAAGCAGTAGAAGATTACATAGTGTATCATTCACGCTATTATTTCTCATATGCTCTTTATTAGCTAAATAATATATTACAAATAAACACACATCTTTGATGGGTCTAATATTAAAATGCCAATCAGTTAATAAAAGGATTTACATATAATTGCAATTAACGCTTTTATATACGGTTCAGAAACATGGTGACTAACATATATATTTCTAGGAGCATTCTGAAATTCATTATACATATGATAAAACTATTTTCATGCCATTGAGGTCGTGAAAATAAACAAAATACATTTGAAAGATTATGTTTGAATCTATGACAAAATATTTAATGAAAAATTATTTTAACAATAGTAAGATATTTATTTTCCCAAGGCATATAGATACTCTTAAATATAGATATATAAATTACGACGGTGAGATTGTATATGATTGAAATAAACTTAATTAATAAAATAGAAGTAATTGGCATTTATATATATCTTTTAAGCAAAGCATAATTTTAATATTAGAGCATTAAAACTGGGTCATGAAGCAAAAGAAATACTAATACAAATAAGTTTGTGGTGCTGACATAATAGCCTAAAATAACTAAGAGAAAAAGGTCGTGCTTCTGGATAAAAAAATGAAATCTCACACCCCCTTCTTGGGTAGTGCTTAGAGAAAAGTAGATAGGCATGGTGTGGCCCAGACTTTTGCTGGTATAACTGACGTGAGAGGCCTTTTATCTATATGAAGTGAATATGCATAGCATGTGCCAAACTTACGGGATCACTGCCAGAGGCATTTTATACGAAATAAATGTGGTTCCAGATAGCTCAACTATCTATGGAACAAGATACGAAAAGAAATCTATGAGTTCGATCTTGTCGTAACCCCCAGATTAAGAAGCACGTAATATATATATACAAAGATAGGCTAAATGACAGAAATGCAGTAATGATATATGTCTCTAACAACATTGAATAAATTTTACAGCTTTAAAATAAATGACCCTTGTTTGAATACTATAATATGCCATGCAATTATAATATATATAGAGAAATTTAGATTTCATTTATTAAAATATATTTGAAGGTTTTATATAGTAAAAGAAACATTCAGATTTAGATTTCAAATTAATAAAATATAAGTTAAGATTTGATTTAAGAAACATTAAGATTTCCCCCCATCCCTTTCCTACTATTTAAAATGATTCAATTCCACCTTCGTGGATTTTACAATAACTGGAATACATAGCATATATTTTAAAAGTATAAAAAAAAGAAAATAACTAGCAGTTATATATATATATATATATATATATATATATATATATAACAATTAAGTCACCTCTTTTTAGAATTAAATAAATATTTTATAAGATTTCAAAGCATTAATTAGCTTAAATTCTGAATTTACAGAGTTAAACAAATCAAATTTTATATTAAAAATGAACCTAAAATGTTGATTCATAAAACAATCTGGTGAACATATTAATTTATAATGCGTTATGTTTTAAAAGGGGACGTTAATAACTTGATTCATGAAAGTTTACTTAACAGACAGAAAAGATTTTTATAAAGTAAGCTCACCAGTTTGTTTGAGATTGGAAAAATAATAATAATAATAAAGCATATATATAAAATCAAGTAATAAATAACTAACCACACCAAAATTAAAGAAAGCCAGAACATATGAGATAGATTAGATATAACAAAATCATTTGAGAGCAAATCTACATTCACAGATTTATAAAAAGCAAAGTTAAATAATACATGAGAAATCTTGATAGATTATTTAGACTAAATTGAC
The DNA here is from genome assembly GCA_028023455.1 of Epiperipatus broadwayi. NCBI lineage: Eukaryota > Metazoa > Onychophora > Udeonychophora > Euonychophora > Peripatidae > Epiperipatus > Epiperipatus broadwayi. Next base: position 16,226,938 of record JAQFVV010000007.1, on the reverse strand, counting down.
TATTAGGTGGCAGCTTGGAAATTTACCTTGCAATTTTAAGAATCCATTTTAAAGTATGGCATGTGCACGTCGAATTGAGATGAAAGTACTTCGGTGACAGGAAACTTCTATTAGCACTCTAAAGTTCTTTTTAGACCTTTCTTCATTTCATGGCAGCGGGACATCATGGTAGCGGCAGAGGCTGCTGAAGAGTGGTGGATTTACTGCTACATCATTTTTAAGTTTTCAAGCAAAACGAAATATGCCAACAATACCTCTCTCCAAAAGCAGCTAATCTCTCTGTGATTCAAAATTCAGTCATTTTATACTTTTTCTTTTATCAGTTGTTTTTGAAGATGCAATTGTAAGATAACGTCAAAAATAAATTCAAATCTATTTTCAGATTAGAAATAGATTTAACAACATGTTTTTTTAACAAAAGTATCTCTAATCTTAATCTCCTTTTAAGTAAAACTTTAATTAAAAATTCCTACCCCAGATTAAAACAATAGTGCTTCCAACCCTTAATTATTTTTGGACAATAACAACACTTGCATCTTCCATATTGGATTTTATAAAAAATATATAATTTAATAAAAAAACAAGCAATTTAAAAAAAAAAAGTTAAAAATGACATATAATAAATATTTAAAAACATCAATATTTTGTTAGTAAGTTTTGCTCCTATGTATATATTTGAGCCGCATCTATAATACTTTAATAAAAAGAACTAATAATTAATAAAAAGAATTAATTATAATCTTAAAACATGTTATTGAAACATTAAATTTTATAATTTAGGCACGTATCTCAAATATATACATGAAATATATATACAACAAAAAGAAGCGGATGGGATATAGGGGTTTGAATATGGGTTAGTAGGTAGAAACATGAAGCACAATCTTAATCTAAGATTTACTGCTTCATTTCTCCGGACATATAATGAAACAAAAAAACACCAACAAAAAAAAATGCCTTGACTAAGAGTTTTCAAGTGACGACCAAAAGAACAACAAAAATTTTCAAAATTCAATACACAATCTTGTTATATAAAACTATATATATAAAATATCATTTGGGGATGAGAATACTTGTTTAACTGTCAAATCCAGAAAAAAAAATTGTACATTTATATAATGGAAAAAAAAAATTTCTATGCTTGAGATGCAACACAATTTCTTCAGGCATATGGGTTTCCAAGAAAATATATAGCAATGCAATACATATAAAATTTTCAAACACATCTGTTCCTACACATCACACATACACACATATGTACATATATATGCAGCACTACATATACAAGTACATAAATTTTACACACACATACACTTCTATATACACTACACAATACTACATACCATTGGAAAAGACAGAAAAAGAAAAAAAAACTTTGGATAAAAAGTTGAAAAAAAAAAATCCATGCATCTAAAAGAAAACTCATAGTCTGGTTATTAGATGTTTAAACTTTTATACATTATAGTATTAAGCCAAAAAAAAATTTGCTCTCAATATTTTTTTTAAATCTGAGTTTGAACCCTCCACTTCCAACATTTTTGCATTTGACTCACTACTGGTTAGCAAAATTTCTTTTTATAAGGGCACCAGCTAAGATAGAGTGATCAATGATTTATGAATTATTTATACATTTTTCATATATGTCTCAAGAACAAAAAACTTTATATATGACCTTGAAGAAAAAATACATATGTACTATGGTTTTAGTACATGGGTTTTAACTTTAGACAGTGAATTGTACACTTTGAACACATTATTTTAAATTTATCAAACATGGAAAAATTATATAACAACTTTTTTAAAGAATATATATATAAACAGAATTCGGTACTCAGGCTATGTGGGTGTTTATATCGAAGCCCCACTTGGGAAGCCAAGCCTGAGAAAAAAAGTCTATGTGCCAGTCAAAATATGTTTATCCATCCAACATGAGCTGGAACTCACAAAATGTACTTCTAACCCTGTCAAGCCCAAGATTTAGGTCAGGGACCAGCCTGGATTCGAACCCACTCTTTAATCCCCAGATCTAACACCTAATGAATGACATAATAGTGATGGCACATGAGAATTAATCTTAATCCAGCTGACTAGCAAAGCTGAGCAAAACAATGAAACATCTATTAACTATGGTTATATTAAAATATACATAAGCATTGCTGTAATATGTGGAAGTGGAGGAAAAGGAATTCGAACTACCCAAATAAGTTAGACAATAAAAATAGTTTAATATAATGAAAAATTAGTTATATACATTTATAAATTAAGTACATTAGTATGTGCATGAATGAGCAAGCAGTAGATGATTACATAGTGTCATTCACACTATTATTTCTCATATGCTTTTTATTAGCTAAATAATATATTACAAATAAACACACATCTTTGGTGGGTCTAATATTAAAATGCCAATCAGTTAATAAAAGGATTTACATAGAATTGCAATTAACGCTTTTATATACAGTTCAGAAACATGGTGACTGACATATATATTTCTAGGAGCATTCCGAAATTCATTATACATATGATAAACTATTTTCATGCCATTGAGGTCATGAAAATAAACAAAATACATTTGAAAGATTATGTTTGAATCTATGACAAAATATTTAATGAAAAATTATTTTAACAATAGTAAGATGAACACTTTATTTTCCCAAGGCATATAGATACTCTTAAATATAGATATATAAATTATGATGGTGAGATTGTATATGATTGAAATAAACTTAATTAATAAAATAGAAGTAATTGGCATTTATATATATATATCTTTTAAGCAAAGCATAATTTTAATATTAGAGCATTAAAACTGGGTCATGAAGCAAAAGAAATACTAATACAAATAAGTTTGCGGTGCTGACATAATAGCCTAAAATAACTAAGAGAAAAAGGTCATGCTTCTGGATAAAAAATGAAATCTCACATCCCCTTCTTGGGTAGTGCTTAGAGAAAAGTAGATAGGCATGGTGTGGCCCAGACGTTTGCTGGTATAACCGATGCGAGAGGCCTTTTATCTATACAAAGTGAATATACTAGCGTGTGCCAAACTTACGGGATCACTGCCAGAGGCTTTTTATATGAAATAAATGTGGTTCCAGATAGCTCAACTATCTATGGAACGAGATACGAAAAGAAATCTATGGGTTCGGTCTTGTCGTAACCCCCAGATTAAGAAGCACGTAATATATTTATATATATATATATACGAAGATAGGCTAAATGACAGAAACGCAGTAATGATATATGTCTCTAACAACATTGAATAAATTTTACAGCTTTAAAATAAATGACCCTTGTTTGAATACTATAATACGGATGCAATTATAATATATATAGAAAAATTTATATTTCATTTATTAAAATATATTTGAAGATTTTATATAGTAAAAGAAACATTCAGATTTAGATTTCAAATCAATAAAATATACGTTAAGATTTGATTTAAGAAACATTAAGATTTTCCCCCATCCCTTTCCTACTATTTAAAATGATTTTACAATAACAGGAATACATAGCATATATTTTAAGAGTATAAAAAAAAGAAAATAACTAGCAGTTATATATATATATATTTATATATAACAATTAAGTCACCTCTTTTTAGAATTAAATAAATATTTTATAAGATTTCAAAGTGTTAATTAGCTTAAATTCTGGATTTACAGAATTAAACAAATCAAATTTTATATTAAAAATGAACCTAAAATGTTGATTTATAAAACAATCTGGCGAACGCATTAATTTATAATGCGTTATGTTTTAAAAGGGAATGTTAATAACTTGATTCATGAAAGTTTACTTAACAGGCAGAAAAGATTTTTTATAAAGTAAGCTCACCAGTTTGTTTGAGATTGGCAAAACAATAATAATAATGAAAAAAGCATATATATAAAATCAAGTATTAAATAACTAACCGCACCAAAATTAAAGAAATCCAGAGCATATGAGATAGATTAGATATAACAAAATCATTTGAGAACAAATCTACATTCACAGATTTATAAAAAGCAAAGTTAAATAATACATGAGAAATCTTGATAGATTATTTAGACTAAATTGACTATTAGGTGGCAGCTTGGAAATTTACCTTGCAATTTTACGAATCCATTTTAAAGTATGGCACATGCACGTCGAATTGAGATGAAAGTACTTCGGTGGCAAGAAACTTCTATTAGCACTCTAAAGTTCCTTTTAGACCTTTATTCATTTCATGGCAGCAGGACATCACGGTTGTGTAAGAGGCCGCTGAAGAGTGGTGGATTTACTGCTACATCATTTTTAAATTTTCAAGCAAAACGAAATATGCCAACAATACCTCTCTCCAAAAGCAGCTAATCTCTCTGTGATTCAAAATTCAGTCATTTTATACTTTTTTTTATCAGTTTTTTTTGAAGATGCAATTGTAAGATAATGTCCAAAAATAAATTCAAATCTATTTTCAGAGTAGAAATAGATTTGACAACATGTTTTTTTAACAAAAGTATCTCTAATCTTAATCCCCTTTTAAGTAAAACTTTAATTAAAAATCCCCACCCAGATTAAAACAATAGTGCTTCCAACCCTTAATTATTTTTGGACAATAACAACAATTGCATCCTCCATATTGGATTTTATAAAAAATATATAGTTTAATAGAAAAACAAGCAATTTAAAATAAAAAAGGTAAAAATGACATATAATAAATATTTAAAAACATCAATATTTTGTTAGTAAGTTTTGCTCCTATGTATATATTTGAGCCGCATCTATAATACTTTAATAAAAAGAACTAATAATTAATAAAAAGAATTAATAATAATTTTAAAACATGTTATTGAAACATTAAATTTTATAATTTAGGCGCGTATCTCAAATATATACATGAAATATATATACAACAAAAAGGAGCGGGTTGGGATATAGGGGTTTGAATATGGGTTAGTAGGTAGAAACATGAAGCACAATCTTAAGCTAAGATTTACTGCTTCACTATGTACATCTATTAAAACTGTTCTCATTAAAGCCCTCACAGACATCAATTTGTGCACATGAAATTAAGCTGCATATTATTTTTGTAATTGAATAGTCTTCTACTGATTAAACTTCTTTATATGTTAATATTCTATTTTATATTATTATTTTTCATACCATATGACTTTAAGTGTGCAAAGACAAGCAAACAGCATTATTCACGTTGAAATATTTGAACCTTTTAGCCACAAGCTTGTTTAGATTAATGAAATAAGCATCACATACAGAGATCTTTGAAGTTTAAAGTACTCATATTTTCTCAATAGATAGGACATATATTCATTTTTTCAATTATTCATTTCTCTAACAATACCAAATAACTTCTTCAATTGGATACTCATGCAGGTCCTCCTATTGTGATGCCTAACAAATTCATTGTGAAATTGAATAGATTCTTTGATCCTTCGTGTCAACCACTAGCGGCACGATTTCTAATCAAAAACACATTAATATAACATTCCCAGGCCAGCGATTCTCTATTAATATTGACTTTTTTTTTATTTGTTTGTTTACAAAGTTTACTTTCTTTCGTTTCTGAATTATTTTTCCCAAATAATATTATTGACGATGGTATAATAATAGTTGTTTTGTTTTTTTTAATTTTTATTGACAAGAGGGTCTTTTTTGGTGTGTGTTCAAATAGTAATTTGTGTTTTTTTTAAACAGTATTACTGTTTTTGTAAAATTGGATTGCCAAAATTTAAGAGAGAATGGGTCTTTTTTGGTGTGTATTCAAATAGTAATTTGTGTTTTTTTTTTAAATAGTATTGCTGTTCTTGTAAAATTGGATTGCCAAAATTTAAGAGTGGATGGATCTTTAAATAATAATTGATGTTACTTTGATAGGTTTCCATTTGATTGCCGATAATAATTAGTGGGAGCGGTGTTTTTGTGTACGATTAAATAATAATTTACGTTACTTTGATAGGTTTACATTTGATTGCCGACAACAATTATCGGGAGAAGTGTTTTGTTCTTTTTTTTCACGTGTGCATATGTATGTTTAAATAAAAATTAAAACTGTTACTTTTATCGGTTTACATTTGATTGACGACCGACCGATATGACTTCTTTTCGTTTATAAATTATGATTTTTGTTTCTACGAATAAATATTTTTGACAATGGGACAATAATAGTTGTTGTTTGTTTAATTTTTATTGACAAAAGGTTGTTTTTCGGTGTAGTTTCAAATAGTAATTTGGGTTATGTTTAAATAATAAGTTACCATCTTACTTTGATTGGTTTACATTTGATTGACACTAATTATTGGGAGGGGTGCAGGGGTGTAACTGTTTAAAGAATAGTAGTTTACGTTACTTTTAGTGGTGGTGTACATTTGACTGCTGACAATAATTAGTGAGAGGGGTGGGTATTTTTGGATGATGATTAAATACTAATTTACCTTCCTTTTTATTTTACATTTGATTGCAGACAACAATTATTTGGAGTTTCTTGTGTATGTTTAAATCAAAATTGAAGTTACTTTTATTTATTACATTAGATTGACAACCGATTGACTTTTTTTTCGTTTATAAATTATTGTTTTGGTTTCCCAAAAACATAACATTTTTGACAATGAGACAATAATAGTTCTTAATTTCATTATTATCGACAAGAATGGATCTTTTTTGATGTACGTTTAAATAGTAATTTGGGTTGTGTTTAAATAGTAATACTGTTTTTAAAAATTTAAGTGACAAAATTAAAGAAACAACGGGTTTTTTTTTTATGGATCTTTAAATAATAATTTTCGTTACTTTAATTTGTTTACATTTGATTGACAACAATTAGTGGGAAGGAGTGTTTTGTGTATTTTTAAATAATAATTTACATTTTTTTAACAACAATTATTGTGTGTGTATGTTATGTTACTTTATAGATTTGGTTAATAATATTTACTGGTAGACATTTCACTATCATTAATGGCATGCTGTACAGTCAACTCGTCATGGCTCCAGTAATGCAGCAAATGTAAAGACTTGATGAACGGCATTTGAAATCTCTCAAACCAGCTAACTTTTCGAAGTGCACATTTCTTTCGACAAGAACAAGACTTATAAATGAAAGTCCAAAGATCTTTATGGACATCAAGTCTCATACATTCGCTGCACAAACATCTCTTTAGCTTTAAGCAGGATGTTTTTCTGCTGTAGAAATGTTACAGCACTGGTTTCCGTGTCTGGCAATTCCCATCTTTTCGTATTTTCTGTTTTCGAATTTGCCATACTTTTTGTCTCAGAAAATTTGTCGCTAAAATGTGACTCAAAGCGTGATCTTTAACATATTACGCTAACCCACGATAATCAAAAATTTAGGAGGAATATAAATTTATGAGGAACAATCACGATACTGTTAAAATTTTTAAAATGTAACAGTACATCAATTCGTCTTAAAAAAAAAGGCACCAATGAAAATTTAAATAATTTTGACAGGATCAAATTAATACACCCTCATACGATATTGTTACATCAAATACATAACACAGCATTACAATATAGTGCATGACACAAACAACTACGGCATTTTCCCCTGCTTTTAGCATCGGAAAAAGCCACACTATTAGCCGCTAAGCCGAGTTAACATTTTTTTTAGATTTTATCATAGAAAGAAGACTTAATTCCGAGTTAACAGTCTACCTTTTATAGCGTAGAAAGAAGACTTAACTCCGAGTTAACAATCTTTCTTGGATTTATTTTAGAAAGAATGCTTAAAGGCTTGGGTGCGGCCGCGGAAACGGCATATTTCTAGAAATTTAGCTAGAAATACCGCCTCTAGCGGCTGACACGAAGGATCAGATGACAAACGATTAAACTTCTTTATATGTTAATATTCTATTTTATATTATTATTTTTCATACCATATGACTTTAAGTGTGCAAAGACAAGCAAACAGCATTATTCACATTGAAATATTTGAACCTTTTAGCCACAAGCTTGTTTAGATTAATGAAATAAGCATCACATACAGAGATCTTTGAAGTTTAAAGTACTCATATTTTCTCAATAGATAGGACATATATTCATTTTTTCAATTATTCATTTCTCTAACAATACCAAATAACTTCTTCAATTGGATACTCATACAGGTCCTCCTATTGTGATGCCTAACAAATTCATTATGAAATTGAATAAGATTTTTAATAGTTTCTTTGAAAGGATTTCAGGTCTTATAAAAAGGTAGTATTGCTGTAAATAATAATAAAATTCCTTAGAAATAAAAAACTAATTTTAAGAACTGTATAAGTGATTAGTCAGAATGGATTTGGTTTTAATAAAATATCATAGAGAATAAACGTATAAATTTAGGCTATCATTAACAAGATTTATATAAGCCATATTCAACTGAAAATGAATATGGTGAGAAAGTAAACATACAGAACAACCTCAGAAAGCATCGTAGTTGTGAAAAGGTCAATGAGCTTTTCATTAAAAATCTTGATTTTGATAATTTAATATAATCCACAAAATAAAAAAAAAGATTTTATTATCAAACTTACTTACTAGCTAGTTTTGAAGATGTTTAACAAAATCAGACAGGGTAAATATTTATCAATACTTTACTTGCTTATAATACTTCTTTCATATACACTTCAATGCAAACAAATTTTCTTTAAAAACTTCTTTACTTTCCTTACAGTTTCCTCTGCTAGCAGAGGAGATTTCATAAAGCTCTGATGAAGACTGCTGGGCAGTCAAAACTGTAAGGAAAATAAAGAAGTTTTTTAAGAAAATTTGTTTGCATTGAAGTGTATATGAAATAAGTATTATAAGCAATATATATATGTATGTGTATATATATATATGAATATATGAAGATATATAAAGAAACTAAAAGATAAGAATAAGAGAATATATGTGAATACTTTGCCAAGAATAATACTTTTTTATATTTAATGGTTAATAATATGTACTATTGTTCAACCATTAATCATCATTTTTTATATTTAAAGATTTAAAAAGAGAACACTTGTGAGATGAATGGATGAAATAATGAAGTGTGTTGGAATGATATAGTGAAGAGGGGCTAGAGATCAGAAAATTGAATCTAGAGATACCTTCATCCTGAAGTGAATCAGTAATGATTGAAAATGATGATGATGATGAATGGTTGAACAATAGTATATATTAGTAACATGGTAAAAAAATGTAAAGTTATATTATTGACTATATATAAAATTTTGATTTACAAGAGTCAAATTTTCTGCACCCACAACTTTGACACCATTCAATTTAGATAAATATATTAATAATTATTACTAATCATTTGTTAATTGAAAGATTATCATATTATCCATAGCCCATATATAAACTTATTGTTTTTACTACAGTTTGACTACAAGTGTCAAACTTTCTGCACCCACAACTTTGACAACATTCAATTTAGATAAATCCGTTAATGATTATTACTAATCATTTATTAAATTAGAAATTATCATACCATTTATAGTCCAGATGTAGATTTTAAATTCAGTTAAAGATTAATGTACACATTTTTAATTAGACATAAACCCATCAAACAGTTAATCCAACTTTATCCTGCATTTTCCATGTGTAATACATTTTTTAGATAACTTAAAAAATAATTGGCAATAATCATTAATATATTTATCTGAAATAGATGATTTCAAAGTTAAAATATATAAAGTTTAATAATTGAAAGCCAAAAGATAGTAATCTGTTATTGATAAATACTGAACAAATAATAAAGATATATGTGAGAGATTGGGATCTGGACCAACTGATGAGTGTCAATTCTGCATAAAATGTAACAGGGTGATCATTTGTCTTTTTCCAAGTGCTTTTATTCATAGTTTCAAGAATCTCTGATGGAATCAAAATTTTAAGTATATATATATATACATATATATATATATATAAATAATACATAACTCAGATTAGAATGAAAACACAATATATAGGTTAGAGATCAAACATGTGTTACTGACCTCATTGAAAAAATTAAAAGACTGAAGTGGAGTTAGGCTGGACATTTTGCTAAAATAGACTATAGTAAATGGACAATAGAAATCTTAAACTGGATTCCAAGAGATTGTAAAAAATCCAGAAAGAGACAACATGTGAGATAGATGGATGAAATAAGAAACTGTGCAGGGGTGATGTGGAGAAGAGAAGCTAAAAATCAGAGAAAATGGTTTGAACTTGGAGAGACCTTCATCTTGCAGTAGATTGATAATGGTTGATGATGATGATATGTAACTGAACAGTTAGTAATCAAAGCTTCCAGTAAATTATATAATACAAACAAACTTTTCAAAAGACACCACTTGTTCCTTTAACATTTGTTCTTATAGATGCTTAGTTTATTTACATAATTTTAAATGGAGTGAATTCAATCTATTGATTGTATATGTTTGTAGAATAAATTATGAGAAACACCATTTAAGTATTCAGAAAATTAAAGCAGAGATTTAATGTATGTATCCTCTAAATATGAAATAAAAAATTAAGTTTTACTATCTGTAAATAATAAATAACTCAGATTAAATTTAAATGGTGATTATTTTCATTTATTCTATAAATATATACAATCAATAGATTGAATTCACTCCTTCATTAAAATTATGTAAATAAACTAAGCATATATAATAATAAATGCTAGAGATAGGTGGGACCATCTGCCTTTTGGAAAGTTTGTTTAGTTTATATAACTCATTGGAGGATTCAGTTACTTCCTAGTTGGTTAGAGATATATATATAATACAAATAAAAAACTATTGTAATAATAAAAATAACAAATATAATCATAATTGACTATTATATATAGCCTTTCAATCTGTGGAAGTATTTTCAGTTCATTCCTTAATTCTTGTCAACTGCCATTAAATTCAAAAAACATAATGGAAGCAAATGTCATCAGCTCGAATCCCATGAATCCGGAATTTTAACATTAGCAGCTTGTCTATAAAATGGATATAATTAATAGATTAACTGCTAATGTTAAAATTTGGGATTCATAGTATATGAGTTGATGATGTTTGCTTCTATTGTTTTTTTTAATTTAACAGCAGTTGAGAAGAGTTAAGGAATTGATTAAAAGTACTTCTGCAGATTGAAAGACTGTATATAATAGCTAATTACAATTATATTTATTATATTTATATATCCTTAATTTCTATTGGAATATATTTACAAATATGATTAATTTAAAATTAAAAACACAATATGAAAGTCTGTTCAAAATAATGCAAATATATAATATTGATAGCAAGTGCAGGTCATCATAGCAGAAGATAAATCACAAAAGTTATCAATGCTATCAATCATTTTTGGAAGCACACATAATTTCCTTATCATCTATAAGAAGATTAGAAAGATTAAAATAAGCTTATTAAAAAGGTCAGGAACAAGAGAAGATACAAAGTTGTCTCTAATATTACAAAACTAAAGCCAAAGTGTACAAACTGATATTGTGTATAATATATTAATATCATCTATGTTCTTTATTACTTATTACAATACTTTTTTATAACCCACTATTGACAGCTTTGATTGTTCCAGCAATCTTCTTCAGAACTTATATTTCCAAATCTTAAGTTTTGAAGGAGGTTGCTGAGACAATTGGAACTGTCAATAGTGGGTTATAAAAAAGTAATTAAGATTTGGAAATATAAGTTCTGAAGAAGATTGCTGGGGCAATCGAAACTGTCAAAAATGGGTTTATAAATAATTATTGTAAAAAGTAATAAAGAACATAAATGATATTAATATTATTGTGTATAAAAATATGTATTGGGAGGAAAGTCTTTCTTTTTGTTTTTAGAAAAGGTTAAAATCTGATAATATTTGACCAAAAGGTCAAAAATATTTTTGTTAAAGTATGGAGAGTATATCTTAAGCCAGTTTGAGTTAATTGCATATTCAAGTGTTCTCTAATAATATTAATGGTTCTTATTGAGGAAATATAGCTGAAGATAAATTATAAAAAAGCTGAAATTAAGCAAGGTATTCCAGTCTTTATAAAAGACAAGTTAGATGCAGAAAAGTATCAAAGTCAGCATCAAGAAATCATACTTTGGAATTAGCATTCCACATAAGTAAACACATATTCTGTTTAAAAATACATTTGGCTTGTAGCCATATAAAACTCATTAATTTGTGTTAATATTTTCTTCAGGAATTCCATATTCATTTATAATGGCTGCTAATGGATGATTGTAGAATTTTCAGATACCATATGTTTTGAATATACCAAATCTTATCGCTGCCACCATGTTAGTCATTAAATATTAATTTGAAAAAATATTTCAATACTGAATATTAAAATATATATGACTATAAAATAGTTAATATATCATTTCTACATTAAATTTAAAATAAGAATTTATATTGTGATGTAACTGAAGATAAAAGGTTCATAAAATGAACATTCTGAAAGTCAAATGATCAGTTTATTCATAAAGTATGTTGACCAGTTAATAAAATTTCGATGCACCATCACTGAGGCTGATAATTCTCCAGATTTATTTACTTTATTTCTCAATGCACTAATTTCAGATAGATAAATAGATAGATAGATAGATAGATTAGATAGACAGACTGACAGACAGATAGATAGATAGATAGATAGATAGATATAGATACATAGTAGATAGATAGATAGATAGATGGATAGATAGATAGATAGACAGACAGGCAGGCAGGCAGGCTGTCAGACAGACAGACAGACAGGCAGGCAGGCAGACAGACAGACAGGCAGGCAGACAGACAGATAGACAATAGGTAGATAGATAGATAGATAGATAGATAGATAGATAGATAGATAGATAGATAGATAGATAGATAGATAGATAGATAGATAGATAGATAGATAGATAGATAGATAGATAGATAGATAGATAGATAGATAGATAGATAATTGGAATTTTCTGAGTAACTTTTTAAATAATTTCTCAGCTGTAATGTAATAGACAAAATACTAATCAAAAGAGTGTTGCAAACTGAAATTATGCCATCTAGTAATGTTATTTATCTGAAATATTTTAAACAAAAATTAAATTTGTTTTTAACACTCAGCTAATAATACTTTATATGAATGAAAGTTGAAACTATAACATCTTGTCAAATATTTTTTTGAAAAAACTTTCCTATGATGAAAGTACTCAGATCCAAATTTCACACGTATAACATATTATCTGATCTATACTCTTAGACAAACTTGAATAATAGGAAAAACTGAATTTACTTTTGTCTAATGCATTTCAGACAATATCATATCTAAGTTTAATTTGAACTTACAATGCCTGGTTTCAATTGGTACTTTGCTGCATTAAATCATAGCTGAAAATTATTTATAAAAATACACAGAAAATTTTCATTAAATTTCTAAACATTTACATATATAAATATTTAAAAATCTATTTAAAATCTATAATACATTATCCAAGAGTCTTGTTTAAGTGGGAAAATGTTTGAGATGTTATTAACACATTAAATAGTGATGATGATGATGACACTAGGCTGGAAAGATTATAAATTTATTTTGAAAATTTACAGCTTAACATTGCTTATGATCAGGTTGATCATATTCATAGAATTAATATGGGTGTATAGAAAATAGAATTTAAAAATTAAATAAGTTTATAAACCTAAATACTCCGTTTGCATGATAATGCAGTGCATGAGACTTTCTTTCTTGTCACATGAATGTATTTGCAATATTTATATTTTCTTTTTCGATTATCGCATTCAGTGCAAATAACTTTGATAATAAATGAATCAAAATTCAGGATGTTAGGGTTTGTTTCGTCTATACTTTTGAAATATGAGATCGACTCAGACCACAATTTTGATCTACTTGATAGTAATTTGTGCTGGATACAGTAATTGATATATATAAAGAGGTGTGTTTTATTTCCATGTGAGAAGCAAGAAAGACTCATGCTTTACATTATCATGCTAATGGTATATTTAAATTTATAAACTTATTTAACTTATAAATTCTATTTTCTATATACCCATATTAATTCTTTGAATATTATCGTCCTGGTCAAAAGCAGTGCTAAGATGTAAATCTTAAGAATAATACACATATAATCTTTCCGGCATAGTCTACCAACATTATTTATTAAATTATATGCAAATAAGAAAAGAATAAAATCTGTTTAAGAAGTTTTAATTTCCGATTTTAATATATTTAAAAGATTATTTATTGTCTGATCTAAGATCCTTTTCTTTGCATAAGCTAAAAGTGAATCCGCTTTTTATTTAAAAGGATTTTAGATAAATAATATTGCTAGATGTAATTTCAGAGTGCGTTGCCTCTTTTTAAATGGTATGTTGTTTCAAAACTGCATTCCATTTATAAGAATCTCACAGAGAATTTCTATTAAATTTTTAATCTTTAACTATACACATATATATTTAAAAAAATATAATTTTTTAGTTGTTCCATGTAAAATTTTAATATTCCACTAAGGTTTCAGAAGCAACACGCCTGTTTTTATCTAGATAAAAAAGCATTCTTTATCCAAATGATGAAAGGTGGTAATTAAAATATTGGTGCAACTTTAGTATTAATTATACACTTTTTTTTATTTAATAAGTAGTAGGGATGATTTGCTCTGTAGATCAGAGAAACTGTTAATTATACAAAGATGAACCTGAAATTTATATCTTTTATATATTTGTCATTCTTCCCTTCTGAAAATCTTCGTTTTAACATATACATACAATCGATTTTATTTTATTTTTATAAATAAACTAACTAGATTTAATGTTATCTTTAAATTAGTCCACAATATATCTTTTTGTTATAATTTTAGATCTTAAGTTTTCTTTTTACCTTCTTATTCATATACATATAAAGAGAAAGGGGGCGAGGGAGAATAGCAAAGAGAGGAAGAGAAAGAGAGAGAGAAAGACAACTAATAATTTGCAGGGTTAAACATCTGAAATTATAAAATATTTTATGGATATATAGATCGCTAGCTGATAACGAGATAGATCAAATACTAATTGTATCTATTTATTTTTTTAATTACAAGTTTATTTCTTCTTTGATGAAGCTTTTTAAGTATATTAACACTAAGTTTTAATACTTTTTATTTTTTCCTAATTATCATTTTATTACAAAGACTATTAAGTCTACTCAGTACACTAGTTTAATTAAGGTTGTCTTTTTGCTGTATTTAATTACATTTTATCGGCAAATTAAATTTTATTAAAGATATGAAAGTTAATAATAAATTACCTTTTTGTGCTGCGAGTTTATGTTTTTATGTAGAAATTAATTAAAAAAATTTACATCCTTTATACTCGACATATTTTTTAGTAAATAATAAATTGCAAAATGTATTTAGAAAATCATTTGTGTATTCATATTAGTTTAATTAATACTTTTATAACTTTGCTAATTATTGTTGGGATAAAGAAATTACAGCGAATTAAATAAGTCAGCTCACGATAACTACTTATTAACAATCACCTGCCTATGCATCTCCGAATTTCTTTTATTCTTCATGAGTCTGGGAACGACAGGTGTTTTGGTTTTATCATGATACTAATAATATTATTATTATTATCAGAAAGTCAGTCATGATTTTTCTTTAAATTAAACTCAACAGACATTATCATATTCATAATATACTCTATTACAAAATTCTATATCTCAACTTTATGAGCACCTTGAAAATACAAACAGGTAATGCTTAGCACAAATAAGCATCAAACTTCCTCCCATTATTGAAGTGTTCAAATTTATGATCCGTCCAGCAATCTACATCTATATTGCTTTCACTATGCTGATATTTTTAACATTTTTGACTCCTAACTAAATAATATAATTTATAAAATAGCACTGTTCAGTGTGTGGTTACATCCAAATTTCTTGGTCATGATTCTTCTGCTTAAACAAGGTGTTTGTAATGATCAATTCATGTGACTCTTGCATTGATTCATACAATGGTAGTGTGGCAAACTCTGGGTCTCAAGATATCACATGATCACCATTTCTTATGCATGCTCATAACTGTTATTAAAATAGGCAAAATTCCCCATACAGTAGTGTCATTCAGTGCAAGCCAAAATAATCAATGGATGCCAGAAGGCTTGTGCATAAAATCCCTATCTAGTGCCTACTCATCCAATATCCCAGACTAGTTTCTAGCTTGTGCATTTTGTCAGTGAGTAGTCTTTGATCTAAGAGGACTGCACCTAGAAAACCTTCTGTCATTCATTGATTACTCTGGCTTACACTGAGTAGCACTACTGTATGGAGAGTTTTGCCTGTTTTAAGACCTCAAAAAACTTGGATAGTACTATAACGGTCGGGGATGAACAGGAAGTTGCAGTCTTACCGTATCTGCCATACAGGGTGCCACCAGGCTATTTGAACCTGGAAAATTTATATAGTAGGCATATACATACTGTTACAGATCCAAATTTACATATATTATTTAACCATTAGCCCCAGTCACTAGCTCATGGAGCAGCAGAGATAATGTATATTTTATAATATATAAATTCTTATTTTAAAAATTTTCAATATAAAAAAAAAATAGGAGAAGCCACTGCCAGTAATAACACACACAAACATTTATTAAACATATATAAAATTTAGCATTATTATTTTAGTATGTTTACTTTAATTATTTTTTTTATAAAACATTATAACTGTACTTTAGATTTTAATTTACAATTTAACTTTTTATTTTAAAAGTTCACACAGATGAGTTTAATATTTTATTAGAGTATTGAGTATGGATAGACTACATAGATTGCATTTGAAAAGAAAATATCCTATCCTTTATTTAACCTCAGGCCAAAAGTCTGCAGTCAAACTAACGTCAATCTATCTGATATATTGATGTATTCAATGCAGCATGAATACGACAACACAATACCATACTGTCAGGAATGCACATCTGAACAGCATAGTTAAGAGAAGAAATTGTCTCTCGTCCAGTACAGGAATGTTACATCTGTCTGGCAAGAAGAACAATAAAAAAAGAAAACTCCATAGGAAGAGATTGCTGTCCTTTTTGCCGACTTACGATCCCATTTCATAGGCAAAGAGGGTAATCTGCAGAGCAGGGAATACCATCTGTCTCCGATGGTCAATGAGAAATAGGCTTATTTTGCCCAAGTGCAGTGTATAATGTGATCCTGAACATAACAGATCTTCATGCTACATTTACTAATTACACCAATATATCCAATCCACTAACCCAATTTAACTACGAAACAAATAACCTAAGATTAACCCTCCCTTAATTAAACTAATATAACTTTACAAATCTATGCAGCCATACATGCTCAACTTAAAATTAACATTTATTAAAAGTTGTTTAACAAAACAAAACAAAAAGATCATAATAAAAACTTAAAAAAATGAAAAAATAACTTAATGGAAATGATTTTAAAAAATACATCAAATAAAATTAATTATTAATAAGAATTTACATTGGTCAGATAGGATTCTATTTCTATTAAATACTGAAAAAGGTTTTTGAATTAAAGTTCTTATTGATTTGAAGATGTTCATTAATTATATAGTTCTTACTGTTTTAAAAAAAATCCATAGATTCTAATTGCTTGTAATTTGGAAGGTGTTAATTCCAATGAAGTCCTGAGAAGATTGTATAGTTAGCCATTGATCCTTTATTGTAGCTGGTATTTTATTGCCAGGCCCAGATGTCCTATAGTCTGCAATATGGGAAAACAATGTTTCATTTTTTTAGAACAACTGAAGAAATTGAAAGTGCGTCTTTCAATCCTTTCTCCTTCAACTCTCTCCAACTTAACACATATCACACCTCTCTCTATCACATCTCTTTCTTTATATTTCCAAAGTTTTCTTTTTATATTAAACTTTCAGATCAAGTGGACATTACATCATGATGATGATGATCCTTTCATTGAGGTCCATCTCCTGAGGGATTTCTTTTATTGGCTATTAGTTTCTATTGTTTTTTCTCTGCTATCTGATCTTTACTTATACATTTTGAGATGCCCAAAGGCTAATTCACTTGGACTAATTAAAATAATCATTTCCATTTTACATAATAGAATTAATTAAATTTGTACGTTCTTAAAGATATATTTTTATCTTTAAATCTTTTTTAAGTTTTTGTTGAAAATTTAGTCTTAAAACTTTTTTTTTTTAATAAAGTTTTCTTTTAATAATTTTTCATCTGTGCGATTTTATATATATACGAGTTTAAGATGAATTAATTTTCAATTTTTAAAACAAAATTTTATTTGCAAACTTTTATATCAATTTCTAATTTTATTTATAAAAATATAATGTAATGGCATGTGTGCCCATTACAGTACCCAGTTTGTCAATTCTGGTATTCAAATTTCTTATACTCCTGAACAATAAACTGAATTCAGTTACAACAGAATAATTGAGTAATTTCAAACCATAGATTATAATTTCCAACAACAGCTATACTAAAGCTTCCGTGAATAAATAAATATTTTATTAATATGGGCAAAATAGCACTATGTAATAAGGAATAAACATTTTTGTTGTTGAACTTTCTGAGAATAATATTGATGCATACACATGCACAAAATGACCATTGGTGTATTATATGCATGTTTATGCTTCTGTTTATATATTTAAAAATGTCAATAGAAAGTGCAAATGATACAATGCATTCTTTCTTCTTTCACTGATATATTCTTCCAAAAAATGTTTCTTTTCTTTGGAAAATGAGTTTCACTAACATCTATTTCATTTAAAACTACATAACAACTTAGTTACAATCATTGTCTTATGTTTAGGTTCTAATTCTGTTAGGTTTTTTATTTTGGAGCATTCCTGATCAAATGTTTCTGATTTTTGAAAAATTGCATTGAGACTATAAGTTTAGATAATGCAAATAGTCTTACAAATAAAATATCAATTTTTCCATATATAATATAGCAAAAATATTATCAATACAAAAAAATTTCATATCAGCTATCAATCTAAAAATGTATTTATTGAAAAAAACTTATTCTCCAAAAAATCTGTACGTTTTAGAAAAAATTCATTAAAGTATAAGCTTAAATAATTAAAATACCTTTTGTAACATTTAAAAATTAACTTTGTAATCAAATAAAAAAGCAATAATAAATTTAATAACAATAAGCATTTTACTTTGACATCACATATATTATTAGCAGACTAATTTTCTCTTTAAAATTACTTATATTCAAGCAAAAGCTATAATGTTATATACTTGTTAAGAAATATGTATTTAATAATTTTTAAAATAATCAATAAACAGTAAGTGGAATAAAAATATATTTTTGCCAATATTATAATTAAAGAGTACTTTGGTATTATTCCCACTATGACATATTACTCCAATAAATATATTAATCTAAGTTTACAATATGTTTAAAATAATGCCTTTGGTGAATATGTGGACAAACTTAATTGATAAAATTTGTCCACAGATCCCATCAAGGTATTATGTTAAACATATTGCAAACTTAGAATAATACATTGCCAGAAGTAGTACATCATAGCATGTGTAATATGAAAGTACAAATTTAAAAAAAAATAATGGAGACATATATTCGTTATAGAAAAAAAAAAGATATCACAGTACTAAATTAAACAGGTATTTGTGGGTTGTGCCATTTTATTATAACACGTTGTCAAACCATCCTCCCCCCTCCCAGAGTACTATGGCACTTTGCTTGCACCATCAAATTCTGAGTGTAATAATAAACATAAAATCTAAAAAAAATATGTACTTTCCAATAATGGAAAGATATATTCATTATGGAAAAAGAGGAAATATAAAAAAGAACCCTGAAACATTTTCTAAATGGTGAGTTGTAACAAAGTTTTAGATTTCAGTTATTTTTGTAACCTAAAAAAAAAATTGTGAAACTGTAAGTTGTTGTTTTTTCTCATGTGTCATAGCATCAACTGTGAACTGTAAGTTTAACGTTATATTTTTTTAAAAAAAAAAACCTATAAATATAACAACTTTTACCACTGTATTTTAAAATTTTTAAAAAATTACTTACAAATAATGTGATACATTTGCAGCAAGTTTAATGTTATATTTTAAATATTTAAAAAAAAAATTGCAAATTTTAGCAAAAAAACACACATGTATTTTTAAATATTAAACTGTATTACTTACATATGATGTGAGATTTATTATATTGTGTGTGTGTGGGGGGGGGGGGGAGTAATCATTATGGCATAATGAACCATTTAATATCTTCTAAAATGAAAAGACAAAGGTCAGTTTATTTGATATGAATTAGTCATGTCAGGATTCTTGATTGCCATGATATCATAAATGGAAACTTTGAATAAATATTACCAGATGAAAACATTCACCAGAATAATATGTCATAGCAGTAATAATATCAAAGTATTAGTTAAAGTAGTCAGTTGAGCTAAAATAAATTTGATCTACTTCCTCAATTTGACCTTGAAATACTGACTACTCCTGCCACCTAGTGCAATAGTTACTACTAAAATCTTGACCCAAATAAATTTTTAACATTAAACTTGCTAAAAGTTTTAATTTCTGTTGAAATATTTTATCATCGAGTAGTCATAACAGATTCTGGACATTAATTCTACACATTAAATTACATTAATGCTGATATTGTGATATCCTGCAACTAAAACTTATAGAATCCACATCAAGCAAAATTCACAAACTTCATATACTATATATTGAACATTCTTATTACCAGAACTTTTGATTTGCCACATATTACAACTATTTCTACTGCTTAAATGACAGCTTTATGCTTTAGTCAGAATTTATAAGGTAGATCATTTTTAGGTATCCTTTCTAAATCTTTCTACATCAAAATTCCTAAATATGATTATTCAACTATACTATTATTTTTTAAATGCCTCAATATTTTTTCCAGCTTTTGCAACCATGTGATATATTGTAACTAAGAATTATTAATTTGCTGTTATTTTCAATCCCAGAGTTTTTAATACTTATTGATCTAAAAAATGGAAAGTCTAAAGTCAGAATTTCTGTGAATCTAATTAAAGAATAAAAATATGGTTGTGGAAAACAATTATAATGGCACAATTATATAAATTAAAATCTTTGTCTAAAGCCAAGCTGGAGTAACTGGGCAATAGATTAGTGATGACTTAGTCACCAATGTTGGTAGTATTTTATAGTTGTCATTGTATTTACATAAATTATTCTACAAATTAAAATCGTAAGGCATACTATAACAAAGATCAGTATTAATGACATCACAAGACATGTCATATGGTAGATCATATTCTTCAAAGAAAAGTTGTTTACCCTGTTATAAATTCATTTACAGTAGTACTGAATTACCAATAGACACCAGATGGTATACATATAAGGTGCAATATCTATCTAGCTATGCAAGTCAGTTATCCTATGTTTGAAATTATACAGATTTTTGATATTGCAAGTCATTAACAGAGATAAAATATGACTGCAAGATGGATTATGGCATTACTTCCAGCTTTAAATCTTAGTCTTCATTGATAAAGGCAAAATCCAGAAGTCAATTGATATTCAGACAGGGATTTTATTATCTGCTGTCAATTGATTACTGAAGCTTACACTAGATGACTCTAGAATAGGCTGTTGACAACTGCTCTTGAAATAGCAAATATCTTTGCATTACTAATACATATATGCAACAGGCATGAGAACCTCTAAATAACAAGTCAGAAAAGCAAAAAGAGAAAATTAGGGGAAAGTGTAAAGAAGATAGAGATACTGTTTGTATTGGAAATATTACTAAGCAGCCATTCGTGAGTCAAAATCTTTTTCTGTAAGAAAGCAGAATATAACTTTATTCATGAGTTATTATGATTATGATGATGAGCTGTATTCAGCAACCATCTTTGTTGATAATGTGGATAAAATAAAGTTGTCTGTTAATTATAAAACATGATCACATGACAAGTAATTTATACCTACATAGTACTTTGTCCCCATACTCATGTCCAAACTCTGCTGCAAATTTAACTAAACACTACTTTTGTTGAATTAATTATTTCTATGGATATTCTTATATAGACATGAGATAATATCCATTCAATAAATATTTTAACTTTTGATGTTACTAAGAAACTATCAATTATTAGTAATTGACAATTTCTAAGACAAACAAGTTTTTTTCATAATAACTTTTTTGTTGGGAAGGGGGTTAAAGCAAAAGGAGTTCTCTTTTACTTTAAACCCAAATTCTTATATGGATTTAAACCAAAAAAAACCTATTGAATAGATTATTCTCATTACTTTTATTAAATATATATATATTTGCATTATACTATGTATTACTTTGTTTTAATTTCCAATGTTTTGATAGAGTAATATTCATCCTTGTCAAGGTTAAAGTCTTAATGAAGAATGTTATGTCTAAAGTGATAATGAGATTTGTTGAAAATTAAACCAAAATAATGCACAGTATAACCCAAATACGACTTTATTTTCATCATATAGCAGTAAAAATATTAAGTATAATATATATGAGGGAGTACCGAAAAATAACCAGAATCATTCTGTTTTGTGCACCTGTTGTAGTATATGTTTCTGCTGTCACATACTTCTTGAAGGAATCCTTCTGTATCAATCTTCCAAATGACATCACTGTGTGAAATATTGTGGTGCTACACAGCACATTTTTTTGTAAAGTGCATTTCGTATAATTTGGCGAATTTTATAATGACTGGAAAGTTCAAACAATAAACAAATTTTTCATTTCCAAAAAAAATGGTGAGGAAAATAGCTGTAATGCTTGAAACAGATTATAAGCA
Source organism: Epiperipatus broadwayi (assembly GCA_028023455.1). Classification (NCBI taxonomy): domain Eukaryota; kingdom Metazoa; phylum Onychophora; class Udeonychophora; order Euonychophora; family Peripatidae; genus Epiperipatus; species Epiperipatus broadwayi. The sequence goes on along the minus strand of JAQFVV010000007.1, from coordinate 16,204,176 downwards.
AGCTGATCTCATAAAAACACAAGTTTATGAGTGGTTTAATTGCAATATTAAATTCACCATATTCCTAAAAAGCTCGGCAAGTGAAGGGCAGGGTCAAAACAATGCTATTTTTTTATCTGTAAGTGGTATTTTTTTCTCAGATTTAGTTTGTAATGGTCAAGCATTTTATCTGCAAGTTCTGAAACATTTACATGATGTGATAAACCATAAATATCTCACTTTGTGGCAAAGAAAAGATTTTGCAAGTTTTATCCCAACAAAGTATCATCTCTTAAAGCTTTGAGTGTGAAACATGTTTTAATTAAATTCAGGATGACTCAGCTTGTCTATCAGCTATATTCACTCAATCTCACTTTGTATAATTTTCTTTTATTCTCTCAAATAAAATATAAAAAATTACCTCAATTTTTTGTGAATGTAAAAGTGATGAAAAAATGCCACAAAGTGTTTTAAAAAGCATCACCTTGCAAGTGTTTTATGCCAATAAACATCACATGATCACCATTTCTTATGCTTGCTTATAACTGTTAGTAAAACAGCCAAAACTCTATACATATTGCCACTCAGTGCAAGTCAAGGTGTGGTGCTCTCAGATCCAAGGCTCCTCACTGATGAAGGCCACAAGCCAGAAACTAGTTTGGAGATATTGGATGAGTAGGCACTAGATGGGGATTTTATGCACAAGCCTTCTGGCATCCATTTATTACTCTGGCTTGCACTGAGTCGCACTACTGTATAGAGAGTTTTGCCTGTTTTTGTAAGTATTTCTGGACTGTTTTGAAAAATGAAAAACATGTTTAGACCTGCATATTGCATCAAATGAACAGTAATTTGAAACAGATTAAATTTATAATAAAGATAAATAATTTTTTATTATAAAATTTGTTACTTTTGGGTACCCCCTCATATAATATCTTAGTGAAAAGGTGATTGGCTCTCCTCCCATGTTATCTGCTACTCCATTTCTCAATCTATGCATGTTTTATATAGTGATGTAGCTTATGTACTCATCACAAAAACTTTAAGGCAGTACATTATCTGAATCATGAATTATGACATGAAATGGGGTGTTTCCAATCTTCATTGATCAGTTTTAATGCTCCCTCTCCCTCTCTCTCTCCCTCTCTCTCTCTCCCTCTCTCTCTCTGCCATCATAAAATATTGAAGACTGCTAGAAAATATTAATGTAGTTCAGGATTTCACTACTCTACACAGTATGAATCATTTCAAACATTTCAGTAGCAGCTTTATCCAATTTAAAACAAAATTTGGTACTAATACATTGTTCCATCATGGGTTAAGATACAAAAGGCAGTCATATTTTACATCATAATTCAGATTTCATATATGCCATCACTTTAAAATTTTAGCAGTAAATAATTAAACACTGTCACTGCATAATACATATATTCATTCATAGATGGCACTGCAGGCAATGCAGAAAGAGAACCATCTATGTTTTCACTGTGATATACTTTTTATATATAATTTTGTATATAAAATTTATTATAGACAATATAACTTTGGTTTTATATAAATACAAAACTTTTAAAAAGCAGTAGTCAAACAATGAATCTAAACAATACTAATGACAGAAGTTGATTTTAGCCAGCTTCTAATCCTGAAAGCTTCTAATTAAATATATAAAACCAAAAATTGGGATTCCAATAAAATATTAAAAAGGGAATATTTTTTCACGATTTTAAATAAATTTTATTACTACATAGATATATAAATTGAATAGAGCTATCAGATTAAAGTAGAAAAAAATGAAACAGGCAACTCTTTGCAATTATGTTTATTAATTTATAGACATTTACTGAACTTAGTGTTTTATTTATTTTTAAAAGTAGCAACACCCAATTAATAATACAGTTCATATTATATAAGTAAGCATGAGCAGCTCTCTACTCTAATGCCATCTATAGCAAGCTTAATTATTGATTACCAAACATTTTATTTTTTTAATTTCTAACCTCAGATTGAGTTTCTAGCTTTTATTCTTAGCAATAAGGTTTTGAGACTCAGGTTGGAAGTAAAGTATCTAGCAAACTGCCTTACCAATCAAGATAAAAATCCGAATTTCAAATCAGTTCTAAACTTTTAAATTCAAGTCAGCCTGCTAGAAAAATTATATGGGTCTGATTTCAATTTACATATATATATATTAGTACTTTCAGTTCAGTGCTTAGGAATGTTAATGATAAATATTGTTCAGCACACAAAGGCAGCACTCTACTGTAATGCCATCTATTGTAAGATTAAATAAAACCATGATATTATTCACAACTGAGCACATTCTGGTTTTGGAATATCACATGATTTCCTGAGTAATTTATTCATTAGATTATTTTAAGAATTCAATTTAATATTTGGCAAAGTTGAAAAAGAAAGCATAAATATCCATATATGAGGTTGATATATAAAACAATGGAAGCCACCAAAAAGCAGAATGAAATACATAGCCATGAAGAGTCACTGATAACTTTGTATAATGTAGTAATAATATAACAGAAAATTAATGGTGATTTACATTCATTCTTTTTTCTCAAAAGTAACCTTTATTAGTTAAAAGATTACAAAAAGTTCTGGGTACACTTACCCATTGAGGATTACAAAGTGTTCAATGTTACATGGTAAAACAATTATTGACCAGGTTTATATAAAGTGTATATGTTTGATAACAATTATATCCATAAAAGGGTTACTATAAGTTTGATTAATGTGTATCTGCACATGGATAATGAACTCTTGACCCACAGCCGAGCCATGTCAAGACCATTATAGGTACATCTTTCTCCCAATTAACAGTACAAATGTGCAGGAACCACATTTGGTCTACCTGCCCAAAATTGGAAAGCCAACAAGAGAAAAACTAACAAGTAATGACCACAGATCTGCACTGCCCAAAACCAACCTATCAAGGGCACAGCAGCTGACCAGAGCAATAATGGTGCTGAGACTTTGACCAGGTATGCTCCTGGCAGGTTTTCCAAGTAGTGGCAATAAATTGTCAACAGCCTGCACCAATAAACCAGGCCCATAATGACTGCCACCACCCCCGAAGAAGAAAATGGGAGTGCAGACCCATGCCTGCAAAATTATTGAAGCAAAAACTACATCAAAGCTACAAAATATGTCAGTGGCCCAAAGCAGACCAACCACCTTACAAATTCTCTAATTTTAAAGTTAACTAAGGAAACAAAAATAATAATGAGCTCAAATTAACACAGTCCTAATAAACAATCCATCAAGGTGGTGCAGTGGCCTCTCAGGGCAAAATTCAATAGAGGGCAGTGACCTTCATCCACCTGGCTGGTATCCCCAGGCTTGGAGTGATGGCCTACCACCCCCACAAATGAACCAAGCCCCTCATGACCACCCCACCACACATTAGGAAAAGAAAAGGAGTGCAGACCCATGCCCACCAATGCAACAGTGCATTCATTGTAATCTGGAATCAAGCTAGATTTACTTGCACACCATGAGTACACACATCACATTGCACACTGAGGTCAAGTTGAAAATCTGTTTGTAATCATTACCAACCTCCTGTGTCTGCAAATGTTCACAATATCTGTTCAACCCACCCAACTATAAAGTCCTTCAGGGTTTACTATAATTCTTATTTGTTGATACTAACTGGATTCTGCTTCTTTGGATTGAATTCCAGGTCTCGATTAGTAATCAAGGATTCAGTTGTATAATCTGAAAGTTTGTTGTTAAACTTTGGAATAATCTCAATAATTGTTGAATTAAAAGAGGATGAATCATTTGTGGCTTCAATGTCTCTGTTTAGGTCTAAAACATCATTTGGATTCATTTTGCCTTTAAATCATTGTTTTGTAGCTCAGGAATCATTTCGTTGTAATTCTGTGTTCATTTGAATATTTTTTTTATGGTCCGCCAATCACACCAGAAGTGGGCTAATAACTTCTGCTGTGATCATCGGAGAAATTTGATTTTTGTGCAGGAAAATAGCTTAAGTCCTAACCTATAATGTTTAATTCTAAAATTGAGATCGAATTAAAATTCAAAATAATTTATTTGCTCTGCACTGACTTGCCGTATTCTGCAACGTCCGGTTTGACAGACGATATCGTAATTTTATTCCTATGAAAAATTTAACACTGGGATTTTTTTTCTCCTTAGTTTTATGATTAATTTTTGTATCTATAATGTTCCTTAGGCTGTTTCTGTTCTCCCTGACTGGTTTTCAGCCATTTCCCTTTTCTCATTCTTTCCAATATATTCATTTTTTTTAATTACTTAAAATACATGCTTGTAAACAAATTTCAAAATATAGTTTCCTTGTACAGCTGGGTCTCATTTTATGCGGATTATATTAATGCATGATTTTTAAGTTATGTGATTCATGTTTCTCCTTAATATCTTTCATATTTCACTATATTTATTAGATATCAAGAAATTTAAATTATTAATAACTTATTTTCACTTGAAATACTTTTTTTTTCAAAAATATAACGTTATATTAGCAGCTACCGTGAATATAGCCTGAATCTGTATTTAGAATATTAGCTTCTATGTAAATAATCTATTTATACTAATAAGTAAATAATAATAGATTTATACTTACATATAAAAATATCGCAATAAATATTCAAAAAAATTAAACTTTTAAAATGTATTTTGTTATATATAACAGAAATAAATAATCTTTTAGATTTTTAAAATATGAAGATTTTATAAAGTGAAAATAATCTTTCTAATGATAATGTATAATCTTTTTGTTTTGATCTCATTTTTTTAATATAGAAACAGAAAACCATTAACACAGCATAAGACTGAAATTGGCTAACAGGTTTTTCTGAGCATAATTGCTGAGCGATTCTTGACTTCGCTTAAGGAGAAGCTACAGTGCATCACATCAAATCTGATTTCTTTCCAGTTTACAAACGAATGCTAGTGGTAATGATTAAAATATGTATGAAAAATGTAAAATTAAATATTGTAGTTAATAAAAAAAGTAAAATAAGTTTGTCTTGTATTATTTTTTTTTTAATATTTGAATTTTTTTATTAGTCAGACTTTATTTGCTTATTTTTTTAATGCGAATTTTAAAGTAATTTTTCTTTGTTGATTTGCTTTTATGCAAATTCTGAAAATTACAGCACCCATCCCCCATTTTTCAAGGTAAGTTAAGTCTATTTTTGTGTGATTTTTTTTTTAATGCGGGTTGTCTGTGGAACCTATCTACCGCATAAAATGAGACCCAGATGTATTATGAATGGATTAGTATGTAAATGCATTACATAAAACTCTGACATATTTACTGCTTTTACAATATGCATAAAGTATTTGCCTGATAGTTTGAGATGATGGTATTTTACATGTATTTATATGTTGGATTATTTTCATCATCTAGAATTAATTGTTAAATGCCTTTAGAAAAATCCTATTCCACTGTTGTTAATAACATACAGGTTAGTTTATAACACAAAATTTCAAGTGGTATCATTCTTCTCTATTGTTCAGGTATTACTGTTTTAATGAGTACAGTATTCTCATGGAAATTGAACCTGAAACTTTAGATATGTGAATTAAGATAATGTCTTAGCCCTATTTAATTGGTTAGAGCTATTCATGAATGTAAGTCTCTGGTTTCATACCCACACTAATATTGTCACAGTAAAGATCAGTAACACATAAAGGGAAAAATAGAATACCACCCAAAACATTGAATTCTAAGGTAGCCTATGTCCTATTACTAACAGTTAAATATATTTCAAAAAATTTAAATAAGGTTTAGAATTTTCTAAAGATGTTTAACAATTAATTCATTATGATGAAACTAGTCTAAAATCTAATTAAAATAGTATGTGAAAAATTAAAATGAAAAAATAACTTTTTATTTATGGAGATTTTTATCATTAAATGCGTCAAATATTGTCATTTAAATGATCAACTTTTTCTTGGTGCGATATATTCACGTTTTTTGTAATTCATCATTTTCTTTTTCATTCACCACATTTACTTAGTTTTAGTTTGTGACAGTAGTTAGATAATAAAATGTAGATGTAAAAGATGTCTGCTATAGGAAAAGTAAATTACATCTAAAAGATCCACATGCACTGTGTCCAGATTCAAAGCTCATCACAAATGAAAGCCATAAGCTAGAAAACAGTCTGGGATATTTCATAAGCCAGCACTAAAGAGGGGCATAAACATGATAAGAATAAAGCAATTTGTTGCTGACCAACATGATGCATGCAGTAATCATGACATGTCTTATTGGTATTAACTTTCACCAATGTTTCAGAAACTAAAAAGTCACATTTACATAGTATTTTTTATTTCAAATAGCTTCCAAAAACCTTTTATGCCATCAAATCTGATCAATGAGCTGGTCACTTGAAGTCAGCACTTTTTTAAGTTGTGTAGCCAGTGATCTGATATTTCAAGAGTTATTCCTTTCCCTTTTATATTGGTGTTTGCACTATCCTCTTGAAACTGCATATTATTTTTCATTTCTGTCTTTACCAGTAACAAACATAATTTTTAATGGGGCATTTTCATAAAGGCATATAGGTGCATGTGTATTAAATGAAATGATATAAAGAAGTTTTATAACTCTGAGTGATCTTATGATAAAGATCAATTCAAAAAACAGTAAAAACCTTCATTTTCATCACTTGTGAGTTGTTACTGTAATTTAACTTCATTATAATTTACATTTTGGATTAATACAATGGTATAGAAAGCTAAAAAGCCTTGAATCACAGATCTGTAACTTCTTTTGTTCAAATATCACACGATCTCTTTAGAAACAAAGCATTTAAGCAAGAATTCAAAAGCTAAAGGTTTCTGGATCAAAGCTCAATCTGTCATTTTTGACACTCAAACATCATATGACCTCCTAAGCAAAAAATATTTCTGTATGAAAAGCTAAGATTTTTGGATCAACACTTTATATGTCATGATGTTTAAATATCACATGATCCTCCAAACCAAATATAATTTAATAGTAGTATTAGAGTGATAAATACAAGACCCAAAGGTTCTTGAATTACTTTGAACCTCTTATAACGTTCTGAGCAACAAATTATTCCATATAATAAATCCTGATTATATCTGTGTGTTTAAATATTTAGGTATATGGTTTCTATAAAACACATAGATGCGTGTAACTTTAAAATAAAATGAATCTTAAAAATTAATATTTAATAAATTTATGTTGTGATTATTTTTATGTCATAGAATACATTAATTGATTGTTTTCTTTATAAATTTAAACAGAAATTTAAATTTTTTAAATAGATAATTTGGCCATATGATTTTCACGACTGCCAGATAAAATCTGATATAAATTTTTTAATTGTAAATACTTTTTGTATATACAATCTAAGCTGCAGGGATGAGTTTGCTATTAACTGAAAGGAGACCCTTTGATTCCTCTTGGAGGCCTTAAAGGAAATGAGCAGAGAAAATTCCTAATGTTCACTCCATACGTTCTTGTCATTGCAGCTGTTATTACTATATGATTATTCATATAGTATTCAAACATGGATTGGCTGCTCACCAACATGCATTAGCCAGCATGGTGAGTTTATTGGCTTTTTACCTCTGAGTTTAAGATCAAGAAACACTATGGTCTTTCTTCTCAGTTGCCTGATAAGGCAGAATGAATGTTTGTGTAAATGATAAATATTTTTCCAATATATACAATTATGACAGACAAAAATAAATCATGGCCCTTATTTCCAGGAGGCTGTAAAACCACCAACCAAGTCAGCGGTTGGTGGCTGAAGGCAGAGGGTGCTAAGAATCCCCTGATTGCAGACCCAGGCTGCCATTTAAATAAGAAAGTGTGCAGGGGTGATGTGGAGAAGAGAAGCTAAATATCGGAGAAGATGGATTGAACTTGGAGAGACCTTTATACTGCAGTGGATTGATAATGGTTGATAATGATGATGATATACAATCTAGTTTGAATATAATATTGTGTTTGTCATAACAATATATACAATTATTGTTAAATAAATTAGTAAAACTGAAAAAGATAGATCAACAACAAATAATGTAGTATTTTATAACAACAAAAGCTCTTTCAACAAGATTTTACTGGCATTCACAGAGTAAGATATGTATTGTTCAAAATATGGTAACACTGAAGAAGGCAGTAAAATATGTCCAAAATAAGCCTTTGTTCTATTACATAATATATTTGTTATTAAATTAACGCAGAAGTTATCATAAACCCTTAGTGAACTTTGTATAAACTAATACTAAATCATCAATAAATGAAACAGATTCGAGTAACACCATCTATGGTGATATTTAAGCATTCATTTGATTGGTCTGTTACAGCCTAGAAGGTAAAATCTATATAATAGTCTGATTTCCATACAGCCAATATATAAAACTCATCCTCTATATTAAAACCTGTCAATCAAATAAATACTTAAATACCAACAGAGTTAAAGTATAGGTAATACTATGTTCTATTTCATTTATAGACAGGTTAGTATTAGTTTATATATAATTCACTTAAGGTTTACAGTGATTTCAATTTTAATTTTATATATATTAAGCTATGTTTATTTGTATTTAATATTAGTTATTGTATAACCTTATTAGCTTTTATTTATTTATATGCAATTAGAATGGATTTGAACTTAGACTGTCAAGCTCCCTGTGACTATAACCAATACATATGACATGTGAAAAAGATAAATGAACTCCAATATGTATATTTCATACTGAACCAGAACTCATCAGTTGGTCCTAATAATCATCTGCCACACACATATATAATCAGTGCTCAATTATATTAAGACAGAAAATCATCAAACTTTAAAGGACAGGCTTCAATCTTTTCTACCCTCCAACTATTCAGTCATCCATATCATTAAAAATCTGATGATAGAAGGCTGAAAGCCCTTGTTGATGACAATCTTATTATCATACTCATGTTGACTTATGTATAGGAACTTAATATGCTCATTTAAATACATAGAAGAGGGATCGGCAGAATACAGGCTGAATATGTAATATTTAAATACAAGTATATTGCCTATATTAAACGTAATGTAATTAGAAGGGATTTGAACTCAGACTGTCAAGCTCCCTACAGAGTTAAAGGATGGAAAAGATTGAAACCTGGCCATTAAAGTTTGAATATTTGCTATCCTAATATAAAGTGAGCACTGATTATATATATATGTGTGTGTGTGTGTGTGTGGGGAGGGGGAGATGATGATCTGGACCAACTGATGAGTGCTGGTTCAGCACAAAATACATATATTGGAGATCATTTATCTTTTTCACATGTATATGCTCATGTGTAGCAGTTGTATAAGATATAGTGGGTAATTGTAGGGCGCTTGAAAGTCTGAGTTCAAATCCCTTCTAATTATATTAATTTCAGTGTAGACATTATACCTGTATTTAAATATTATGCGTAAAACGAATTTCTATATAAAAAAACAATTTTTTAGTAATAACACAATAATAGACAACACAGGTTAATAATTACACAATGTTTCTGGTAGTATTATTCTCCACTCTTCTTCAAGTGTTACGGGCTTAAACATATTAGCGTAGGATTCGAACTTATATCTTTAGATTCTCGAATATGTTTATCTAAAAGTTTGTGATAATGACATTTTACTTATTATATACATTGGAATATTTTATCTAAAAAAAATTTCATAGACATTCATCTGCATATAGACTAATATTTAATACAAAATTTAGAATGGTTTTGTCTTTATCTGACCAGTAACAATGCTAGAATAGGAATTGGATTATTCATGAATAATGCATTTAAAGTGACACTCTAATAAAGAAGTGTAGTTGGTAGAAGTATTATCTTAAATTTCAGTATTCATGAATCTAAAAATAGCAGGTTCCATTCCTATGTTAGTACTGTTACTGGTTAAATCAAAGGAAAATATCTATTGAAACATTGTGAAACATACTAACTTGTGTGTTATTTACTGACAATTTAATGTATTTGAAATGTTTAAATAAAATTTGAAATTTTTTAGACATTTAACATTTAATTTTAAATAATGGAAATAATCCAATTTTAAAATTACAAACAAACTCTGCGACGGCATTAATTGAATCAAAAGTGTAATAACTATCTACGTTTTTTATAACTCTTTATGAAATAATGATTCTAATTAGTAATAAAATGGCAAATGTAATAAAAAAAAATTTTTCATGATTTGGGACTTTAAACAAATGACTACTTCCTTTCGATTAAAAACATTGGAATAAAAATCGTACACTAAAGATTTTTCTTCACATTTGTCCATATTTTACAACGATTAAAGTAATATCATTATTATTCAAACCTTTTTCTTCATTTTTATACTCAGTACATTTAATATTTCCCTCTCCCTAATATTGAAACCCGTCAAAAAAGATAATATTTAAAAGTAAACCGTAAGATTTAAATGAGTATTGTTTGGAAAATGAAATCTTTTTATATGACTTAAAGCTGAGCAGGATGTTTAGACCTGGCTGACTCAATACCATCTTGAAGTGCAGATAAAACTTTCTGAACATTTTCTCCAGTAGAATTGTACCCCATGAGTCCAATACGCCATATCTTTCCAGCAGTAGCACCAAGTCCCCCAGCGATTTCTATAGAATACCTAGAAAAGTTAAATAAAATATTTTAACTATCAGGTAAAACAAAAATACATATTAATGCCAGTTAATACATATAAAAATTCATCTTCTAGTTGAAAGATTAAAATGGCTGTATAGAGAAATAATTGCATTTTATTTTATAAGAACACGTGAATACAAAAAAATAGTATTATTTGTGACATTATTTTATAATACATATTGACATATTAATAGTAACAATATTGATAATTACATTTTGAAGCATTGATAATATTCACTATTACTTGGGCAATAAGAAATAGAACTATTTTAAAAGTAATAGTATTTTAATCTTCAATTAAAAGTTTTTTGCTTGCAGTTAGATTATTTAATTACAATAATTCATTGAAGAATATGAAGTGAAATTAAACAATTTGCCATTTGTAATACCATACTAACTCAGAGTCCAATGTCACAAAATCTGGATTTTGGGTTATAATTTTGGCTTATCAACTACAATTAAGTTTAAACAATTGCTGTCCAGAACTTATATATATACAGAGGTGGATTAAGTGGTAAGCAGATTAAGCAGCTGTGTAGGGCCCTGGAATACTAAGGGCCCCCAATGTCTTAAAATGTCATTTCATTAGGATTTGAGAAAAATTATGTTTTTTTGTGTGTACAATAAATCTTCCTATCATCATCACCATCATTATCAACCATTATCAATCCACTGCAGGATGAAGGTCTCTCCAAGTTTAATCCATCTTCTCCGATCTTTAGCTTCTCTTCTCCACATCACCCCTACACATTTTCTTATTTCATCCATCCATCTTACATGTGATCTCCTTCTGGGTCTTTTACAATCTCTTGGAATCCAGTTTAAAATTTCAATTGTCCATCTATTATCATCTCTTCTAGCAATATGTCCAGCCCAACTCCACTTCAATCTTTTAATTTTTTCAATGAGGTCAGTAACACCTGTTTGTTCTCTTACCCATACATTGCGTTTTCGATCTCTTCTTGTTACTCCCAACATACATCTCTCCATACTTCTTTGAGTGGTCTGAAGTCTCTGTATTGATCTTCTATTAAGTGTCCAAGTCTCAGATCCATAAGTAAGAGCTGGTAAAACACATTTGTTAAAAACCTTTCTTTTCAAACACATAGGCATATTTCCTTTTAATATCAAGTTATTTCTACCAAAAGCACTCCAACCAAGTTTAATTCTATGATTAATTTCCTCTATTATGTTTCCATCTGTATTAATAATCTGACCAAGGTATTTGTAACTCTTAACTTCTTCTAATTCATCATAATCAATCTTTATTTTCATATTTTGAGCAAATCGATTAAACATTACTTTAGTCTTTTTAACATTTATCTTTAGTCCTACTTTCCTACTTTCATCTGATAACTCCTGCAACATTTCCTGCAGCTCGGAAGCATTATTTGCAAAAACAACTACATCATCTGCGAAATCTAAATGACTTAAATAATCTCCATTTACTTTCACTCCTTTAGTTTCCCATTTTAATCCACAAAATACTTCTTGCAGCACTACTGTAAAAAGTTTTGGAGATATGGAGTCACCTTGTCTTACACCTTTCTCAATGTTGACTTTCCCAGTATCATTATGTAATCTAATTGTTGCTGTTGCATTTTATAAATATTCTTTAAAATATGACAATATCCTGGATCTATACCTTGATGATCCAATGCTTTAATCACTGAAGAAATGTTTATAGAATCAAATGCCTTTTCATAATCTACAAATCCAAAACATAATGACAACTCATATTCATTTGTCCTTTCTATAACTTCTCTCTATACTTCCTATAATGCGGTAGTATTTAAGCTTTTGAAGGGAATTTATTTGAGTTTTGGCAGGATTCTAACTTTCAATGGAAATCAGGGGGTGAAACTAGTATAGCATAAATAGGCCCAAATTAAGTAATATTTCTTTAATTACACAAAAAATTTGTCCCTTCCCAAAATAATAATTTGATTTATATTTAAATACTCTGTTTTTGAAAAAATTATCGTAAATAAATTTTGCTGTTTTCCTGAAACTGATTTATCTCCCGTGAAATGGCATATTCCTGATCTCATATATTTCTTCTATTTTTACTCATAGCTCCATCTGTGCCAGATTTAAACCATCTATGAGCACATGTATATAAGCTTCAACACAGTTATACATGTGTCATCACACAGATATAAGTGAATAAACAGCTGTACTATCATAGATTTATATATATTACAATGTGTATATTTTATTTAAAATCAAATCATTTAAATTATAGATTTTATTTTGTTAAATGAGCCAATTTATTTTATATTAAAAATTGCAAGTATATGTGTGAAATTCACATATCACCATGATACTGAAACAGTTAGACCTGTTTCACCTATTATCTTCGATAATAGTATATTTCGTTGCACTCAGATGGTGTGTGTTTCTTTAATTTAAAACATTGAGTGTGCTTATAATATTACCGAAGATGTGCGTGTATAGTCATCCTATTAATTATAATATGAAAATATAGTCTTAAATATTTATATACACGCATATTCATTTAGGTTTGTTAAAACTCAAATAAATATCACGGAGTGTAATTAGAATTTATCTATATAGCGGCATAATAAGCTTAAATTTACAAAATTACTTATTTTTCAATATTCGTTCTAAATAATTATTTATTTAAGGCAGTATTCATTTTAAATAATTTCCAAGTTAGATAATTTTCAGTCCTTTTGTTTGTTTAAAATTTCACAAGCAGAAAGTTGTTTATCAGTTTTAACATTTCTAAAAATAAATCTTTGGCTAAAATTTGACCTATTTAAAAATTATAACTAAGACCAATTATAATATTCAGTAAGGCATAAATTCATATAATTGCTGTGGCCATTCTCTTGGGAATATATCTTTTATCCCTAATTAACTATGACATCAATTAAAAGAATAGAGCCTTTCCAAGTCCAGATTTAGCTATACTAAATATTTTACTAACTGGATATTTGGTTAAAGGCTAGTTCGAACCAGTCATCAGGTGATGTGGCCTGACTAAAAGTAGGAGGGAACTACTATCAAAAATATAGTATAAAAAAGGGCCTAAATAACCATCAAGTCCTTTTCCATCCATCCATCATCATCCATCTTAATTTTTCCTGTTGCTGCTGAAATTATTTCTGAAGACCAGAACTGAAAGTTAAATAAGAAAACTGTTCCTGCCGTTTAGAAAACTGAATCTTAGAAAGCCACCAAAGCTGCTCCAAAGATGACCATTGGCTAGAAGACAAAGAGACAGCCATTTGCTCTTCCATGAGTGGCTACCAATGAGAGAAAACCTCAACCATGCCCAGCACAGTAAGAAAGAAGCTACACCTGAGAGACCAGAGAGTTCCTGATCAGAGTAATGGAGAAAGCTGCCACAGAAATAAATTTGCAAAACTGCATCCAGACTAAAACCCAGAGGAGCCCAGCCTGATTTGATAGAGAGAAGCATATTGAACAATGCCTTAAAGACTTTACTGGTAAATCATTCTGCAGAATATTTAATTTCATAACTAAACTTATTCTAAATGAAAGCTAGCTGACTAATAAATCCCATAATTAATTATATTTTCTAAATGTTCAACTAAAATGTTTATCTTAAATTTATTTAAATCTTAGAGCACTCTCAAAATTTTTGCTTGATCATTAATAATTTTAAATAATCCTAAACATCTAGTTTCTATAAAAACATTCAAACAAAGTTTCATTTCTAAATTATACATTTATTGTTCATTTTAAGCAATTTATTCTTATGCCATCTATCTTTAGTTTTAAGTTCATGTTTATTAATTTATGCTATGTCCATCAGAATGGAGTTTTGTGTTTTAATAAATGATCGGGAAAAGGTGGGGCGAGTAATCACTTTTATTATATCAGATTATGGCGATATAAAGAATATAGTCAAAACTCCCTTCTGAAACAAAACTATTATTTACACTAGAGTGAATCAGTATTTATAATGCCCTAACAAGTTATTTAAAATGAAAATCTTTTGCTAAAGTTATTTAAAATGAAAATCCTTTGCTAAAGTTATTTAAAATGTATATTTTGCATATATTATTTAAAATGTAGATTTTGCCCAGGTTATTTAAGAATTATATTTGTGTAAATGATTTAAAATATGTAATTTGCCAGTTTATTTAAAAAGTATATTTTACGCAAGCTATTTAAAATGTAGGTTTGCGTTTGTTATTTAAAACACATTTTGCATTATTAGTAAGGTCTATTTTGACGAGTTATTTAAGATGAGTAATTTATTTAAAAATCAATATTTTGCATGAGCTATTTTATAACCCATATTTTAGATTATTTAAAAATCAGTTTGATATTAGATGTAGGTTATACTACATATAATTAATGTTCCCAGTTCTAAAAAATCATAAGTTTGCTATAGCTTTGTTTAATTAGAGAATAAACAGCTAAAAAGAAAACCTTAAATCAGATTCTCATTATTGCCTTTATCATATAATTTAATAAGTATATTCTCTTATTTTTCTCCTTCACTTTTTTTGCATATCTTCATATAATCATATATATTATTTATAATACTTCACTCATATACACTTTAATGCAATTAATTTTCTTAAAAACTTCTTTATTTTCTTACAGTTTCGACTGTCCAGCAGTCTTCTTCAGAGCTACAAGATTTGAATAATACAAATACATAATTATCATTTCACATATATATGTATAAATCTTATATAAATCAAATATATTTATATCCATCATTATACACACATATATAAAACACACACATATATACATATATATCAAAATATACACATATATTTTCTTCATATATATACACATATAAATCTATATCACCCCTAGACATATATATAATCCATATCTACATCTATATATATATGCATATCCAATACCTAGACATACCTCTTTTAAACATACATTCATATACAGATATACATACACCTATAGACATATATACAATCTTCATATATCTTTACTAATACACATCCATATGTATATTCTATCTACACATATATAAAATACAAAACATATCCAATTCACCGTTTTATAATTTTTTACCTTTTTAAACAATTCCATTTTTACTTATTTTTAAATCAACCTTTTAAAAATTCTTCTTTTTAATATTATTTATAATATTTAATACTATTTATTATTATTATTTTTATAATTATCTAATATATAACATCTTTTACTTTACTATCTTTAATTTTACTTTTTATAACTTTTATCTCTATTTCACTAAATAATATTTTTAACATTATTACCTCCATCTTCCTTACAGTTGTTTTAACTTTAATTAAAATGACCGTTTTTTTTTTCAAAATTTTCTATCTTATTTATTCATTTAAAACAGCTCCCTCTGTTATCAATATTTTAAAACTTATAATTCTATTTACCTTCCAACTTCCCAATTATAATCATTAACCATATTCCAATATTATAAATAGCTACTTTACCATTATTCCACATCTAAATATACATATCAAACATCCATATTTCTTACATATATATATACATCTTCACATTACCTCTATACATATAACTAAAATAATATATAAAACCAATATATAAAACTATATCCAAAATAAAAGATTACAAAATTAAAAAATTAACAATTTAAAAAATTAACAATTTAAAAATTATTAACAAATGCCTACCTACACCTATACACTCACACATATATATATCCAAAAATATAATTCTATCCCTTAAAACACATTCGTCTATATACCTACATTCCCAATATATATATCTCTATTCATATATATACCTATATTCTCATAAATACCTATATTCATAACATATACCTACATATATCTATCCTCCTATACATTTATACATACCCACCCACATAAATACTCAACTTACTTATAAATTACATATATAAATATACAAACCACATCTAATGCCCCAATTTATATTATCTTTAAAATCTATTTTATTTCTACGGTTATTTTTTCATTTTATTATCTATCTTGTTTAATACATAATACCTTTTTACTTCCTTATCTATAACACAAAACTAGACCATTTTTTATTACCTTTAAAACTATTTTATTATTACTTTTAGTTTTTAAATTTCTATAACAAATTTACAAACTTTTATAAACATTACCCTTTTTATTATTTATTATTACTATCAACTCCCTGTGTTTTCTATTTTATAAAACTTATAACTATTTTTAACCTATATTTATTAATAATCTCTACAAATCTTTTATGTTGTTGTGATTGATTAATAATAATGGTATTAGTAATAGTAATAAAAGAAAGTAGGTTTAAAAGTTATATTATGTGGATATACATAAAATATTTGTAGAGATTATTAATAAATATAAGTTAAAAATAGTTATAAGTTTTATAAAATAGATAACAGAAGGAGTTGATAGTAATAATAAATAATAAAAAGGGTAATGTTTATAAAAGTTTGTAAATTTGTTATAATATAGGGTATATGAGCACAGACTTTCACACCACCCACCTCTCTCCACTCTATCTAATAACACCGATACACCTAAACACATATATGCTGAAAAGATAAATAATCACCAATATACGTATTTCATGCTAAACCAGCAATCATCAGTTGGTCCAGACTATCAAATTTGTTATAGAAATTTAAAAACTAAAAGTAATAATAAAATAGTTTTAAAGGTAATAAAAAATGGTCTAGTTTTGTGTTATAGATAAGGAAGTAAAAAGGTACTATGTAATAAACAAGATAGATAATAAAATGAAAAAATAACCGTAGAAATAAAATAGATTTTAAAGATAATATAAATTGGGGCATTAGATGTGGTTTGTATAGTTATATATGTAATTTATAAGTAAGTTGAGTATTTATGTGGGTGGGTATGTATAAATGTATAGGAGGATAGATATATGTTATGAATATAGGTATTTATGAGAATATAGGTATATATATGAATAGAGGTATATATATTGGGAATGTAGGTATATATACGAATGTGTTTTAAGGGATAGAATTATATTTTTGGATATATATATATATGTGGGTGTATAGGTGTAGGTAGGGATTTGTTAATAATTTTTAAATTGTTAATTTTTTAAATTGTTAATTTTTTAATTTTGTAATCTTTTATTTTGGATATAGTTTTATGTATTGGGTTTATATATTGGTTTTATATATTATTTTAGTTATATGTATAGAGGTAATGTGAAGATATATATATATGTAGGAAATATGGATGTTTGATATGTATATTTAGATATGGAATAATGGTAAAGTAGCTATTTATAATATTGGAATATGGTTAATGATTATAATTGGGAAGTTGGAAGGTAAATAGAATTATAAGTTTTAAAATATTGATAACTGAGGGAGCTGTTTTAAATGAATAAATAAGATAGAAAATTTTGAAAAAAACGGTAATTTTAATTAAAGTTAAAACAACTGTAAAGAAGATGGAGGTAATAATGTTAACTTTATTATTTAGTGAAATAGAGATAAAAGTTATAAAAAGTAAAATTAGAGATAGTAAAGTAAAAGATGTTATATATTAGATAATTATAAAAATAATAATAAAATAGTATTAAATATTATAAATAATATTAAAAAGAATTTTTAAAAGGTTGATTTAAAAATAAGTAAAAATGGAATTGTTTAAAAAGGTAAAAAATTAAAAAACGGTGAATTGGATATGTTTTGTATTTTATATATGTGTAGATAGAATCTACATATGGATGTGTATTAGTAAAGATATATGAAGATTGTATATATGTCTATAGGTGTATGCATATCTGTATATGAATGTATGTTTAAAAGAGGTATGTCTAGGTATTGGATATGCATATATATATATAGATGTAGATATGGATTATATATATGTCTGGGGGTGATATAGATTTATATATGTATATATATGAAAAAAAAATATGTGTATATTTTGATATATAATTATATATGTGTGTGTTTTATATATGTGTGTAAAATGATGGAGATATATATATTTTTGATTTATATAAGATTTATACATATATATGTGAAATGATAATTATGTATTTGTATTATTCAAATCTTGTAGCTCTGAAAAAGACTGCTGGACAGTCAAAACTGTAAGAAAATAAGGAAGTTTTTAAGAAAATTAATTGCATTAAAGTGTATATGAGTGAAGTATTATAAATAATATATAATTTAATAAGCTCATTTATGAATAGACCAGTGGTAGTAGCACTGAAGAAGCTAAGATTTTGGCGTAATTAATTTATAAAATATTAATTTAGTGTTGTGAATGTATTGCTAATTAGCATAAATATACATATTTTCTTGCTACGTCTATAATGGCCTACCTCAAGATTGTTCCCACATCCAGTCACACCTCGAAAGTTTAGGCACCTGTGACATTTCTTCGTATTTCATCGTCACGCCTCGAAAGTTTAGGTAAATGTGACAGTTATTCATATTTAATGGAACCCAAGCATTTCCAAAGAGCTCATAAGCCACTATTCTGTTCACTTCATAAAAAGGCCTCTTCCATTATAGCAAGCAGATTGGTTAGGGGAACCATTTACTAGGTAATAAACCTCAATTAAGAATACATTCAAGATGCACTTATCTGATACTATAGTTTCTAACACACTAGAATCTGATGTTCAACTGCCACACTTCAGTTCAGCTTCCCTAGAAAGTAATTTCGGCTTTGATCCGATCTAGAATCTGAGTTAATGCGTTTATCTGTATAACAATTATATATCATGCAAATGTCTCTATAATATGATTTTAAATATATTTATAATATAATTTTAAACTTAGTAATGATAATATAATCTCTATCATTTATCAATAAATCGATCACTCTAGCTATAACTGATTTCCAGTATATAAAACATAGCGTGAATTAGGACATGAAAGATGACATAAGCTTATTAAAAAGTCATATACTAATTAAATCATTTATAACCCTGAGAATCCACTCATTGCTTTGTGATATTATTTTATAACCCTGAGAATCCACTCATTGCTTTGTGATATTATTTTATAATCCTGAGCCACTCACTTTCATATGAGCACTATATAAATTGTTTTGTGATATTGTTTATAACCCTGAGATACTCACCTGCGTGTGAACCCTATAATTAGCTTTGTAACCCTGAGTCACTCACCTGCATGTGAGCACACTATATGAATGACTGCAATAATATATTCTTCATAACCCTGAGTATACACTCACCTGCATGTGAGCTAGCTATATCCAATTTACTATGCTTTAGTATTTAATAAATATTATATTAAATTTATGAAATATAAATTTGTCTCAATCTCATTGCTTGCTCATTATCTTATGAATCACTAGTTAAGTTATATAATATAATATGTAATAGGGGGATGTCTCATGTTTTACTGCTTTGCTATTGCTGGAACGTGATTAAAGAGATATCGAGTGTAACCTCAGGCATGTCATTCGCGATGAGTTGACTTGGAAGCACGAGTGAGAGAGTTGAGGTATGATCAGACGTAGGGTATTACTATCCCAACTTGGTCAGCTTTTGGTTCTCTGGCTTGGACTCTCAGTCTGTTGAGCAAATGTACAAACCTGACCATTACAATACATATATAACAAAATGGTATTTAAAAGTTTCTAATAATTCTTAATTTTAAATTAAAATAGTAATAAACAAAAATCACACCACCACATACCTGTGTCAGTATAGCATTTGAACAAAATTTTAAATCTTATTTTTGCAATAATATTTTTCTAAAATGTATTTTATAGTAAACAAAATCCACTGAGTTGAAACTATTACCAAGTCTTTGGTGAGTCAAGATGGCCCAAGTTAAATTTAAAATATCAGGTTTAAAATTTAAACAAAAGTTTAAATCAATTTTATAAATTAAAACATCTTAACAACATTATCATTAAAATATATATTTTTAGTAGGCATTGTTTGCAAGGCTAAAAGCTTTTAAATTATTTTACAAAAAAAAAACTTTTTTTTTCACAGCAAAAAAATGAAGAGATATCAAAGTGGGGCAGAAAAGTAAAAAAAGTTTTTAAAACATCCGAGAAATTTCTGAAAGCTAAAGAAATTCATTGCACAATTTTTTAAAAGCTAATACAGAGACAGAGTTGCCATTGACATCTACATCAGATAATTCTGAATTGCCTACATTTGAAACTTCTTCTAAAGAAGAGAAAAAAGAAGAACAAGTTGAGAATCAAGAGATTGAAATTGCTACTGAAAAAAGAGATTGCAAAAATGTATAAGATATAGTCCAGAAAAATGCTTCAATGTAGACATTGAAATAAAAATTGATATAGATTTATGGCCAACAATATTAACAGATGCTATTATTGATCATATTCATAATAATAAGCCAAAAAATATCAGGAATATAGAGAATTTAAAATCAGTGTATAAAGACAGAGATGAAATGTATTACAGAGGACTTTCTTATGATCATTTCTACAGAAAGAAATCAAATGGAATTATGGAAAAAAGAAATTGGCTGATATTTTCAGAAACAAGCAAAAGTATTTACTTCTATCCTTGCGAACTCTTTTCAACAATAAAGTCTAAATTAATAACTGGTTTACAAAATTGGAGATCAATAACTGTTATTTTATCAGACCATGAAGTTTCAAAAGAACATATGTCAGCTATGTGTACTATGTATAAAAGATTAATAAAATTCAACTATTACAGGAAAAGGAAAAAGAAGAATATTACTGGAGAGAAGTGTTGAAAAGAATTGTATCAACAATAAAATCGTTGAATCACTTAGGATTAGCATTTAGGGGTCATGGTGAAAGCAAAGATTCCAATAGGAAAATAAATTATTTAACCTGCTTGGAATATCTAAATCAATATGATGAGTTTTTAAAGTTACAACTACAAAAATATGCCAATTAATAATGAGGAAATGTAAACTATTTATCTCATATTATTTGTGACAAATTTGAAGGTCTTATTGGAAATCAAGTAAGAGCAGAAATAATTGAAGAAATTAAATCTAAGACTTATTATAGTATAATTGTTGAAATTGATAAAGTAACTTTTGTGATAAGATATGTTTCATCTTAAGGTAATATAATGGAAATATTTGTGGAATTCATTCCCATATATAAACACGTCTTCATATTTGGAACAAGAAGTTTTGCAAACTTTAATAAAATTAGGAGTGAATATTAAAACTGTCGAGGACAATCATTTGATAATGCTTCTAATATGTCAGGAAAGTACTCAGGTTTGCAAACACATATTAAAAAACATAACCCAAGTGTGCTTTTCATTCCATGTGCTAATCATTCCTTAAATTTATGTGCTAATCATTCCTTAAATTTAATTGGAAATTTCATTGCAGAAAGTTGTAATGCCACAATTGAATATTTTGTTTGTGCAGAATTTAGTCACATTTTTTCTGCATCAACACATCACTGGAAAATTTTAACCAGAAATCTAGAGAGATGCTGTGTTAACTATAAAACATGGTTTTATCCATGTAAAAGAGGCTTTACTGAAATTTGTAATTCGGAAGAAGAAAAAAAAGTTACCACAGTGGAGGTGACTTCACTTTTGAAGAAAGTGGACAAATATGAAACTGCCCTAGTGACAGTGATTTGGACTACTATTTTACAAAGAATAAATGCTACTAGTAAATCCCTGCAATCAGAGGATCTAACCTACTGAAGTCATTAGAAAATTTTATCAATAATTTCAGGAAGAATTTGAAAAAGAGGCAACTGATTTGTCAGGGCTATCATTTAATGTGGAAGATGGACAAACTCACAGACAGCAAAAAAATGTTTTTTAATGAAAACAAAAAAAGTTGGACATGAATTTACAACAAGAGAAAATTTCATACTCAGTTCATTTTATATCACATGTGGTAACACCAAAACACAATTATCTTGAAGAATTCAGACACCTTTTCGAATATTTTTTGATTGGAATTTATCAATAGAAGAAAAAAACATGATAAAAAATATTAAGGATATTTGCAAAAATGACATTGATGTTTGTAATTTTGAAGATAAATTTGACCATTTTTTAATATTTTCTAAAAGAAAATGAGGATACCATAAGAAATACATCAGACATCTATCAATCTGCCAAAGAAATGTCTAACACATTTCTATATGTTGAAATATTATTGAAATTTTTTTTAACAATTCCCTTAACTAATGTGACAGGAGAAAGATCGTTTTCTGTTTTAAAGCATACAAAAAATTATTTAAGGAGAAGAAAGATTAAATAACATGGCCATTCTGTATATAGAGCAGGAAGTTTTAAGCCGAATTGACACTTCAAAAATAATTGATGAATTTGCAAAAAATGAAGCAAGATGGAAATTCATGTAAATGTTTTTTTAAAGAAATTCATTTAATGTGTTGTGGTATGAAATTTTTGATTACTTTTCTTGTTTGTTAATAACTTAATGAGTTTTCTTGAAATTTTTTTTTCTAACTTGAGTTTGAGGGCCCTGAAATTTTTACTGCTTGGGGCCTCCACTTAGCTTGATCTGCCTCTGTATATATATATATATTTGTCCCATGATATATTCTTATTTCAGAAAGACTTAAGATCTGACTAATATATAAATATCATACTCTATTTTTATCGACATCAATAAATGATTATTTAAATATAATCTAAGCTTAATGAATATGTCTGTTCTTTATCAACATTTATTGTCAAGAGAATGATTTATTCATAGCGCATGAAATTGTAGTTTACTTCTGTTTAATTTACATATACTAACAAATGTGTTTTACCAGTTCTTACTTATGGATCTGAGACTTGGACACTTAATAGAAGAGCAATACAGAGACTTCAGACCACTCAAAGAAGTATGGAGAGATGTATGTTGGGAGTAACAAGAAGAGATCGAAAACGCAATGTATGGGTAAGAGAACAAACGGGTGTTACTGACCTCATTGAAAAAATTAAAAGATTGAAGTGGAGTTGGGCTGGACATATTGTTAGAAGAGATGATAATAGATGGACAATTGAAATTTTAAACTGGATTCCAAGAGATTGTAAAAGACCCAGAAAGAGACCACATGTGAGATGGATGGATGAAATAAGAAAGTGTGCAGGGGTGATGTGGATAAGAGAAGCTAAAGATCGGAGAAGATGGATTAAACTTGGAGAGACCTTCATCCTGCAGTGGATTGATAATGGTTGATAATGATGATGATGATACGCATTTAGGATATATATCTATTTAAAATATTTATTGGCAGGGGAGTGTATGCTAATTCTATAACACATGTGAGAAAGCTAGTTTCCTTCCACACACATATATAAAATCGCTATATTATTAAATATTACATACATTGAATAATGAAATTCAGTGTCACATGTAGTTAAAAATGAAAAACTTTCTTTTCTCTATACATGAACTGAATTTGTGCAAATAATTTGTCAATTTAAAAATCAGTCTCATAATAGGTTCAGGTTCTAATTTAGGTACAATCAAAAAAAGTTGGTTTATTTAAAGAATATGGACCACCTATGTTTTTAAAACATTTATTGATTGAGGGGTATGTGTCAATGCTATAGTAGATGTGTGAAGGATAGTTTCCTCCCACAGTATTATATATATATTGTAATGGTAATACATATATGCTGTTACATCACTTTCAAATAAAAATATAAAAAAAAAAATCAGTAAATAAAACTGACTTAAATTGATATATAAAAAAATAAAAATTCAAGTAACAGATATATAAAATGCACAGATGGTAGACTAATTAAATAATTGTTTAAAGTTAAAAGGAAGTGATAAGGAAAAGTTAAAAATCCAAAAACAAAAGATTTGATTTTAAAGAATGTAAAAGAAAATAATAAAAGCTGTTAATTTGTTTTCTTTTAAACTTATTTTTAAAATATAGTAGGATGGAAATGAATTTCTATTGAAATGTAATGGCAAACAGGCCCTTGGGGCAGATTTATTTAACAGACTGTATATCAGGTAAGAGATTAAAAGTTACTAGTGATAAGAAAACGTTGTTTCCCACTCTAAAGCAAACTAACCAATAAAGATGCATATGAACATACAAGCCGGAGAGAAAAGTCATCATCACCAATGAGAATCATGCTAAGCCATGAGAGATTGATCATGGAATTCTGTGATAAGGGATACAAAATAATGAGAGATTAGATTAGACTTTTAGGGATTATTGATTAAAATATTTTTGTACCTGTATTGTGGACCTCCACAATGAAGGGGTCACACAATAGACTTTGTTACCTCAGTTGCAGTGACTGAGCAGCCTCCAGAATAGCAGTTCCTGAAGAATAACAAAACCATATACATCTCCAATAGGAAAAATCTACTAATTGATAATGGACCAGAGTTTTGAACTGGTTGTGTAGTGCATCAATGACCATAAAAATGTCTTTCAATAAACCTGCAGCTGCCTGGAGGATTCATAGAAATACCATGGGAAGTATGACTTTTTTTAAATGAGATTTGAATCTTAAGAAAATTCAAACTTTCAATTATTAAACCTGAACATTATTTCTTATAAAAAAATCTATTATCTGATAATTAAATTAAATTCTAAATTATTTATTAAATATTTTATGTATAACATGTTTGCCACCTGGCCAGATATTGTCTCCCTAATTTAAATTAATATACCACTTATAATGATCATAATTTGAAAATATGTATAATGATGCAGTTTGGCATATCCCAAGATCTCTTGCCATATGGCAAAACATCTAAAGTTTGCCATTGCCATTTCCATCCTTGTTAAATTAAATTAATAAATTTAAATTTGGGTATAAATGGCTGCATAGATTCATTAAGCTTAAGTTGGGGTTAATTTTGGGTTAATTGTTTTGTAGTTGAAGTGATGCTGATGGAGGGATGTATGGATCCATTTGTCAATGCAGACTGGGGAGGCACATTGGATTCTCATTCCCTTGTGTCTTTTAGCATAGAGGGTATATCATCCAATTGAATGCATGGCCAAAAATGGTAGCCATTATGTTGCAAATGGTAGCAGAGATATTTCCTACACCATTGATTTCTCACACTCTGGATGGGAACTATAAGTCAGCAATGGACTGCTCGCCTCCCCCCCCCCCGAGTATGGAGCATTTATTTTTCCATGTATATTCATGTGATTCCTTTACCAGACAGATATACATTCCTATAATGGGCAAGGATCATTATGTTTCTTTAATAATATCATGATATAGTCTTGAATTCCTGTAATGTTTTTTGCATTGGTCACATTGGTATATCAGTAAACTAGCATTGGTTTAGATGTGAGCTTTTGGCCTAGAGTTAAAAGAATTGAGTCTTTTAAATCAAAATATCAAAATATATAAAATTTCATCCATCTATGCATGTTAGATAAATAACATGAATTAAATCTATTCAATAATAAATGTTAGATAAAGAATCAAATCCTCAAATTTGTTTTGAAATTATATGTGTGTAATAAATGTTTTGTCTCATTAGTTCTGGTAGAGACTTGTCCTATTATCTTTATTAATTGTATCACTGATTAAAGGTGTAAGTTTGAAATGTTATATTATAAAGCTCAGCTATTCCATGAACTATGACTAGAGCTATTGGTCAATAAATGTTAAACCTCACCAGTACATGTCTGCCTACTTTATAAATTTTTCTAGGTTCAAATAGCCTAGTGGTGCCCTGGTAAGGCAGATAGGGTTGAGAGGGTACTGACCATTATATATATATATATATTATTATTATTAATCTCATATATATATATATTGTAACGAACACAGACGTTCGTTACATTGTTTTTTTATTTTATTTATTAAACATGAAAGTAAATTAAAAAGTTCGCATTTAAAAATTTTCTTTTAGAATTAAAAATTGAAATTAAATATCTTAAACTCGTATATATTAAATCGCACAGATATAAAAAATTATTAAAATAAAACTGTATTAAAAATAGAAAAAGGTATTTTAAAAACAAAAACTTAAAAAGATTTGGAGATAAAATTATATCTTTAAATTTATCTTTAAATATATCTTTTATTTGGAAAACAGGTTAATTAATCAGAAATGGAAATGATAAATTTAATTAGTCAAATGTAAACCAGCTTTGGGCATTTAAATGTAAAAACATCAGTCAGATAGGAAAACAATAGAAACTGTTAGCAAATAAGAAGAAATCCCTATGGAATCGGACCGCAGTGAACGGACCATCGCATCGGTGACGTAATGTAAATTCAATCCTTCACATTAATATAAAAAGGACAAGTTTGGAAATTATTAATGAGTGATTGGAGTGAATTATTGATTATTACGATGTGGCTATATGTATTAGTACGGAGTTGAGGTGAAGGAATTGACAGACGCACGGTCAATTCTTTCAGCTCTTAAAGAAAAGAGAAATGAACTATCGTTTCCTACATTGAGGACCAATTGAACTAAAAAACCTCCGAATGAATAAATAAAACAAAGGCTAAATGGATACCAATCTTTTGAGGATGGCGTGGGAATTCCCGTTCAAACTTACAAACGACTGATAAAGATGAACTGTTTAAAACCGTAAGAACTTTACAATTAATGAACATTAAATTAAAAACTTTTCGTATTTAAAATAATTGCATTAGTTTCCTATCTGACTAAAGTAGTTAAAATGTTATTTGATGTATTTTTTATTTATTTGTGTAAAATCATTTCCATTTATTTAATTTTGTTCTTTAAGTTTATTTATGATTTCTGTTTTCCGATAAATTAAAATATATCAATGTTAAACTTAAGTCGGGCGTGAATGGCTGTATAGATTTGTAAAGTTATATTAGGGAAGGGTAATCTTAGGTTATTTGTGTCGTTGTTAGATTGGGTCAATGGATTAGATATATTGGTGTGATTAGTAGATGTAATATTGATTCGCTACGGGCAGAATCGCTTCATACGCCGCACACTTCCGTTTGCCTATGGAAGGAATTATAAGACGGAGAACGCAGTTCCTTTCTATGGAGTTTTTTTTATTGTTCTTCTCGTTAGATAGATGTAATATTCCTATCTGATTGAGAGTCAATGTCTTTTCTTAATCTTTTTGTGCTGCCGTATTTTATTACATTGAATACATCGATATATCAGATGAATTGATGCCGGTTTGACTACGAATTTTAACCTAAGGTTAAATAGGGATAGAATGTTTATTTTCAAAAGCAAATCTATGTGGTCTATTCATACTTGACCCTAAATAAAAATGCATTAAATTTAAGTTGTTTATAGACGCTTGCATGGATTGGTTATCGGTTAAGTATGTTTTGGGTTTTCATATTTGATCAAAATATATAGACATTTGATAAATAATGATACCTTATGGTGAGTATCTAAAATGTATTTATTCGGATGTCTTTTAAGTTATTGGTGACAATGCAAGTATCTTATGGTGAATACTATTGGGTTACATATAAATTTCCCTCCGCAATTGTCAGTAGTCAATAATTTTGTATTTTGATCGTTTATGTTTCTTTTGAAATGTTTTTAACCGAAGGCGACTTAACGTAAACTGCACTACAGGGCGCCATCTAGGCATTTGAACCTAGAAAAATTTATAGAGTAGGCAGATACGTAAGTAAAAAAAAAAAAAAATTTTTTTTTTTTTTATATTTTGGTTCCGGTCGTTAGCCCATGTCACTAGCTCAGTGGAATAGCAGAGATTTAATAATATAATCTAAGAGTATATATAAAAAAGAATAAAATAAGCCACTGCCAGTAATTAACATACAATTATTTATTTATGCACATATATATAAGATTTAAAATTATTTTAGTATTAGTTTTACATTTTAACATTTAACATTATTTTTAACTTTGATTTTTGACTTTAATTTACATTTAATTACTATTATATTCTAATTTTACATTTTAATTAAGTTCGCACAGATGGGATTATAAAAGCTTGTTTTAAGATGTTGCTATAGATCGGTTACATAGATTACATGGTTAAAAACATTTCAAAAGAAACATAAACGATCAAAATACAAAATTATTGACTACTGACAATTGCGGAGGGAAATTTATATGTAACCCAATAGTATTCACCATAAGATACTTGCATTGTCACCAATAACTTAAAAGACATCCGAATAAATACATTTTAGATACTCACCGTAAGGTATCATTATTTATCGAATGTCTATATATTTTGATCAAATATGAAAACCCAAAACATACTTAACCGATAACCAATCCATGCAAGCGTCTATAAACAACTTAAATTTAATGCATTTTTATTTAGGGTCAAGTATGAATAGACCACATAGATTTGCTTTTGAAAATAAACATTCTATCCCTATTTAACCTTAGGTTAAAATTCGTAGTCAAACCGGCATCAATTCATCTGATATATCGATGTATTCAATGTAATAAAATACGGCAGCACAAAAAGATTAAGAAAAGACATTGACTCTCAATCAGATAGGAATATTACATCTATCTAACGAGAAGAACAATAAAAAAAAACTCCATAGAAAGGAACTGCGTTCTCCGTCTTATAATTCCTTCCATAGGCAAACGGAAGTGTGCGGCGTATGAAGCGATTCTGCCCGTAGCGAATCAATATTACATCTACTAATCACACCAATATATCTAATCCATTGACCCAATCTAACAACGACACAAATAACCTAAGATTACCCTTCCCTAATATAACTTTACAAATCTATACAGCCATTCACGCCCGACTTAAGTTTAACATTGATATATTTTAATTTATCGGAAAACAGAAATCATAAATAAACTTAAAGAACAAAATTAAATAAATGGAAATGATTTTACACAAATAAATAAAAAATACATCAAATAACATTTTAACTACTTTAGTCAGATAGGAAACTAATGCAATTATTTTAAATATGAAAAGTTTTTAATTTAATGTTCATTAATTGTAAAGTTCTTACGGTTTTAAACAGTTCATCTTTATCAGTCATTTGTAAGTTTGAACGGAAATTCCCACGCCGTCCTCAAAAGATTGGTATCCATTTAGCCTTTGTTTTATTTATTCATTCGGAGGTTTTTTAGTTCAATTGGTCCTCAATGTAGGAAACGATAGTTCATTTCTCTTTTCTTTAAGAGCTGAAAGAATTGACCGTGCGTCTGTCAATTCCTTCACCTCAACTCCGTACTAATACATATAGTCACATCGTAATAATCAATAATTCACTCCAATCACTCATTAATAATTTCCAAACTTGTCCTTTTTATATTAATGTGAAGGATTGAATTTACATTACGTCACCGATGCGATGGTCCTTTCGCTGCGGTCCGATTCCATAGGGATTTCTTCTTATTTGCTAACAGTTTCTATTGTTTTCCTATCTGACTGATGTTTTTACATTTAAATGCCCAAAGCTGGTTTACATTTGACTAATTAAATTTATCATTTCCATTTCTGATTAATTAACCTGTTTTCCAAATAAAAGATATATTTAAAGATAAATTTAAAGATATAATTTTATCTCCAAATCTTTTTAAGTTTTTGTTTTTAAAATACCTTTTCTATTTTTAATACAGTTTTATTTTAATAATTTTTTATATCTGTGCGATTTAATATATACGAGTTTAAGATATTTAATTTCAATTTTTAATTCTAAAAGAAAATTTTTAAATGCGAACTTTTTAATTTACTTTCATGTTTAATAAATAATAAAAAAACAACAATGTAACGAACGTCTGTGTTCGTTACAATATATATATATAAGAATAATTATGCAATCTCTAATGAATGTGGATTATAAATAATATTTCTGATAAAAATGAAACTATCTCATAATAAAAACAAATCACGACAATAACATTAAACTTTTCTGTAATACTTCAATCTCTCTTATTTTTAGTCTTTTATTTATGGCTATCCTCATAATATGAGTTTTTCTATTTTCATTTCAACTGTATTCCACATTACTCCAATTCTTCTTATCATATTATTAGCACTTTGCATGATTGTTTTATCCTAATATCTAAAGAATTATAGCTAGACATATATCAGTACTTTAAATGAAATGTGTTAAATTTAAAATGTATAAATGTTTATCAACTATTTTATACCTGTTTTGAAGCAGAGAATGCTGATATATTAAAATGAAATATAAATGTAGCACAACGCCTGTTTCATAATGCTGAATTTGTCTAAGAGCTTTTCAAATGACCTTTAAAGTTGGATGAAGTAAAAAAACAATCCCTTCTGCTTGTGAATAATGTACTTCTAAATTTTATTTTACTTATGGTTACTTTAATCACATTTATAAGTCTGAAAAAGGCAAATGACCTAAGATGCATTTTATACTGCATCAACATTCATCATCAATTAAAGTATACATCAGTAAAATGAAAGTTATAAGTATATTATTATATATGGGGAAAATGGAATACAGTTCAAGCCCATGTGATTGTCTTAGATAATAACAGATATATTGATTTTTAATTATAGTTTAAAGTGTATATCCCAAATAAAAATATGATAATTTCTAACCAAAAAAATAATTAGCAATAATTTTGAAGGTATTTATCTGGGGTAAGTGGTGTTATAGTTGTGGTACAGTAAGTTTTACACCTTCATTAAAAATTGTAATAATTTATAAAGAATCTTAATAGATATAAAAATTCTGCTAGATTTAGATTGTCAACAGTTATTACTGATGACATATTATGGCATAACTGATGACATATTCTGCAGAACTGATTCTGGCACTCAAACTATTTTATTATTTATTTTCATTTATTTTAAAGATATTAAATAAAAATTTATCTGATAACTAAAATTAATGGAAGCTGGATTAAAAATAGTAGTGAATGGATCAGAAAATTCATCAATTAGTTACATTTTCCTAAAAAAGATATTAAATACAATAGTGGCAACCATACAACTCGCCTTACATTTCTCTATGTCCAGTCATCTATGTAAAAATATGGGAATAAAAGAATACCAGCTGTAAAACAGATTCACAGATTGTTTCCTAATTATTGTCTTTCATTGGAAGGGAGCAGTATCCTGCTTATAACTATCTAATGTTCACTTTTTATTTCTAATACTTTATCAATCTAATGACCTGAAAATATCTAACACTCAGAATTCTAACTATATAGCAATATAACTACATAGACCTTACATTAGCAATCATTTTATATTCTGATGATTTATAAGCATAAGTAATTCTTCAATCACTTATATGTATGATGTGATTGGCATTAAAGTAGACTGATGTAAAATGGACACTTATGTCAAATGCAGATAAGCTGACAAAAGAAAATATCTTCATTTATAGCCATAAAATTTGTGAACATGTTTAAGGAAGTTATTTTTGTGTTTATATCCTGTCACATTACAATCATATTTTTGGATATGTTTTTTTTTGCAGTAAAAATATCAGTACTTATAAATTTTCTGACTACTAATGGATGGTTGATTACATTGTCTGTTGGCTGAAAGAAAAATTCTAAATCAATTCATGATCAGAAAAAAAATCATGGTTAATCTGTCCTAGAATCAATCTCCAGGTGGATATGGATACATTAATCATTACACAATAAAGTTCTGCATAGTTTGATGTAGTGATTGAGTGCCCAAACTCTGGATCTTAAACTTACACAGAGGTTAAATTCTCCATACAATAGCAACACTTAGCACAAGTCAGAGTAATCCATGAATGCAAGATTTGTGCATAAAATCCCCATCTAGTGCCTACTCATGCAATATCCCCAGAGTAGTTTCTAACTTGTGACTTTTATCAGCAAGAGGCCTTAGATCTGAGAACATTGCACATAGTCTAGCACCTACTCATCCAATATCCCCAGACTCTCAGATCCAAGGCTCCTCACTGATAAGAGCCACACACTAGAAACTATTCTGCTGATATTAGATGAGTAGGCACTAGATGGGGATTTTATTCACAAACCTTCTTATGTCCATTAATTACTCTGTCTTGCACTCAGTAGAACTACTGTATGGAGACTTTAGCTTCTGTGTAAACAGCTTGCATGAGCATAAGGAATGGTGATCATGTGATCTTAAAATTCTTGAATCAATTTCAGTTTTGGCATTTGAACTTTTTTCGAACTTCCAAGTAATTAAGTCATTTGATTAATATTAATAATAAAATCCTATTTTTAATATTAAATTATAAATTGCTTTGTAAATGTATATTAGCAACATTGTCTGTACTTAAGTTTACATGAGAAGGGTCTCAATTTTGGGTGACTATCTCTGTTCGTTGTGTATTTTTTTACCGTCTAAAAACTATTCCATTTCTAAATGACTGTAATGATATATAACTTAGGAAAATATAAAGACAAAACAAACATCGTGATCAAACTGAAACATAAGCTATTTACTATACTTTTATGAAAGTTTATTACCAAGAATTTGGATAAAAACAAACATCTGTTTGAGTTTAAAATGATCAATGCCCATATATAATAGACTAACTTCTCTTTTTAGAGAAACTACAATAATAAAGTATTTCTAGACTAAATTGTTTTCTACCATATAAACTGAAATTTACATTTTAAAAAATTACAAATATACATCTTCTATTTGTAAAAATATTCAAATAAACACACATACACAGGACCAATCAGAGAGGGGACAGGATGAGCCATGCCATATTAGGGGCCTCAACTTGGCAACTCAATATGTTAAACAAAAATATAGAAGGCAAAGCGATGTCATGGTTCATAGAACGGCCTTAATTTTACAGTTAAATTCACCAAAAAAATATTTGAGAAAAACTTTTCCAAGCAGTCATACCACAGGTTGAAAACATAAGCCAGTTTAGAGATGATGTGCCAGTTTGATGACCCTGTGATGAAAGCACCTTCAGAGCTCAGTGGCCAGCAGAAGTAATACTCCCAGAACCCTGTCAATCAGTTCTGTGTTAACAGTGTTTTATGATATTAACAGTGCTAGAGTGCATCTACCCTATCCAAGTGCTATCTGCATCTAATCTGCTTGCTCCTTTCTGCAACTCATAACTAACTGCTCTCGGAGTCCTATTTTTGGCCCTGTAAGTCTCTCTCCCCACATTCTTATTTTAAATTTTGAAGGGCCTTTAAAATATTAGTTACCCTAGAGCTCACATTTTCTCTGAAAGACCCTGCACACACACATATATAAATAATGTTAGGTTATTACAATGTCAGATATCAACAAGTGCAGAAATAATGAATTCCAAAAACTGTTAATATAAATGATTGAACTGCTCTCTAACTGCAGTATTTAGTAAACTTTTAACAGTAAGAAAATAATCATTTATCTTGAATTGCAGCAGGTAGAGAAATGAATGATTAATTATCCAAGATATTTACAGCAAACTAATTGAAGTGACTGTTATGTAAATTTACAGATATCCTATTCATTTTACAATTCTGCAAATAAATGGTCAAATGTGAAATATATAACACATATTTACAGTGTCAGATATATGCAACTGTTGAAGTTTAAAATAAATTATTTAATTGCCATCAGGTACTATATTCAATAAACATTTTACTGTAAGAAAACAACTGCTTTTTACTGTGATCCAAAATTTGAACTAGAATAGCCAGAGGAGTAAATGTTAAAAATCAGCAATACTGCTACCTGATATAAATATCAAATCACTTTAAATGGATTGGCTGTTTTGAGATGGAGACTATAATACATTTATTTACAGGGGGCATAGCTGAAAATTTCTTACTGTTTGAAGTGATTTGATATATATGTGTGGGAGATAATAATCTGGACCAACTGATGAGTGCTGGCTTAGCATGAAATATGTATATTGATTATTTATCTTTTTTACATGGGTGTGGTCAAGTGTATTAGTTGTATGAGTTAATGTGGATAGTTGAAGGGTTCTTGAAAGTCTGAGTTCAAATCCCCTATATTTACAATTAAGCTCCAAGTTTGTGAAGAGTGCCTGGTTTTCAAATATTTATATATATGTGCATGTAATTAAATATAGTCTTTTGCCTATAATCTTTTGGACAATTAGTGCAAATGACTATCTTGCATTGTTATAGCAGTCAAGTAAATATAAGGATACTGAAAAGTTTGTTAACAGTGTTTGGCTGATAGGTCAAATTCAGAAATTACATATATATAACATCAAAAATGGGGGCAAATATTATGCTTTATGCTATATTTTCATATAATTTTTAAATAAATAATATTATTATATAACAGCAAATATTTTATGTCTTTATCAATGTAATTGTAATCTATTTAAAGCTTCGATTTACATTACATGCAGAGTACCATCTATCATTTTTATATAGTATTAATCAGAACCAATAATAAAATTTTGATAAAGCAATACAAATATTATACAAAAAATACACTATATATTTTTATATAGAGGTTTTTTTTATACATATTGTATGATTGTTTTACATTGAATAATTGATCAATTTTACTTTTGTTATGTTTGTATTTGAATTGCTTTATCATAATTCTATTATTGGTTCTGATTAATTTTCAATAAAAAAAAAAAGAAAAAGAAAGATGGATGTTGCTATGCAAGTAATGTCACTATGCATCACATCACATCATAGGGAGCTGGAGAGATGGAAAACTAGTATTGAGAATAAAAAGAGTTTAAATATATATAGAAGTAAATAGAATATTGGGTATGAATTAATTTATGATAATAGAAAGGAAAATAGTTTACTGTTTAAGGCTGGAACAGGATCATTAGCAACAAGGGAATATATACATAAATGGAAAAATATAGGTGATTTAGTCTGCAAGTTATGTAAGAAAGGCATAGTAAATATTAAACATCTGTTAATTGAATGTAAATGCTTAAAAGCAGAAAGGGTACAAATAATAAAGTTATGGGAGAATAAATATAAACAAAGTAATTATACAGAAAGTGGGTTCTTGGTTTTCAGGCTGGGTTTGGGAAAAGATAAGGGGAATTTAGATATAAAGGCCAGAGAGTGGACAAAGATAATGTTGTGAAAATGAGATGGAGCAGGGTAGAGAAGAATATGGTGAAAACTTAGGATGGGGAATGGAAAGATAAGATACGGGGGGCTAACAGGTTTCTCTGTGCATGGTGGCTGAGAGATTCCTGACTCTGAGAAAGGAGAAGCCATAGTGCATCCCATCGAAACTTGGATTACAATCACATCGATAAAAGCATAAAATATCTGTGGGAAAAAGTTTGTTTCATGCATTATTAATATTTTTGAATATATAGAATTATCGCTATTATATAAAGATATTTTATATATTTATTTAAAAATTATATATATATATTAACTATTTTTAGTTAGTGTAAGTTCTGCTGCCAATATTATTAGATGTTTTTTAGTTATCTATAGATCTCTTTTATTTCCTTTTTGAAATTCGTTCCTGTTAATATTTAAAATTTTATACTCCTGATTGTGATTTAGTTATTCAATCTTTTAGAAGTAATTCAATTAATAATTCTTCAGGTAAAATGGAGTTACAGAGAAACAGCTGTATAAAACTATTTTGTTCTTTATTTTCAAAATGAATGAATAAATAATGACAAATCAAAGTATAAGAAGACACTTTTAAATAATAAATAGATTAGTTCGATTCACTAATATAAAGAATTGTATAATGTTTATCAATACATGCTAAATACAGCTTGTAATAGATAACCAGTTATTGACCATTATAAATGGAATAAATATAAGCATATCGAAATTAAATCTATTATAAATCAATGTTATTTTAATAGCTTAACTATATAATTATTATAAAATTGAATTTTAATTACGTTTAAAACATTGTTCTGCTTAGATTTTAATATTTGTGTTGCGTGGATTCTTCCATTTTAAAAATATTTTTAATAATAAATGAAAGATTATCAGAATTTTCACTATCTCTCACTTCACTCTTTTCAGAACTTTGTAAATGTTGCTCAACTACACACTTTTATTAAAAAAGACATAGTTCTAGTTTCTGGACGCAGACCGGGTTTAAATAATATTTAGATGCTCATTTGTTGATCATTATTAAACGTTTAGATTGTTTGTAGATGAGCCAACTATTGAAAAACATTCTGAACTTGTTTTCAAATTTTTCATTTATCAAAAACAAATTCGAGTTGTAGTTAAGATATAAAGGCGAGCATACATCTGTTCAGAAAGATAGACTTCATAAACAACCTTTATACACTCATATATTATTATTTAAAAATGAATTGGCGTGGAATCTCTGTCTTGTCAATTAATATTAAGCTGCAATCAAAAAGAGTTTAGTTAAATTATTACTAAAATT
The DNA here is from genome assembly GCA_028023455.1 of Epiperipatus broadwayi. Classification (NCBI taxonomy): domain Eukaryota; kingdom Metazoa; phylum Onychophora; class Udeonychophora; order Euonychophora; family Peripatidae; genus Epiperipatus; species Epiperipatus broadwayi. The sequence continues at coordinate 16,167,345 of JAQFVV010000007.1, read as the reverse complement.
CACAATCACATCTTAATAGCAAATTGAGCTTTGTGACTCTATTTGAATTGGAATTGAGTAGCTATGTTTGATATATCTCAATTGATCTTTCAAACAGCTAATGATATCAAGTTTTATTGACAGAAATATGTATCCTGAAAAAAGTTAGTTGTTTTTTTATCAAACATTGTCTCATATATGACCACACATTTCTACAAGATTTTAATAAATAATATTAATAGATTACATATGTACATATGAGTATGTGTATAGTTAAATTATTGTATTAGGGGTCAGTAATTACTCACAATGGCATCTTAGCAATTGATAAGCAAAATGTGATATGAATAGCAAATAATCTAATTCTCTGTATCTTTACTCATTAATTATTTGACAGTGTTCAGTGGTATCTATGCTTTAAGTTTCACATTTTAGGGTGTTACAAATGTACTGTGATTACTCCTTTTCTATGTTCCTTTAAAGCATATGTATAACATATTATGGTGTACAATGTTTATAGCTTTTCTTATCTATGATGTTACTATTTTAATGTATTAATTTTTTTTAAAAACCTAAAGATGTTAGCATTATGAAGACCTTTACAGACCTTTGTGTGTGACTGACAGCACCTTCTATTGTTATGGCAAAGCTATAAAGGAGATGACTTAGAAACAGCGTTTGTGATTGGCTAATGCTTTAAATTGTTTTACTCTGGGATTAATTAAGAGGAAAATGTGAATTTCAGCAATTATTGATAATTATAATGCAATATTTTTGTAAAAGATTATTGAACCAAAAACTATCACTAGTAAGAGATTGTCTTTAAAAACATTTTATTTTTAAAAACGTCACTCTTAGAAAGTTTGTTACGAGAACTGAAGCTTCCTCTAGTGGTTAAAAGAAAATTGCTTTTGTGAAAACTGGAAGTAAAATATTTTAATAACAATAGATAATTTATTAACCCTTTAAATTTTTTTGTTTTTTTTGATAACTAACTGTAAATGTATCATTTTTTAATAAAATAAAATTCAAATATCTTTCGTTGATCTAACTTTTTCAATAGGTAACATGCAACCAATGACCACATGCTTCCTTGTTATCAGTAAGAACTTTATTTAGATATTTATTTTCATAGTTTTAAAATATTAAATTTTTTTTTAATTGCCATTATTAGAAGACTTAAATATACATGTTATAAAATACAAATTAGTTATATAATATATATAAAAAAGATTTAATTGCAAAAAAAATCAAACATGGAGTCATGTTTAATGTAATAATCGCTAGGCTCTATTCAAAAATTTAACAGGGGGAGTTGATGTTGAATGACTTTTAACAATTATTTGTCATGACATATGGAAACTTTAAACAACTATGAATTCATATAAACTTTAACAAAATGTCAAAAATTGTCTTCCTATCATAAAGATTTAATGCTTTGTGAATAAACTAATATTAATAAGTTGTTAGATTTATTGTAAATAAATAAATAACACAGAAAGATTATTTATTATCAAATATATTATTTAATAAAAAAAACTTCTTCAACAATATTTCATAGCCTTCTTCAGTATAACATATGTATAGTTAAGATTTTACTTCATTAACGCTTAAATAAATTAATATATATATATGTGCTCTGCGCACAGTTAATGAAGCTATTAATAAATTGTCAAAATTTTTACTGCCAAGCGCTTTCGGGACAGTCTACAGTCCCATATTCATGGCGAACTGTAGACTGTCCCGAAAGCGCTTGGCAGTAAAAATTTTGACAATTTATTAATAGCTTCATTAACTGTGCGCAGAGCACATATATATATATTAACATATGTATATAAAATATTGAAATGAGCAAACAGTTTAAACTTCATGGCTAATTGTTCTAAAGTGCAAAATATAAAATGCGCTAAAATGCACAAGCACACAAAGCTGAAGACAAATAAAGAAATGTATATATATATATTTTATTTTAATACATATATTTAATTAAGTGGCTAAGCACTTTCAAGGGTCAGAGCCCTCATATTTATAGCCATTTTATAAATAGATAAGAAATTGATTAGGAGCAATGTAAATTTATGCAAATGCGATAGTTATGTATTCCATTTCCTGGATATTTTGTAGCAAGTCTTTTCTATTTATGGTGTTGCTATCTCTAGCGATAAAGTAAGCCTCTTTTATCTTTCTTTGGAGATCGTGTTGCTCTCTGCAAACCACCACTGGATCTCTAGGTTGGCAATCGTGACTGGTTGACATGCGGTGCTGTGCAAACACTGAACTATAAGAAGTATTCACCAATGCTTTATTATAGGAGTATGTGTGTTGGGATAGCCTAGTGGATAGAAAGGCCCTGGTCTCACCATAATATGATGATTTACAATATTTTTCAGGCAGGCAATATTATAGACCACCTGAGATGTCAGTGAGGGTGGTAGGCTGTCTTTAGTGTTATTGATTAGTTTGTTGGAGTTGAGAGGTGTGTGAAAGCATAAATGATATTTATTATTGAATATATTGCAGAGAGTGACACAATCTCAAAATGAAGATAAAAGAGGCTTACTTTATCACTAGAGATAGCGACATCATAAATAGAAAATACTCTTGCTACAAAATATCCAGGAAATGGAATACGTAACTATCGCATTTGCATAAATTTACATAGCTCCTAATCAATTTCTTATTTATTTACAAAATGGTTATGAATATGAGGGCTCTGACCCTTGAAAGCGCTTAGCCACTTAATTAAATATATGTATTAAAATAATATATATATACATTTCTTATTTGTCTTCAGCTTTGTGTGCTTGTGCATGTTAGCACATTTTATATTTTGCACTATATATAATATTGTGAATGTTTGCCAAGAATTACAAATAGTGACATCTAGATTTTGATTCCTGAATTATAATTCTTTCTTTCTCTCATAATTACTATGTACTTTGTGCAATAATAAAAATAATATTGTTACACATTAATACTCATATAGATGAGTTAAACATAATAAAATACTGAAACCAACAGACCATGACATGATTCTAGTTTACATACTGCTGTTCAATAGTAAATTTTTATTTCTCTCATGGCAGTTAGATGGCACAACTGTTATAAAAAAGAGAATTTTCTACTGAACAACATGGGTGCATATGTTTTATTGGTTTCGTGCCAATCCTGCCCAAAATATAGAGATGTCTATAGTTATTAAAACAAGACACCATAATATATAGATCCTGAACTGTTTTTAGATCTAAGTTGGCTTAGAATCAAAGCATTAACATGTTTTCCAATTTGAGCTGATAGTTTGTTAATAAAATCAATGAGTAAAAGATAACTTTTGGTGAAAATGTGTATTAGATCCAAAAAAATCAAAGTCCATTGCTGCCAGATCCAAAGTTCCTCATTAATGAAAACCATAAGATGGAAGCTAGTCTGAAGATGTGAATAAATCAACACTACCATTTATCAGCCATCTATGGACATAACTGGAGGCAGCAAAATGAAATTTTGCTAATAAAATGTTAATGATAATGTTATGTTTTTATTAATTTAAAAGCAAACAAAACCCACAATGGATTATAGATATTTTTTTGTACATACTATCCACTGTTGAAGCCACTGTCTACATGTGAATGTTGTCAAGAAGTGGCTAATTTATAAGTTTGTTTGCTTTTTTTAAGAATGAAAATAAGTAAATTTATAATAATATGTTTTGGAGGAAAAATAATATGAAAACATGAAAATGATTAAAATATTTAAAATACAGATGTGGTATAAAATATATTTTAATATTTATGTAAACATGAGAATAATATTTATTTAGAAAGCAGAGATTATGAAAACAAGAAAATAATAAATTTATTTAGAAAACAAATCTATAATCATTTACATCTTAATATGTAATGCAAATCAATAAAAAAAAACATTTGAAAGCATTCAAGTAATGTAACTGTGTTTTATTATCAACTTCATGTTTATAAGTCAGAAATGTCTTTCAGCAATGCAATAAAAACTTCTTGATTCAAACCCTGACAGAATATTTTCCAATATACATAGCCTAGATATATGATTAGAAAAGTTTGGCAAAAGTCTCATTTTTAAAAAAAATTTAGACATAGCTTTGAAGCATGATTGTTAGGCACCCTGTATATGGACCCCTATCCCGGAGTCTATATTATATGTTCTATATAATGTCGGAAATCTCTGTCTTTATCAGTAATTTAATTACTTTCATAATGAAAATAATGAAATTTACAATGTAGCCATTACTTGAAATAAGTTTACAATTGTACACTTTAGATGATACATATTAACTTTTTCCTTCCAGACAGTTACATTGATTACAGATAATGAAAATATCTTTTCAATCACTTGATAAATATATTATTTTCATGTTGCCAGTTTTTTACAGGCACATCTCTTTAAAGAAACTGATATTTTTTATTCTAAGAAAAAAAACCTGATCCTCTAGCTTTTTTTTTTTTTTGCCAACTTTCTTTTGCAGATGGTGGCTCCACCTATGGGTAGTACATACAAATAATAGCACCAGATTATATTTTTCATTTTATGATTGTTATAATTACACCTATACGTCACTTAGTGCATAACCTTTATATGAAGATTTGCAATTGTGATCATCATCAATTTGTACCCACTATTTTGATTTACAATCAATTATTTACTATAACAATTGTAAAAATTTTTTTTACATGTTTTGGCAGCTATTTTGTAAGATTGATGACATCATAGGATAGTTATTAACACTGTCATCCAAAAGCACAATAGCAACTTTTACACTGAAACTGTGCAATACAAAGTTTATTCATAATACACAATACAGTACATAATATTAGTGCTGTATACAATATTTTGATTATAAACTTAAAATATAATTAGTGAATGTACAGTATTTTATTTAATTTTATCCAGAATCTTTGTAAGACAATCAGTTCATTAATTATATATCCAAAGTAAAGATTTTCATCATCAATGATTACAAAACCTCCCAAAAAGTATTTCACTTGGTATAATAATCAAAATCATATTTTAATGATATATAACAACCAAATACAATTAACATTGTATTAAATTTTAAAATTTATAAATTTAAAAACTGTAGACTGTATTTATTCCCTTTTATGGATTAATTTTTTTTACTAGCAATATTTTGTTATAATTAATAACCGCTAATGTGTTGCGGTGAAACTTTTTTATATAATAATTTATAGGCTTTCAATATCATAATTTCTGCAGACTAAGTGCTTTCAGAGTTTTGTTACTCAATAATCATAGTCTCTTACATTATTAATGTCATTATATGCAAATGTATGCAAAACTATCTTCTATATTATCCATTTCTGGAAATGGCAAAACAAGTGTCTTTTCTATTTATTGTGCTGATATCATAATAAATCAGTCTTGGAAGGTTCAAATCTGTGTTTGAACTCTTGCTGGTGGTCAGAAAATACAGAACTGCCTTCTTTTTTGGTTATTGCTCTTGGATATGTGTATTTGTGTTGAGCCAATCTATGGCCAATTGTGGCACAAGTTTCACCATAATAAACAGCATCACACCCCATTTGAGGGCACACAATTCTATATACTACCTGGGGGTTGCTTCAATATTTATTTTATCTTTGGTATTATTAATAAGCCTATTGGGGTTTGGAGGAGTTCTAAATCCTAGTTTAAATTCTTTCTGTAAAGTTTTACAGAAATGTTTTGCCACTGCAGGTATATATAGAACAGTCAGATGTTGTCTGTCTTCCTTTTTATTTTGGTTATAGAAACATATTACTCATAATATTATAATTTAGTTACAATAACTGTTATATTGACTAAAAAAATTTCATAATAATGAACTTTATATGATCAAAAGATTTTAAAAGACCCAGAAAAAGACCACATGTGAGATGGATGGATGAAATAAGAAAGTGTGCAGCAGTGATGTGGAGAAGAGATGCTAGAGATCAGAGAAGATGGATTGAACTTGGAGAGACCTTCATCCTGCAGTAGATTGAAAATAGTTGATGATGATATCATCAAAAATTACCAAATCTAAATGTAAACTAACGTAATCTATTTGCACACTTTTAAAACCTTTCATAAGTTTATAGCATATGTATAAAAATGAAAAATGAAAAAAAATAAAAATTTTATTCAGCATAATACCATTAAGAAACATGCAAAATTGAATACAGATAAAGTGAAAAAGATTCATATCTTTAATATTTATTTAAATAGTTTGACTGCACTAATCAAAAAAAATTTAGTTCATTTCAAGAAACATATTTATTGCATTTAATAAAATGTGACACCTCATGACAAAAAAAAATCACCATTAGCATATGTATATAAAGTGATCTTTATTTAGATCTGTTTAGTATATGTTGTAAAAAAAAACAACTATATATATATTGATTACAATATGAAAACACAAAATGCATTAGATAAATATATATTATTACATCAGAATATTATTTTTTAAGTAGTCTAAACAATGTGCAGTATGCAAATTTTGCTACTCTTACACTAATGATAAATAACAACCCATTATAAGCAATTAAATAAGTTGTTATTAAGCATTTTATTAAATTCTAAATAATTTTATGCAAGTAATATTAGTTGTACAAATTTGAAATTAATAAAACCTCAGTATGAATTCTTTTTTAGCGTAACAAGAAACAGTTGTGTGGAAGAACTCAAAAAAATTGTTAACTGCTTGCTAGTTTACTTTCACTTTCTCATCCATTTTTCTATTCTTTTGGACAATTAAAAGTCTCATTTTTTCTAGCAATTACATTTTCAGATGGAATCTCTGAGATTGGAAACTGAAATAGATATCTTAAGTCGATTGGAAAGAGAAAGAAATCATGATATTTCTTCTATGGTTATATCCATGTTATTGTCATCACTATTTTTAAAAACCAAGACAAAATAGAACAAAATGCTCAAACTATCATAGATGTATCCAAACTTTCCAAAATCATGGAATCATAGCATCTCATGTAAAAAAAATCCAAGAAGCACATCAATTATCCATTGTAAACATTTTCTCCAGATCCTCACCCATCACATGGAGCACACCTCCAAAAAAAACAATATCATCAAAGAATTTAGAAGGCAACAATGGACATTAGAATAAGCAAGTTATGATTCAGAAAATTAGATAATCATGATTGATGAATGGATCACCAGAAAAACAATTTTAAGATAAGTGTTTTCTCACATAGATTTTAATTGCTTTAGCATACATATTTTAAGTGCACACTTGCATAATACACATAGCACTGTTTACACAAACACATAATGCATATTAAAGGTTTATTAATTACTATGTATACTAGATGAAGTTGTTTGTTAACAGCATATAATGTAATTTTTAGTCAGAGAAACCAGCCAAATCCCCCCCCCCCTAGAAATCCATTATAACTACTTGTTCTTTATGTAATATTCTTGCTTAACAATAGGTTTTGGAGTACTATTTTCTTTACTAAGCAGGGTAAAGGTGTATGATTGCTTCCTGGATACAACTTTTATAATAAAAAAAGATGTGTGACTGCTGATAATTCTAGATCAATAAAAAAATTAACTGCATCACATTGAAAATGTACAGATATATAAAAAATATTTTATTGTTAGTTAAAATGTTTTTTATTTATTCAGAAATTTTGACTATTTCAAATAATAATCTATAGATTTCTCTATGAAAATTTATAAAAAATATTATAGTAGGGGAAACTTAGAAAGGGGGGAGAGATTTTAAATTACAGTATTATAAAAAAAGCAGGTTAAGGATAGATGGGATGTAAGAAGTAAACGATGGATAGTTGATGCAGATATAAATATGGATGTGGAGAGAGAATGGGTCTGTAAAACTAATGATAAACAAACAAATTACAAATATAATAGAGAAGAAAGAGGCAAAAACATTTATAAAGGTATGTGAGAAAGGAAGAAATTATTAAAATTGGATATTTGAATATGCAAGGTAGTAGGAGAACACAAAAGTGGTTGGAATTTTAAAAATCAGCTAAAAATGAAGGGCTTGAGGTATTAGCAGTAATGGAACACATCTAAGAGAAGAAAAATCTACACTGGAAAATTTGATATAGCAGGATATAAATAGAAAAGAAAAAGAAAAAAGAGGTAGTGATATAGGAGTAATATCAAAAAAATATTTAAATACTGTAGTGTCAAGAACATTTGTGGTTTGAGATAAGGATACGGAGACAAGAATGGATAGTGGCTATAGTGTATACGGACACTGGAGATAGTCAAACTATAATGGAGTGGAACAGTAGCATATATGAATGCTTATTTAAGAATATACAGAGTTTCAAAAGAGAGGGGAAGAAGATAATGATTATAGGAATATAAATAGGTATATTGAAAAAATTGGTGACATGAATAACAAGAATGGACAGCTTTTGAAAATTTTTTGTCAGAGATTGAATTTGAATATCAGAAATTTATCAAATATTTATATGGGAAAATACATATGGTCTAAAAATAATATATTTCACAGGACAGATTATGAATTAGTAGATAAAGGGGGAATAAATAAAGAACAGAAAATTAAAGTGTTTGATAATGAAGTAGTATGTAATAGTGATCATAATTTCTTTATAATAGAAATGGTTAGTAATATGATGGAAAATAATAATAAAAATAGAAAGGATAATGAAAGATGTGGATGGAGAATGAATGATAAGAATAAGTTAGAAGAATATAAAATAAAAGTAAAAGAAATAATGAAAGAGTGTGTTGGGGATGAATGTAAGTACTGGTGTGGTAAAGTAAAAAAAGTTTCAAATAGGTTTTAGAGGAGAATATTTAGAAGAATAAAAGTAATAGAAAAGTGAGAATTAATAAAAATGTAAAAGTGATGGGAAAAACATGTAGAGAATATAAATGTGCTATTAAAATAAACAAAGTGAAAAAGATGTAAATATTATATGGGAGAACTATTTAATTAAAAAGAAGTTGGTTAAAATAGATAATTATAGAGAGAAAATGGAATTAAATAGTAAATTACGAGGATGATAATAAAAATGAAAAATATGGGAGTAAAAAATTTTGGAAATATATTAAAAGAAAGAATGTAGGGGATAAAAAGTATGACTAAATGATAAGGAAAAAGTGTGTGTCATTAGAAAAGAATTAGAAACAATCTTAAATAAATATGTAATGGATATAGAAAAGATGTTAGATGTGACAGACCCAATGATAACAAACATAAAAACACATAGTTATGGAAATATTAGTTTCACAGAAAATGAACTGAATGAGGCAGGGAAGAAGTTGAAAAATGGAAAGGCAATATATTTCGATGGATGGGCAGCAGAGATAGTGACAAATTTGGGAAATAGAACAAAACTAAATCTATGTTTTAATAAGATGGCACAGAAGACAGAATCTCCAGATATCTGAAATAATACAAAAGCAAGACTATTATTTGGAGGAAATGATAAGTATCATAAAAAATAAACAATTATACACTGATAGTGATAACATCAGTATTATATAAAGTTTCTTCAAATATGGTGGCTGGAAGGATGACAAAATAGATGAAAAAAATAATACAGTGGGAGAAATATAATGAGGTTTTAGAATGGATAGGTGTATATGAGATAGATTATTTGTAATCACACAACTTATAGATGTGAGTAGGAATATGGATAGAGTTATATATGATCTTTATAGATATAGAGAAGGCATATGATAGAGTAAATAGAAATAGATTATGGGTAAGTTTAGTAGAATTGGGAATGAATTGAGCTTTAGTGGATCTTATTCAGAGATTGTATGAAAATAATTACTATAGATATTAATTAGGAAATATAGAATCAGAGTAAAAATGGGGTGGGACTAAGGCAAGAATAAATCAAGAGGGCAATAGAAAGACTAGGAAGAGGGTGGCGATACCATTAATAGATAGCAAGGGAGCATATACATTATCAGGTCTTTTATTTGTTGATAATATTTTCTTGTGTGCAGAAAGTAGGGAAGACATGGAAGTTGTGCTGAAGACTTGTGCAAGGATGGGTAAAGAGATAGGGATCAAATTTAGTGAAGAAAAATCAAAAGTAATGATGATAAATGTTGGGGAAAGGGAAGAAAAAGAATTTTCTTGGGAGATATAAAATTAAATGTGGTGAATAAATATAACTATATGAGAATTATCTTAAGTAATCAGAGGAATTTCTTGGATGAATGGGAAAAAAAAAGATAAATGAAGCAAAGAAAAAAAGAGATTGATAAAGAAACAGGGTTTTTTGTATAATAAATATGATGTAACAAGGATTGTATAGAAAGGAGTAACATTAATAGGGTTAAGATATGGTAACAATGTGGAAAGTATTAGTAAAATGATGCTAGATTACTTAGAAAAAGTACAAAGAGAAATGGGAAGAAATGCATTTGATGCAGATATATGGATGGCAAAGGAGGCAATTCAAGAAGAAATAGGGTGGTCAGGTTTTTATATGAGAAATGCAAAAAGCAAAATAAAAAGGTCTGGTAGATTGCAATTTATGAATAGTAAGGCAATAACCAAAATAGTATTTAATTGGGTGGCAAGTAAAGGACAGATAGCAAGATGGGTGAGAAAGGTAGTATGGTATGTAGGAAATTTGTATAAAGACTTTATGTCAGTATACTTGTCCAAAAAGTGGGATGATTGTGTTAGTGCTATAGTAGCAATGAATGAGCTAGAATAATAGATGCATTAATAAAAAATAAAGAGCTGGAGAACTGGTATAGAGAGTAAAAATAATAAAAATAATCTAAATATATAGAGAAGTAAAGAAAATATTTGGTGTGAGTTAATTTACAATAATAGCAAGAAAAATAGCTTACAGTTTAAGGCTCAAACAGGATCATTAGTAGTAATGGAATATCCACACAAATGGTGAAATGTAGGTGATTTAGTCTGCAATTTATGTAAGGAAGGCATGGAAAATATTAGGCATCTGCTAATTGATTGTAAATGCCTACATGCAGAAAGGGTACAAATAATGAAATTGTGAGAGAATAAATATAAAATAAATGATTGTGAAAAAAGTGGGTTCTTGGTTTTTATGCTGGGTTTAGAAAAAGATATGGGAGATCTAGATATAAAGGCCATAGAGTGTACAAGGATGATGTTGTGGAAATGAGATGGAGCAGGATAGAGAAGAATATGGAAAAAACTTAGGGTAGAAAATAAAAAGGGAAAGTATGTTGCTTCCTGATTTCAATAAAGTAGTAGCCATATCACATCACTGCACATCATTTAGTAAACTGCTGCAGAAAATAACACTGCATTTACGACAACTTTACCACATCCTTTTGTTTTACTTGATAAATACAATAAATTTGAAAATAGACTCATTCTTAATATAAAATAAAGAAGACAGATCACATATGACATATCAAAAATGAACAATTCTCAAATTAACAAAATCCTTAAAAAGCCATCATTTTTAGATTTTTACATTTGAAAAATTGAAGCCAAATAAAATCAGAAAATTTTACATATATTGAATATTTATAAATAAAATTTCATTTAACAAAATATCAGTAAACAGGATATCCCATTTCAATGAATAGTGGTGTTTGTTTTTGCCCACTGCATTTTAATGGAAAAAAATTAATTAACCAATCATCAAGAAAAACAAAGTGACAACTAAACATATACATAATCATTTTTGATTAAACTGTAAATGAATATACATATGATTTTTCTTCACTTGTTTATTTATTTTTGTAAAATTATTAAATATTTATTTCTCAATATGTGTTAAATGTTCACATTGAGTTTCATTTAAAATATTATAGCTTTCTAAATATAAAACACTCAGGTAAATATTTATGTGGTATCAAACAGATTTATTTTCTGTCAAAACATTTCTTTGTTAGAAATTCTGCCATTTGGATAGTATTATTTAAATACCCTTTTATATTTTAAAAATTAATATTTTAGACTTCAGAAACTTTTATTTTTAAGTTTATATTTTTGAGAAAATATTTAAAAGTATAGAAAAATAATCAATAGTAAATTTTACTTTAAAAAGGCAATGATTATATGGAAAATTTTCTCAAATATATATATGTATACAAACAGAATATATTTCAGTGATTATTAGTAGTATTGTAAAATAATGACTGTGATTTCAGGTAATTCTTTTATATCAAGTCCCATTTTGTTAGTTGCACTAGAGTCAAATGAACATAACTTCATAAGTTAGTAGTATTTAAATATATGCTACAGATTGTACATGATTATATATTTTATTTGTACTCTTTGCACATTATTAAATTATATGTATATGTAGATACATTGAATAGATAAAATGTTTTTTAAAATATATACTTCAGTGTAAAGACCTCGCCAACAATCACTCATAAAGGGAGCATGTAAATTTGCTGAATTTTGGATAATTAAGAGGTTGGTGTATCTTTTATACTCTCTAACCAGACTCATATTTACCAGTCAATAATGAGTGAATGGTTGTGTTATCTAAGGCCAACTATGTGAATAAAAACCATAAGCCTAATTAGGACCCAACCAAAAAACTTGACCTTGTAAAGATTTAAATTCAGATAAATAATGATGTCAGATAGATGTGCTCATTCTGCATCACAAGGTATTTCATATATATATATGAAAAACAAAAACAAGTTATAATCACGTAACTTGATATCACTTGTATTTATGATCAATAGATGGCATTTTACCAAAACCACCAAACAAAGTGTATATTTGTTTACATAAACAACAAAAGAGTCCGAATTCACTATCTCTTTCATTTGCCCACCCTCAGATCAGCTGATTTCAAGCTAATTTGCTATCATCAGTGAAGGATAGAGCTAGAAACTAAATCTAAACACTGACTCCAAGTGTTTATGCAAAAATTTTCTATCAGTTTGCAAGCATGAATTTTTCAAACCGGTAAAGTCTTCAAACCCAGCCTAACAAGCGAGATAGCTACATGTGTCTGATTTCAGTTCAGTTTCACCACACAGTCAAAGCCTCTGCAGTATATATCATTGCAAAAACCTTTAAAGGTACATTTATGAAAAACAAAAACAAGTTATAATCATGTAACTTGATATTGCTTGTATTTATGATCAATAGATAGCATTTTACCAAAACCACTGAACAAAGCATATATTTGTTTACATAAACAACAAAAGAGTCGGAATTCACTATCTCTTTCATTTGCCCACCCTCAGATCAGCTGATTTCAAGCTAATTTGCTATCATCAGTGAAGGATAGAGCTAGAAACTAGATCTAAACACTGACTCCAAGTGTTTATGCAAAAAGTTTCTATCAGTTTGCAAGCATGAATTTTTCAGCCATCTATTGATCATAAATACAAGCAATATCAAGTTACGTGATTATAACTTGCTTTTGTTTTTCATAAATGTACCTTTAAAGGTTTTTGCAATGATATATATTGCAGAGGCTTTGACTATGTGATGAAACTGAACTGAGATCAGACCCATGTAGCTATCTGGCTTGTTAGGCTGGGTTTGAAGACTTTACCGGTCTGAAAAATTCATGCTTGCAAACTGATAGAAACTTTTTGCATAAACACTTGGAGTCAGTGTTTAGATCTAGTTTCTAGCTCTATCCTTCACTGATGATAGCAAATTAGCTTGAAATCAGCTGATCTGAGGGTGGGCAAATGAAAAAGATAGTGAATTCTGACTCTTTTGTCATTTATGTAAACAAATATATGCTTTGTTTGGTGGTTTTGGTAAAACGCCATCTATTGATCATATATATATATATAAAACACCAAACCTGCCTAACACTATACTAGCAAAAATAAAAATGCAAAACCATAAAACAATACATACTAGATTAAATTCAAAATTTTACCAAAATTCTTTCACAATCATGGTTTCATCTATTTGTAGTAGATGAAACCATGTTTGTGAAAGGATTTTGGCAAAATTTTGAATTTAATCTAGTATTGTATTGTTTTATGGTTTTGCATAATATATATATATATTGATTACTATAGTTACTGTGAATGTTTAGGTGGTGACTGGTTGGAATCTAATTACATCATTATCCCAGATTAGCTTTAGGCACTATTTCACTTATTATTTCTAAATAATACATGGGCAATTTAAAAGTATTGCATTAAGTAATGTTATAGATGACTATTTATTAGTCTGCATTATAGTGACATGTTTATTCATGTTTAAAGAGGTTTATTTAAACTTCATTATAACAATATTTCATACTCTGTAGTCAAGTTGCAATCTTTAAGTGTCCATATATATTCAATGGACCTTTAGTAAGAATGGTTTTCCATTCTTGCTATTAAAAAGGTGAGAAGGTTGCCTTGACAGCAGTGAGAAATATTGATTACTATAGTTACTGTGAATGTTTAGATGGTGACTGGTTGGAATCTAATATATATATAAACCATAGAATTAAACTTGGGTGGAGTCCTTTTGGTGGAAATAATTTAATATTAAAAGGAAATATATCTATGTGTTTGAAAAAGAAATTTTTAATAAATGTGTTTTACCAGTTCTTACTTATGAATCTGACACCTGGACACTTAACAGAAGGGCAATACAGAGACTTCAGACCGTTCGAAGAAGTATGGAGAGATGCATTTTAGGAATAACAAGAAAAGAACAAAAATGAAATATATGGGTAAGAGAACAAATAGGTGTTACTGATATAATTGAAAGAATTAAAAGACTGAAGTGGAGTTGGGCTGGATATATTGCTAGAAGAGATAATAATAGATAGACAATCAAAATCTTAAACTGGATTCCAAAAGACTGTAAAAGACTCAGAAAGAGTTCATATGTGAGACGGATGGATGAAATAAGAAAGTGTGCAGGGGTGACGTGGAGAAAAGAGGCTAGAGATCAGAGAAGATGGATTGAACTTAAAGAGACCTTCATCCTGCAGTGGACTGATAATGGTTGACAATGATGAAGATAATGATGATATAAAAATACAGATGTAACCTTTCAGTAGACAATAGTGAAATAAATTCATTAAATTTTGCCGTATTAATTACTAAGATGACATTAAGAAATTAACTATGAGTTATTATTGATACCTAGTTTAGTACTTTAATTAAACACACACGTATATACTTATTGTAATTTAAAAAGTAATCCGTGTATTAATGCATGTTAAATGAACTGCATTCAGACTTGACTGAGTCCAGAATATTTTTTTTGGCAAGAGACCAATTCTGCTTAGGATGTTGTCACATACACAGTTCAAACTTAACCCTTCAGTATTGTTCAGTAAAGGAATAATTTAAAAAAATTTGCTAATGAAATATCAGACACGACTTTAATATCACAAATATTTACATCTTTGCCCATAATTTCATATTAATATTCCCATTACATTTACTGTAAATAAATAAATGTTACCAAGAAAGGTCATATAATAACAAACATTATTTAATACAAAAAAAAAAAAAAAGCTTCCTTAATAATATTTATTTTTTTCTCAGTGTAACATATATATTATTGCGAATATTTACAAAGCATTACATGTAATGACATCTAGATTTTGTTTCCTGAATTACAGCTATTTTCCTTCATATAAGTCATATATTGTCATGCGTGGTTTAGTGTACTAATAGAATAGTAGATTCTGGAGTTCAAAGTCTACATATTGTGGCTCAATTCTTTCACTTCTGGTGTTCAAACTTCTTATAAAACTTCAAATCAATAAACCATTCAATTATTATTATTTAATTTCATTAATATGTACATTATATAGCAATGAAAAACAAAATTTTATTATGCACGTATAATCAAACCAACAAGCTACAAGTAATCATATGATTCCAATAAACCTCTTTTATATTAAACAATGTGTTGTTTAAATTACTATATAATCTTTTTAGTATTATTTATTTATTTAAATGCAAAAAATAATAATATAATGCATTATATTAATTTCCATTTTATATTATTATAAATACTATGTAATATTAAAATACAAGTATAATGTATATACTTAACCTAGATATAATTAAAGGGGATTTGAACCAAAACTTTCAAGCTCCCTACAGTCTTTCACTCTATCCAATACAACTGATACATATGACCACATACATGTGAAAACGATAAATGATCTCCAATACACATATTTCATGCTGAACCAGCACTTACCAGTTGGTCCAGATCACTATCCCCCCCCATATATATATAATCAGTGCTCGGTTTATATTAAGATAGCAAATCTACATGCTTTAATGGACAGGCTTCAATCCTCTCAACTCCTCATTCAGTCATCCATATCCCTGAAAATCTGATTACATTTTTGATATATCATTTATAGATGTCATTAATCAGATTACTTCAAGTTTGATTTCATGGTGTTGCCGGAAATATTGGAAGGAGGGATCTATAATAACATCTTATTGCTTGTCATAAATGACTGTAAAATGTTAAACATGTTAGTTGATAAACAATATTATAAAAAATAATTCCATTTTCATTAACCGTTTAAAAGTCATTTTTAAAAAAGATGAAATTATTTTTTGTAAAATTGTTTTCCAACTGACATGTTTGACATTTTACAGTTATCTATAGAAAATAAGAGATTGTAAACAACTTAAAAAAAGACCACATGTGAAATGGGTGGATGAAATAATGAAGTGTCCTAGGATGATATGGAATAGAGAAGCTTGAGATCAAAGAAGGTGGATTGAACTTGGAGAGACCTTCATCCTACAGTGGATTGATAATGGTTGAAAATGATGATAATGATGGCAAGCAATAAGACATTTGATTTTATATATATATGGTTTTCTGTGATGCAGACAATTTTCCAATAGTTCTGGAGGCACCAGCAGTCAACTTGTCATTCCAATTTTTAATGACATATCTATAAATGATATACCAAAAATATCATAGTATTCATGATAATATAAAATAGAAATAAATATAACCCATTACATTAGTTTTTGCATATAAATAAATAAATAACACTAAAAAAAGATTATATATTAACGAACACCACATTATATAAAACAAAAGAGCTTTATTAGAAACATAACATTACTTTTAGCTTATGATTATAAATGTGTAATAAAATGTTCTTTTTTATCGTTAAGTAATGGATATAATAGAGAAAGTAAATAATAATAATTGAATGGTTTATTGTTTTGAATTTCATAAAAGATTTGGCAACCAGAAATAATAATGTTGAGCATGCATAAAGAAACATGTATGAATATAAGAAAAGGATCCAAAAATTAAAATAAAAACATAGGAATTATTTAAACTACAATTAAGAATATCAATTGTCTCATTAAGATAGATAAGATGGAGCATTGCCTTATACAGGTATTCAAATCTTTGCATTAATGAGCATTCCTAATAGCTTTGAACATTATTATATAACATCCATTATTTATGACTTTTGTTTATATAAATACTTTTAAGACAGGCTATAACCTGTATCAATTGCACCTTGAAATTTATAATAGTCAAGCAATTCTTTATTTTACCTATAGAGGAACCTCTTAAACCATGACACAAGATAGTGACTTTTATAAAGATAAGAGTGGCCATCATATCTTTAACCTAACTTTCCACTTATATAGGCCAATCTGAAGCATCTTGATTTGGGGGTGTGAATCTGTCGTTCTCTCCACTGTTTAAGTTTACTATTTCCTACACAAATTAACATTCATGAAATCTTGAGATTTACAATGAGTTAATATTATGATATTTATACTGGAAATACATAAACTATTGTAGAGTTATAATTATTTATTAAGCACACAAGAAGTATATGAAAATACTTTTAAGATAGGCTTTAACCTGTATCAAATGCACCTTAAAATTTATAATAGCCAAGCAATATTTTTATTTTGCCGATAGAGGGACCTCTCAAACCACGACACAAGATAGCAACTTTTATAAAGATAAGAGTGGCCATCTTATCTTTAACCTAATTTTCCACTTATATAATAAGAATATATTTTATTAAAAAAAGTGAATCTAAAATGACCTCATCTACTTATCATTAGTTTTATGAATATATAAGCAGAATTTTATTTATTTATGTAATACATATATCAAGATTTACACTACAATTATACTGAAAGACTAAACTTTATTTCAAAAAGATATAAAATGATTATGAATCTAGATCTGTCTAAATAAATAAATTATCATTCTAAGAGTCATTGACATGTGAAATTATATTTGATATGCATTATTAAAAAATAATGGGTATTTATTTATGACAATTAATCCTTAATCATGTTATATTCAACATTATGATTTACATAATTAATATTTTGATCATGTTAAACCTTGTATATTTTTCTGTTTTCCATTGAATCCTACATTTATGTTGTATATTATCTTTCTATAAGTGCTTGTGGAACATAGAAGGTAATTGTGAAGTAAGATGGTCAAGAAATATATCACTTATTGCTAAATTTAAAATGAATAGTTAAATAAGGACTTCACATAAACATTTGAAATATGTAATTAAGCATTATGTAGTATTTAATAAATTAATATTTACACATTTAAAATGTTTAATTGAAGATAAGCTTATTTGATAATTAGTTGAATTATAAGCTCTGACTTTATAATTAATATTAAGCCCATATAAAGAAGACTTTTAAACTGCCACTAAAATTCACATTTATACTTTAATATCAAATTGAGCATTGGAGATCTAGTAAACTGAATTGCTATGTTTGAAGGGATATCAATTAATCTCTCGAGCAACTGATGACTTCAGGTTTCACTGACAGAAACATGTACTCTGTGAGTGGTTAATTTACTTGCAAACTGCCAAATATAAAAGTGTAAGTTTCATTAAATTTCTATAAAGAACATTAATAAATGAATTAATAGGATACTTATGTGGTATTAATTTAATTAATATTGTATACATTGTTAATAACCAAGAGTTATTGCTACATAAATTGTTTTTGAAAAAATTTAACATAGTATAGTTGGAATATTTAGCTTTCTTGTGTATCAGTTAATAAGTTGAACATTAATGAGTGTATATGATTTAGAAATGTTAGTAGATATATCAGAAATACTGATACAGGAATTAAAGATTTCTTGAAAAATTGATGATTATGAATTTATACTTTAATAATCTCCATTATTAAAGATTTATATTTATCAAATTTAAAAAAATGTGTATGGAATATATATTGTAATTTGTACTTTTACAAGATTATATATATATATATGTTTTGAATATGATTTAAATTCTTAAAGGGAGGGAGAAAAATTATTGTTCATAATTGGCTGATTGAAAATAATCAAGGATTTTAGCATGCAAATACTAAAAAAAATTATATCAAAAAAACCCCAAAATGTTGATGCCAACATATTTAAAAATGTAATTCATAAATTTTACCAAAACCTGCATTCATTAGTCAAATGACTGAGGTGGCTCTTTCATGGAAGTTGAAGTATTTGATTGGGTACTACTGTAAGAAATTCCTCTGTGGATGAAGATCAATGTGAGTATTTTATTCATTTCCAATCACTAGCTCTTCAGTAGAAAAAATCTTTGGTGAAGTTTCATACATGCCATTAATGAAAAGATTGATGAATGATGACAAAATAATGAGCCTGCCAATGTAAATGAGTTGACATTTTATTTATATTTCAATGCACAGGGATATAATCATCAATGTTAGATATAATTATTTTTAGAATATCATTAAAGTACTAAACATTTAGTAATATGAAAGTCTTAGCAAACTGACTTAAAATTATCATTACTTGCATGATATCATCTAACATTTGATTAGATATTAATAACATAAACAATAAGGATAAAATGTTAACAGTTATTAAAGAGATCACATTTTGTTTCAATATATGCCAAATCAATTTTTATAACAATAACCACAAATATGAGACTAACTTACTATTCATCAAAATAAGTTATACTTATAATTATTGAAATACAACACACTTTCAACTCAATATACCAATTTATTAAACAGTAAAAATATATTTATTACATTTTTGATTCTTTGCTAGTAAAAAAAAAGCTTAGTAAAAAATTATAAAGTTACATAATAACCAAATTTTACTACTTACTTTTTTGCTACAAAATCACTAACAACTTTCCAGTCAACATCATCCGGTACAACTACTGAAGTAATTGTTGGCAGTCGAAAATTCTACAACATTTCAAGATCAGAGTCACAAAAACATTTTAAAGCAAATTAATATAAGATAAATAATTTCATTTCTTATAATCATTTCTCAATAAACTTCATGACCCTATATGCTAAAACAATCAATTAGCATCTTGAGAAAGTTCTATTTATAAGAAAAATTGATTTGGTGTATTAAATTTATATATATATATTAGTGAGTTGTGTATTATTTCAATTTAATTATAGTTAATCAATTGTTTTAGAATATATTTATAAACATGATGTAAAAAACAATGTATGGGATTATTTCCATAGAAAAAACTTTGATTTGTCTAGGAATCCATTAATTAGTAGTGATAGTCCTAAAGCTAAACATATTTTCTCTGTTCTTTTTTCTCTTAAGTTTAATTAAAAGTAAAAAGATTCTAATCCAAGTTAACCCAGACATTTTTATAAGTATGTAGATTATAATAAATAAATATTGATGTCTGGTTTTAAGACCCTATCGCAACATGGGTTAGAAGTAAAAAAGATTTCTTTTACTTCTAATTAAACTCAAGATAATAAAGCAGTTATAGGATAGTAGAGGAGTGGTTTAGTCTTAAAGACTCTCAACAGTAATTGATAGTTACCTAGCAACATTCAAGGTAAATATATATCTCTAATTAACCACACAGAAATAATCCACAATTTTCTTTGTTTACATCATAATAAATCCATCAGAATATTTAATTTAACATATATATATACAATATTTTAAACATTAAAAATTTAAATATATAATAATTAAAATATTCTTAACAAATAAAAACATATAAATGCTGAAAAAATCCAGACAATTATAGACAACACATTCAATTAAAAAAACTAATAAAACAATAAAAAGTAATGCAATGTAAGATATTGTTAAAATTTAATTTAAATAAGTAAAAGTTTGTAGACTACATATTAATAAATTATATTAAAAATATAGCTAAATAGGTCATCTATTAAATGGTAATATTTATTTTATTACAAGGTTTATTTTTAAACAGAAACAAACATAAAGCAGAATGTATATAAGAAAATTAAATGAATGGCAATTAATAAGAAGAAATATTCTAACATCATAATTAAACTTTCATATTGGATTGTTTTCATCATCTAATATGAGTACTGAATGTCTTTAGAAAAATTTAACTTTTATTTAAATATTCCAAATACATTCAACTGTTAGTAATAGCACATCAAACAGATTAGTAGGTGCACAATGTTTCAGGAGGTATTATTCTCCCCTCTTCTTCAGGTATTGCTGGTCTGACCAGTGACAGTACTAGCATGAGATTCAAACCTGGACCCTTAGATTCTTGAGTAGTGAATTTTAAGATAATGCTCTAACCTTCTTGAAACATTGTGCATATACTAACCTGTTTCATGTGCTATTACTAACAGTTGAATATATTTGGAAAATTTAAATAAAAGTTAAATTTTTCTAAAGACATTCAATACTCATATTAGATGATGGAAATAGTCCAATATAAAAATACAACTAGAACACCATCATCACAAACCTTCAGAAAACCACTATAACACCATACATATATATAGTTATTGATATTATAGCAATGACTATTTACAGATTTTCTCTTCAATTATGTTAGACGACACTAGAGACACCTATCACTTAATGCCAAAAGCCATAATTTATACAATAAATAAAATAGTATCCAGTGAAGGGTAACCAGTCTTTTGATACAATTTTTTTAAAAAATTGATCTTCCAGTAGAAAACATAGTGTATCAGAGAAAAGACAATTAAATAAAATCAGATCATAAATGTCTGATAATTAGTACTATTATAAATAAACAATAACATACTCTTCCTTCCACTTTACATTATATACATACAATGCTTTATTATATAATATTCCCAAAATAAGTGACATTTTCAACTACCCAACAGTTCTTCCTGGGTTCCTATCACTATTTAAAAACTAAAAAAAGAATTTAAGAATTGTGGTTGCATTGATTTTATTGAATAAAATTTAAATAATCAAACATTGTTAATGCTCAGGAGATCATAAGGGATTCGAGTACAGGAAATGTCAGAAATAGTATTGCTCCAAAGATCTTATACTCCCCAAATCTGACACTTTACTGCTGCATTAGCCCATAATTTGATGTTAATTATTACCATCAGCATAATGGCTTTATAGTCATTAGTAAAACAACCAATTACAAAATCTTAAATACAAACTAATTATAGTTCTTTACCAAAAGCATTTGTGGGGATCTAAAGGTATGCTTCGATCCAATGTTTGTATAATAAAAATATCTTTATTATTTTTGTGGGAATTATTTGGAATGTTAATTAAATGTTATCTAAAATATTGTTCCTTTTTGATAGTGAATCTGAAATTGATGGAAGAGACCATAATTATTAAAAATATGATGAATTAAATGTTTGAATATATTGTGAATATTCAGATTAATGATCAAAGTATTTAAAAAAAAAAGTTTGTTGATCTTGTTTGGTTTTTCTTTTACTTGATAAATGGATAATGGGAGATCTTGAAAATATAGGTTTAAAATGATAACCATGGCAACCTAAATCTTTTTAAATAGTATTCTTTACTGCTAATCCTAGCCTCAAAATAGTAAATTCGTTATAATCAAACTCAAGAAAAACATATAGGCAAATAAATAAATTTTGGAAATAATTTAGTATGATATAAAAATTTACTTGAATAGGATCAGTATTATTATTTTTACATATTTTATTTCTGTTACTGCAATCACCATAGTAACATTATTACATATAATTCAAAGTTTTTATGCCATGTCTATTTGTTTATAAATTAATTTTTAAAAAATATTATTGAAAAAATATATGTAAATTATTTATATTTATAAAGTAAATCAAGGTTGTAATATCAATTTTGTATTTTGGTTTAAAAATAATAGGAAAAATCATATCAAACTTAGATTTCATTTCCATGTATCTATTTTTCTCCAAACTTACATCGCACTTGAATACAAATGGAAAAACTGTTGTGAAATATCATTTGCCATTGAGCTTTATTTGAGTAAATTCCAATAGTTGTTATGACATCCATAAGGTCAGAAAGAGATAATATAAACAGCCAAAAAACACTGTAAGAGAACACTCTCATCTTTTTGTCATCACCAAGAACAGACATGTTTCTATGTTCTTTTAAATAAAAATTCTTCAATAATTTTTTAAACTGTTAAACTATAAAAATACGAAAGAATAGAAACTTAAATTATCTGCCCATTCATTCATTTGAATGGCAGTTTGTGAAATGGTTCCAAAAAAGATAGCAACAAAATGTGAGAAGGGAACCTAATAAAAAAAATGCATTCTATAAAATCTGCTATTTTTAAAACAAAAAGATTCCAGGTTTAAAAATCGGAGTATAATTATCATTGCATTGGATGGATACCATGTTTCAAGCTAAGAAAATATTCAGGATCAATTGAATTAATTTATGTTATAAAAGATTAGTCAAATTCCGCTCTCCTCTTTAAAAATGAAAAGGAAACAAAGGGCTGTTATTAAAATTCACGGGATTATTCTACCTGAACATTATTGCCAATGAAATGAAACATTTAAAATTCGACTCATCTTTTCTCTGAAATAAATTCATCTCTACAACAATCAATGGATAATGAAAATGGACAGACTTTTATTTAGAGTATGATTTTTTTATATAAATATGTGTGAATATTATTTTTTTTATATTTTAAAAGGATGATTTGTATTTTATTTCAATCATATTTAGGTGTAATAGAATTTAGGCAATGAAATGCTCAGAGAGTTCTTTACTAATTATTTGGACTCTTGTCTGAGTATATACATTAATACAACCCGATGTTTTTTTTAATATCCAATTTGATTTTTCTATGTAAAAAATTTAGTTTAAAACATCAAACAGACAAGAGGTTTAAATATATCATTTTATTACATATTTATTTATAGATTATTATTTTAATGAACAAACAGGGTTCATGTATTTGGTATCTGTTATATAAAAATTTTCAGTAAGGAATCCAAACATCTCTCCATTCATTCTTTTTTTTATATACGTGTCATTATTGTTTTCGCAACATATTTTAGAGTTACCCACAGAAATTTTATCATTTTTTTTATTAATTCAATCAATCAGAAATAGATTAATTTTCTTTTGTATTTTGTTGTTAATCTTACCGATTTTCTTTTATATAATTTAATAAATTGGGTTGATTTAAATGCCAAGACTCTGTTAATTATTTTATTTGGATTGCTTAAGATAATTTTGCTATTTAAAATTCGGTTCAAGATTCAAACTCAGCTTGGTAGGTGAACTAGAATATAAAATATATGTTTTGTATATTATAAATTTTTTTATCATATTTACATATAAACTTTATATTTATTTTTCCATTCGAGTATTTGCTTACATATATTTTAGTTAATATTACAGGTAAATGTCATTAGCTTAGAATCGATCATTCCTTTGCTTGTCTAATCCCGTCATAAAAATCTAAATAGATCGTATTTTATCATTGTTTTAGAATAACTTGTTTTAAATATTTTTTTAAACTTCTCTAAAATAAAGAGTAAAATTTCATTGACTGGTTTAATTGAAATTATCTTTGATTTGGAATAAATGTCAATTATAATTATATTGTTTAATTATTATCAAAACTAATTTCATATTCATTTATTTGAAGGTATAAATAAATAATATTAATAATTATAGGTTAATAAACATCCAATGAAAACTTAATATATCTTTCATAGAATATGATTGGGCATTGTACTATTAGAAATTAGCTAATAGATTTGTTGATAATAAATTCTCATGGAGTATTATATTTTAAAATATAAACGAAGCAATAATTAAGTATCGCTTTATTAGAAGATATGAATAAATTATTTATACATTACATTATAGTTTCTTATTAAACTAGATATAGATTAATTTGTTTAAACATTTCAAACAGTGCATAGGTTTTCAAAGTGTTTTCCGAAATGATATAAAAACTAGTTGATTTCAAGAGAATATTGTTAATTAAACATTGGAGTAGAAATAATTATGTATCGCTTTATTGAAAGATACGAATGAAATGTTTATACTTTCTATTTAACGTTTATTAAACTAGATATACATTTGAGTCAAATATTATTTTGTTTCAATATTTAAATAGTGTCTATATTTTAAAATGTTTTGTAAAATGCAATTATAGTTATTTAGAAGCTCTTCTGTTTAGATAAAATGCAGTATCATTAAACATTAAAGTAGATTTAAATTACTACAATAACAATAGATTAATAAAGTATATTGGAATCTGTTTTGGTTATTGATTTGATTTTCACTGGATTGCTAATCAGATAGTTAGCTTAATCATATTATTTTTTAGGACAATGATATACAATTTCACTGCTCATTGCAGTTTACTTTGTAATTGTGATAGATGTGTTGATGACTGGAATAGATAATCTCATTATTCTTTCATTTTACATATAGTTTAAACAAGTTAGACTTAGTAGAGATTATTAGTACTTTATGATGGTTTATTACATAATGGCAACCTGATTGAGTTAGATTACATTAGATTAGATTTTTTTTTATTTTTGATCAGATCAGATTGATCATTCTCCCCATCATCAGCATTGACAGAGTTAGGCAGTTGCAATATATATTGTAACCAGTTGACTTACATACCACACAATAATATAGTGTATGTGCATATATATATATTTATATATATATATAAAGTTGAAATGAAAAGTAGAGATAAACACAGACAATAAATTTTTATAGATATTTTTCTATATTTCCTAAAATAAAATAATAAGTAAAGAGTTAAATAACTCTGGGTTTAAAATAAAATTTCATTATGAAATTAATATTTTAAAAAGGTCTGATAAATATTATTTGTAATTCTGATTTTGAAATTTAAAAGTAAGCATGTTTTCTGATAATTGTAAAAAAATGTCTATTTTTGAAATCTTTAATTAATTTGTAAATTTCTATTATCTAAGTAAAAACATGTATGGAGATTCCAAAGGATTAGAAAGATGAAAATAAAACTCTGTTTTCAATCAAGATGCTATTATTACCTCAAATAATTTGATAAAAGGGCTGATAAAAATATCAGCTGCAGTCTCAATTGTAGTTTTTGTAAGAGCTGAACAGAACAGCTTGGCAACTAAACATTTTTGCATAAGTGGCAGAAATTAGCTGACCAAAATAGATAGCTGCAATTTGTGGTTGGCTGTAGCAGAGAGTTGGCAGAATAGCTATCATGAACTGATGTAGCTGAAGGCAGGACAGTAGATCCAGGAGCTTCTACTATTTTCCTTCACAGGAATTTTGATTTACTTGAAGCTGGGTCACTTCTTAATTAATAGCCTGAAAAAAATGAGGACAAAATAGCTAGCCGAATAGATCTAAGGAAATATAGTCCAGTAGCTGCCCTATAGTTTACTGCAGAGTTTTGATTTACAAGGCCAGGGTCACTTTAAATGGATGAACTAGCTGCTTAAATATGTTCTAGAAGACAGTTTGGCAATTGCTTGGACTACAAAAGAAAGCTCATAGTATGCCAACAAATTACTTGAATACTTTTCCCTGATGATGACAACAAACCTGAAATTATATTTTTCTGATACACCAAAAACCAAGCTTACCAAGAGAAAGCTTGAAGAAATGGCTGTATGAATTCTCTTATTTATCTATAAATGGGGAAACCACAGATAAACACAACACATGTATATACAGTGAGTTATTTTATTTTAATATTCCTTAAAACGATTTTTAAAATTATAAATTAATAACTTAAAGTTAAAACAAACAAGTAACTTTTGCTTGAGTTGAAATTTAACAGCAGTTATATATAATAATGAAATTTTAAATGATTTTTTTTGGTCTGAAGTGACAGATATATAAAATGATTTCATTTTTAGTTTATTAAAAAAAGAAAAAAAAGAGACATTTTATATTTAGAGACCTTGATAATTAATCAACAAGTACCTGTCAAACAAAAGTTGACTTTATTTAGTTTGATAAAAATTTTAAATTATATATTTTGTTTATCCACGTACTGTGTAAGAAATTTATGTATGTTTTCCAAATGGAATTGATTATGAAAAATATATTACTGTAACTAGTTAAAATATGTAACGTCAGTGTGCGAATACATGCACACACACATACATACATTTTTAAATATTTGTAGTTTTTTTTATTTACAACTGAAAGGTTTAATTGTGTATTTATTTTATATGATGATTGTAATATAAGTCAATTGTACTGCATATTTACGTGTGTGTATATATATCAATGCTTGTCAAATAGAACATATATGCAAATTTTAATCATTTTTTGTTATTGAATATTAATTGTATATTATAAATCACATGTCTGTGCACATATATATGTAAACCATAGTAATAACTTGGATTGTGTATTGTAATTGTGTAAATCGCAATGTGATCATTTGAAATTTTGTATTGTAATCAAAATCAAAAAGCTTATATGTGTGTAATTTTATTTTTATAACCTTAATTTCAATTTTTTATTTTTATTATGAATAAACTTATATTCATTTGTTAAAAATTGTAAATCATCATTTCTTAGTTACAAACAGTAATAGAGCTTATGTTCTGTGAGCTAGATTCGTGCACGGGATGAATAGATAAATGGTGGTGTATATTAGTGCTTTTGGGCATCCAGAGATCATCAATCATCATCCTGGTTAGTGCAAAAGAGAATACTCTTTAAAGCCCATGTACCATATTTTATTTTAGTTTAGTCTTATTAGAAGTTTGTAGTTGGCCATTATAAGTGGCCTGAGCATTGATGATGATCAGCATGTTTTAATGTTTCAGCATTATTGTTTGATTCTTATGTATTCTGATGGATTAGTACTTAATTGGTATACCCAAGTTATGTTTAAATAATTCCCCAGGGTTGCAAAGGCTCGATAGTTAGCCTGATCTACAGAAGACCCATTTCCAATCCAGTCATAAGATTGACTGTTGATTTATTATACTGATTTTATCATATTTTATTGTAGATCATTGATGATTATGAATGGTATTTCTTTTGAGTAGTACTAACTTATGATTACTTTTACTTTATAATGCTGGTCGATATATGGTTGGTGGTTAATTATGGTTGTAGTTGCTTTTCTGAGTTAGCTGGTTGATCTATTAGAGATTTTAATCTCATGCTTTTATAAAATACTATATTAGTTATATATACTTTTGCAACTTATAAATTATTGATTTTTATATTGTTGACTTGGGAGTGGTGATATGCCATCATCCCAGGTTTGCATCTTTATCTCCCAACCCCATCCCATTACAATATATATTATTTGTTATTGTATTATATTTAGCAATTATATTTTATTACATTGAAGCTCCCAGAAATACCACTATGAATTCATCATTTATCAATAATAATAATAATAATAATAATAATAATAATAATAATAATAATAATAATAATAATAATAATAATAATAATAATAATAATAATAATAATAATAATAATAATAATAATAATAATAATAATAATAATAATAATAATAATAATAATAATAATAATAATAATAATAATAATAATAATAATAATAATAATAATAATAATAATAATAATAATAATAATAATAATAATAATAATAATAATAATAATAATAATAATAATAATAATAATAATAATAATAATAATAATAATAATAATAATAATAATAATAATAATAATAATAATAATAATAATAATAATAATAATAATAATAATAATAATAATAATAATAATAATAATAATAATAATAATAATAATAATAATAATAATAATAATAATAATAATAATAATAATAATAATAATAATAATAATAATAATAATAATAATAATAATAATAATAATAATAATAATAATAATAATAATAATAATAATAATAATAATAATAATAATAATAATAATAATAATAATAATAATAATAATAATAATTCAATTCAATTCATTTATTTACCGTACAAAACTACAGCATAAAGCCAATTACAGTATTGCACCATAACAAATATATAAATACATAAATGAGTTTAAATGACAAATGATTAATATAATTATGTGCCATATTTCAATAAAAGATAATTAACACATTTAAAAATCTAAAGTAAAATTAAATATCAGCATATAAACAATTATTATTAAAACATTAATAATAACAAATAAATAAAAGGGATAAATATAAAGCACGTAACAAAATAATAATAATAATAAAACAATTTAATATATATATAAACAAAATCAAGTTAAACCAATCAAATATGACATTTAAATTTAATAACATTACAAAATTGATTATAATCTAAATTGAAGTAATTATTATTACTACAAATCTGATTATATAAATATGGCAGTCTAAATAAAGGAGAAAATCTAAGAACATTGGAATGACAAGGTTTAATGTAACAAACAGAAGCAGACCGAGTATCATGCACATGAGATCTAATTAAAACAGTAGAAATTGTGTCAGATAAAAGAACTATTTTATTAACAAGTTTATAAAGATATTTAAGATCTCTATATTGTCTTCTAGAAGAAAGATGAACAACAGTTTTATTTCCCAAAGAAACATATTTAAAAAACTTATTACTCACTGATTGTAATAAGTTACATCCCTGTTTAGAGCTAGGATTCCAAATGACTGAACAATATTCAATGATGGGAAGAACCAATGATAAAAATAATTTAAATTTTGTATCACCACTGAAATGATGACCAAACCTTAGAATAGTACCTATAATTTTTAAAGCTTTACCAATAATCATTTCCAAATGAGGAAGAAAGGATCCATTACTAGAAAATATAACTCCCAAATCTTTTTGGGATTCAACAGAAATAATTTTGTGACAATTAATAAAATAAGAAAAATGCAAAACTTCAGATTTTTTAGAATACGAGACTAAGGAACATTTACTGAAATTAACAATCATATTATTTAAATCACACCAAGCACTAAAATTATCTATATCCTTTTGAAGAAGAGTGCAATCAAACACAGATGTGATTCTTCTAAAGATTTTACAGTCATCTGCATAGCACAAAAGATAAGAAGATTTTAAGCAATCCTTAAGGTCATTCATATAAATGTTAAAAAGCATAGGTGCTAAAATACTACCCTGAGGAACTCCAAAATTACATTTAAACTTAGATGAAATAGTATTATTAAATTTAATATATGCAGTACGACCATGAAGAAAGGATTGAAACCAATAAACAAGCTTAGTAGAAAAACCCATTTGATATAATTTGTGAAGAAGAATACTGTGGTCTACTTTATCAAAAAGCTTTTGATAAATCAAAATAAACAACATCAAGTCTCTGCTGGTCCTCAATTGCATGAGCTATATGATCATAAATTGTTAACAAATTAGTTTCTACGGATCTATTAGGTATAAAACCATGCTGTGAAGAAGAAATGAGTTTACTAACATCTAAAATAATTTTATTATAAACACACCTCTCAAAAATTCTAGCAATAGTATGTAAAACAGAAATAGGTCTATAGTTATTAAGACAATCACGTGAACCATTCTTAAAAATTGGGACCATTTTGGCACACTTAAGCACATTAGGAAAAACACAAGAATTCAGTGATAAATAAAAAATAAATGCAAGAGGAACTGCAATAAATTCAGCTAGCCCTTTGTAAATAAATGAAGGAATATTATCATTTCCCAAACTAGAATGAATTTTAAGTCGCTTAATAGCCATAACAACATCATCCTTAGAAATATGGTCAATCATACAATGAACAGTTGAAGAATTACAAAATAATGCAATATTTGAAGATATTGCATCATGTGATGAATATACATCAGCAAAATGTTTTGAAAAGTCATTTGCACTTAAAGTGAAACCATGAGTAGCTTGAACCTTTTTTCTGCCCAAACCAGACTTTTTAATGAAATCCCAAAATTCTTTAGGGTTAGATGAAATATTAACCTCAATTCTTCTAATATAATTCTTCAAATCTCTTTTATAAACATGCTTCACCAATCTTCTGAAATTAATAAAATTATTATAAAAAAAGATATTCTGTGTTTTAAAATAAAGTCTACGATGATAAGACTTCCTTTTAATAATTTTAATAAGATCGCATGAAAACCAACAAGGAAAACCCTTATAAAAAGGTCGCTTATTGGGAATATACAAATCAATAAAACCATTAAGAATCTTTAAAAACTCATCCAAGCAATGATTTACATCATTAAAAGAATACAAAAAATTCCAATTAACTTTAGAAAAGTTTCTACAAAAATCAAAATAATTACCCTTCCCATAATCCTTTCTTGAAATATTAGAAAAATTAATCTTTGAATGACAAACGTTAATATAAAACTCAAAAGGTGGATGATGAGCATCAATAGGAAAATTAACAGAGACAACTTGAAAATTACTAACTACTGTTGAACTACATAAAATATAATCCAAAGTACGATGAAAGGAATTAACAAATGGGTTATATTGCTTGAGTCCTAAAAATTTACAGAACTGTAACATTCTAGAAGCTTTAGAAGACAAAAAAGAAAAGTGTGTAGTAATTCTACCCTGATATAAATCTGGAATATTTAAATCCCCAGTAATAATAACATTATCATAGCCAATCAGAAAATCTTCAAGTGATGTCAAAAAATAATCAAACTCCAACAATGACAAAGTGGGTTTGAGATAAACATTACCTAAAATAAATTTAAAATTGTGATTTAAAGTAATTTCACACCATGTAGATTCACAAAAAGAAGAAGAAAAAGAAAGTTCTTTATAAAAAACATCTTTATGAAGAGCAATCAGAGTACCACCACCTCGAGAAATATTATCCATAGATCTGTCAGTTCGCAAAATACTGAATCTATCATCAAGAAAAGAACAATCAGGAAATTGTTGATTCAACCAAGTTTCTGTAAGTAAAATAAGATCAAAATGTTCTGTTTCAAAAAATTGTTTAATTTGAACACATTTAGTCCTCATACCTCTGACATTCATGTAAAAACAAGAAAGGCCTACCATGTTACCCACAAAGATAATGGAAACAACACAAATAAAACCAAAAAGAGAAAAAAAAGTGATAAAGAAAAAATAAATAAATAAAAATAAATAAATAAAATAAAATAGATAGTAAAACAAAATAAATTCTCTTAAAACCTTAGAGAACTAGCCAGAGATCCATAAAAAAAAGAAATGGAAGCACCGCAAGGCCATAAATTGGGGGATATTATTTCATTATGTTTATGTGCAGAAACAGAAACATAAAAGCAAGAAGACTTAGAATTATTCATATTAACTTTATGACAAACAATGCTAGTTTGTAAATTATTTTCAAGAAATACTGTAATATCTTTTGAACTGAGATTTACTGGCATATTAGAAAGAATATATCTATTATAAGTTATATTAATATTAGAATAAACATCAGCAAAATTAGATTTATTAAATCCATCAGATATATTAGTTTTATTAGTCCTTAAAAAATCATTTTTACTAGAAGATAAAAGGAGTATCCAGAATGATTTATCCAATAGTTACTATTTGAATGAAAGTCAAGTGAATGTGATCTATAAGCTGGAATGAATTTGGGAGCAAAATCTGGATAATTAAGAATTTTATGTCTAATAGACTTAGAATAAACATTACCAAAATTAGATTTATTAAATCCATCAGATATATTAATTTTTTTAGTTCTTGAAAAATCATTTTTATTAGAAGATAAAGAAGAGTATCCAGAATGATTTATCCGATAGTTACTATTTGAATGAAAGTCAAGTGAATGTGAACTATAAGCTGGAATGAATTTGGGAGCAATATCTGGATAATTAAGAATTTTATGTCTAACAGACTTAGAATAAACATTAGCAAAATTAGATTTATTAAATCCATCAGAAATATTAATTTTTTTAGTTCTAGAAAAGTCATTTTTACTAGAAGATAAAGAAGAGTATCCAGAATGATTCATCCGATAGTTACTATTTGAATGAAAGTTAAGTGAATGTGATCTATAAGCTGAAGTAAATTTGAGAGCAGTATCTGGATAATTAAGAATTTTATGACTAATAGACTTTAGGGAAGATACATTAACAGGAAGACCTCCATTATATCTTTTATCCATAAAAGAAGCACTCTGTAAATTATGAGCTGGAATGACTTTAGAAACTGCAGCTGGATAATTTAGTTTTTTTAGATTTCACAGACTTTAAAGAAGATAAAGTAACAGGAAAACCTCCATTATCTCTTTTCCCCACAAAAAAAAAATTTGGTGATTTAAATTTACCATGAGAAAAAAAACCAGAATCAGAAAAGCAATCACTAATGGAATTTACCTCAAGCCAGGATGAGTTATAAAAACATCTACTTTTAAATTTGGACTGAGGCAAATTCATAAATACATTATTATTATTATTATAATTAATTTCATCACTAACTAAATTAACTTCAGGAACACAATCATCCAATTTGATATTTTCACCAAGATCTTCAGGGCAATAGGCTGAAGAATGATCCCTAGCAATGGAAGAACTAAAAATTTGATCAGGATATTCAGAAG
Source organism: Epiperipatus broadwayi (assembly GCA_028023455.1). Classification (NCBI taxonomy): domain Eukaryota; kingdom Metazoa; phylum Onychophora; class Udeonychophora; order Euonychophora; family Peripatidae; genus Epiperipatus; species Epiperipatus broadwayi. The sequence goes on along the minus strand of JAQFVV010000007.1, from coordinate 16,133,629 downwards.
ATGACAAAATGCATTGAGTGCCAATATCATTAGTATTAACATTTTTACCAAGATCTTCAAGGCAATTGGATGAAGATGAACATACAATGTTACCACCTTCAACAGAAGAGGAATAATCTCCAGGAATAGAACTAAAAATTTGATCAGGATATTCGGAAGATGATAACATGCATTGAGTACCAATAGCATTAGTATTAATAAGTTTATCTTTGATCACTGAAGAATTCCTACAACGATGAGACATTTCAATTATTAAATTATATATAAAAGAAATAGGAAGAGATAAAATCATTTCAAAAGAAAAATTGCTAGAATCATGAATAACACTGTCAATTAAACTATCTATATTTTTAACATTATTAGCAGAGTCAAATTCATTAACAGTAAAGTTTCCAATATTATTATTTCCAATCTTAGGAAGTAAGTCAATATTATTAGTGGATAAATCCATATCAACATCTGCATTAGAAAGATTGTCCAAAGATGAAACAGCTTTATTATTGTCAAACTCATCTATAGCAAACTTTCCAACACTATTATTTCCAAACTTAGGAAATAAGTCAATATTATTAGGAAATAAGTCAATATTATTAGGGGATACATCAGCATCAACATTACAAAGATCATCTAAAAATAAAACAGTTTTATATTCATCACATTCATTTACAGGAGAGTTTCCAGCATTATTATTTCCATTATTGATTTTATTTTTGGCAACTTCAATTACAGTAGAGTTTGCAATATAATTATTCCCATTATTAGAAGATAAGTCAACATCTATCTTAGAAAGATAATGTAAGGGCAACAAATCTTTATTTTTATCAAATTCATTTACAATAGAATTTATAACACAATTATCTCCATTAATTCTACTATTCATACAATTAATTAACTTAACTATCTGAAACTCATTATCTAAAACAGGATTATCAGCAATATTATCTGTCAAAAATACCTTAGACATATAATTACACTCTATACATTTATAGAAGCCAGAACCAATAGTATGAAAAATATCAGCATCAACTTTACTTAATCTAAGACAAGAGGTATGAAACTTCCCCTGACATTGACCAGAACAATTGATACAGTTAGCAGGATCCAATATAGCAATAGAACAGACCTTACAAACAGATGAAACTGAGCTAGAATCAGAGATTATATCAGTATCAGATAAAACAGAAAGAGATGAATTCATCGTAGAAATTTGGGAGACATAAGAATTCAAAATAACAGAAGCCTTCTTATAATAAGAGCTACAGTATTCACATAAAAATTCAGAGGTATTATTAATAGAATCAACGGAAGTATCTTTATTAAATAAATTATAACATACTATATGGTATCTAAGACCACAAAACCCCAAGCATTTTAAAAATTTTTGTCTACCAAAAATATCAGACAAACACAAAGCACAAGGAAATTTAAAAGGCACCATCTAAAATATAACTAACAAAAAAAAGTAGATACAGGATAATAAATAAATCCCATCTAGGTACACAATTAAATCCCTTAGACTAAAAATTATAAAGTGAATAAATGCATTATAGTAAAATAATTTAATTATAAAACAAACAATGGCAATATCTGTTACTTAACAAAAAAAAAAAAAAAATTAATAAAATTGGGAAAAACAAATCTAAGGAAATACAAAAATTATATATTAATTCAATTATATAAATATATATTAAATTGTACTATATATATAAAAAACAAACAATATCCAAGACAAGATTATTAAATATATCACAATTATATATTAGGTAAATTATATAAATATATATTCAATTGTACTATATATATAAAAAACAAACAATATCCAAGACAAGATTATTAAACATCACAATAATATATTAAGTAAATTATATAAACATATTCAATTGTACTATATATATATAAACAAACAATGTCCAAAATAAAATTATTAAAAATATCAAAATCACTATGTCTTAATTGTTTATGAAATAACATTTTATATCAATTGAAAATTAATCAGACAGTCTTTCTTCAAAACGATATAATAAATCAAATTTGTTATTTCTATTAACAAAGAATCCCTTATAAATGTTTTTGTCTTCCATAAACATTGTATAAACTCAAAGGACAAGCTATAGAAAATGTTCAAATCTTGTTATATATTATAAATAAAAATAAAAAAGGTGCCATTATATATTATAAAAGTGAAGTAATGTATATGTAAATAAAATATCCAATTGTATACATTATATCTGTAATATGCTCCATATCCATAAGCAAATTTACATATTATTATTATTATTATAATAATAATGTATATATAATATATATAAAGTAGTTTTGGGATCAAACCATGTGTTATTTTTGCTTACTTCCCAATGTTTTGATAAAATAGCATTTGCCATTATCAAGGTTAACTTTTCAAAAAAAAAACCCATTAGATCACAAATAGTAACCAGATTGAGTATGATGTAAAGATTAGATTGGGCATGAAGTAGTTGAGCATTCAGAATATGTGAATTAACAAAAATATTTATTTTTTTCAGTTTCACTATTAATTGTTTTCAAGTTTATATTAGAAGAAATAAAATAAGGGATCTCCATTTGACTGGAATACATTGTGCTTCAGATTCCTTTTAGATGCATCTGTTGGTCAGTTTACTTTGACTCTTGGCCTGGGGCAGTTGTTCTATCAAGGGCTTTCTAATTAAGTTGATTTAAATGGATTACTCCATACATTAAGATTTCCATATATCAGGGATGAAGTGTACATGTACTAAAAGAATGAATGCTTCCATAGAAAAATTCACTAAAACTTTCAAAAGCTTTAATTAAAATTCAATTTAAAAAATTCACTTCCAATTTTTTTTACCAACAGCTGAAATGTCTTTATATATGCAAAGAATAAATTCAACTAATGCATTCTTGGTTGATTCTAAGAAGTTCAAACAATGCTAAAATCTAATTTACAGTTAAAACTTTTAAGAATGTTAAAAGAACTTGGAAGATAAAAATATATTGATAATGTATTATCTCTATTTAAACTAATCACAGTCTGATTAGAATGAGCAATTCAAATTCATTATTTTTTGTATGGAATTAGTGTTGACATTCAATTTTTTTTTTACCAACAGCTGAATTGTTTTTATATATGCAAAGAATGAATTTGACTAACACATTCTCAATAGATTATAAGATGTTCAAACAATGCTAAGATCCAATTTACAGTTAAAACTTTAAAGAATGTTAAAAGGATTTGGAGGCTAAAAATATATTGATAACATATTCTCTGATTTACAGAAAAGAAAGTTTCAGATTTTTCTAGATGTATGTAATATATATATATATTAGGTGCTATTATGTAAAAATTGTTGTGGTAAGTGAAATAAAAACATTATAAAAAAAGAAGTGTCCTTCCATTCCTAAAACAATCATGATTCATCACTGCCATATATATATATTAGAAACCAGTCAATAGTTAATCAACAATCTTAAACTATTGTCAAGGCAACTTCCTTCTTTATTGATTATTATCTATATTGGAAATTTCTAAGTGGTGACTGGTTTCTAATGGTTACTTATAAATCCATTTATTTTATACTTAATATATATATATCAACTTGAACTTAAGAATTAATATAAAGAAATATCATCAATGTATTCTTCTATACATTAACCCACATTTAATCATGTAAATTCAATATTTTATTACATTCAAACTTCTGAAATATTTCAACTGTTTAATAGTCATCTTCAGATCTCTTTTCAATAATTTTAAAAAAGCATTTTTTATTTCCAGAATATTCTAACAATTTGTCTGTTTAATCATACTTCTTCATAGCTCTTTCTACTACTTAAATAACTGACATCTAATATTATCTAACAATTTACTGCAGAACTTTTTCTACTATTTAAACAGCTTACAATTTTGATTTTCAAAAATCTTATTCAGAGCTTTTTCTACCACTGAAATAACTGATAGTTTTGACTATTTAACAGATGTCTTCAGAGTACTTTTTTACTACTTAAAGCCCTGATAATTTTGACTATCTAATAGACTTCATCAGAACTCTTATCTACTATGTAAAATATTTGCAAAAAGAATTATGCAGTCAATTTTATTTATCTAAGAAAACTAAAAAAATTTTCTTTAATCAAGAGCCAAAAATGATTATATCATTTTTGTATAAAATTCACAAGTTAGAATAAAAACTTTTAACAGTATAAAGTAATTTTTAGTTGATATATAAAAAATATAACCAAAGCATACAAATACCAGTTTCATAATGAATGGTTAGTATGTCTACTTACAATGCTGGGGTATAAGTTTGGACAAAACAGAACACTGAAATTTATTTAAGATAGTTTAAGAGTATTCTTCCACTAAGATGACTCATAGCCATTCAGCACTGGGGGGGGGGGTGGATTTCTGGATTTTGATTACCTAAAGAATAAAGATCTCATAATATTATGGATTGGTTAGATGCATGATGGTATATTATGGTACAAAATGAGTATTGTAATATAGTAAAGCATTGAACTGTAATGAGAAAATTGTAGATATCTTCGTGGCTTATGAGTCCATGGTTTAGCTTTTAAAACCATCAAAATAAAAGTTTTCACTAACAGAAATGATCATCTTAAAAAGTTATGTTGGATTATCTTCACTCTACTACAGAGCCACCTATTATAATATTGAGTAACTACTGTACACTAGATGTTACTATGCTATAAATTCTCATCTTTAATCAATTTCTGGATGTTGCCTTCATCAGTGAAGACTTGTTTATATAATTTATAGCACAATATCATCTAGTGATTGTTGATTATTCAATCTTACATTAGATGGCTCTAGACCACATAAATATACATGCTTTCAAAAGTCAATCAGTAAGAATATGAAAAGTCAAGTGATGTTATTTTGGTACACTGAATTACCTATGTTTTCATCAATGTCTTTGGTACTGTAAGGTTTTTGCAAGACTCAGATTTGATAGTTACAAAAAATGACAATTCTTAAGACCATCGCAGCATATAGAACTATAATTAACAAACCAATTGATGAATTGCTCTTGCAGGATCAGAAAAATATAAGCAAAACTGTTTAACTATTATATTACTGTAATTAAACTACTAAATATCACATGATCACCAATTTTTATGCTTGCTCATAACTGTTATTAAAACAGGCAAAACTTTCCATACAGTAGTACCACTCAGTGCAAGCTACAGCAATCAATGGATGCCAGAAGGCTTGTGCATAAAATTTTAACATCTATGTGCAGGTTTCTCAGATCCAAAGCTCCTCACTGATGAAAGCCACAAGATAGAAACTAGTCTGGGAATATTGGATGAATAGGCACTAGATGGGGATTTTATGCACAAGCCTTCTGGCATCCATTGATTACTCTGGCTTGCACTGAGTGGTACTACGGTATGGAGAGTTTTGCCTGTTTAAATAATAATTATATTACTGTAAGTTAGAAAGCACGAGAAATAGCCACATTATTTATTAGTAGCCACTTACACATGGATGTGACTCTTACAACTCAGGATAAGTAAAAAAAGGACACACATCAAAACCAAAGAGTTAAATATAAATTTGAAATAACTGAAACCAATTCATGAGTATAAATACATCCACATATTTTGTATGCCAATCATACTTTATTAATTTGATATTTAGTGGTGCTGTTGTTAAACATCTACAGACAATTTTCCTTTCTCAGAGATTTGTTCCCTTTTTCTAATTCTAGCTCTCTAATGTATTTTATTTTTATCACTAACTTTCTAACATAAGCAAATCAACAGCATATCACATTCACTGATCCATGTGAGATCAATGGATTAAACAAGAATCATGGGTGGAATGATATGGAAAAGAGATAGTATGGATTGAAGAAACTGGAGTGAACTTGTAGAGATTTTTATCCTGTGATGGATTAGTAGTCGAAAATGATGAAGAGGATGATACAAATAATGAAATGAACACAAAATACTTATAAAATGATTATTTTTTCCATTAAACTGTTGCATAATTGATTAAAATTACCATTTAACAAAACTCTTTTATCTTTTTTAAAATCAATTTTAATTAAAATTTTAAGAAATGTTTTTATTTATGTAAATGGACTGAAAAGTTAAAAACAAATTTTCTTCAGCTTTAATGGTATTTCTAGAATTATGCAATCAAAAATAAAAGTGCAGGACTAAGAATCATTTAAATAAACTTGTAAATAATTTTTTGTATTGATGCCAATATGTTTATCAGACAAAACTTTTTAATTCTAACTAAAAAATTTGTATTAACATAAAAATGTGGATATTTTTTGCAAATTTTCTTACATGATTTTTTGTCGCAATCTTTTATTTCGATCACGTATTATAAAAAAATTGTAAAAGGTGAAGAAAAATCTATTGGTTTACTTTTAAGTATATTTACATGAATAAAAGCACTTCTTTATTTTTCTCTATATATATTGTTTATTTTCTATTTTTTAGTTTTATATCACTCGAGAAATTAAAAGAGAAGGAAGTAAATTATAAAGATATCCTATAATAATTTCTACCATTCGACTAGCTCTAACTAATTAATAAATAGTATATGGTTCGATGACAATCAAAAAATACTGAATGATTCATATAAAATTAACAATTTAAATCTTTTGCTATTTTTTTGCTAAAATCTAATAAAATATATTATTATCAAAAATATATATGTATGGAAAGTTTTAATTACATGGGAAATTGGATGGAAATTAAGTTACAAGATTTTTCAGAGATACAGACCTGTAAAAACAAAATAAGTTAAACAAAAGCATATAAAATTATTAAAATATGTTTTACCTTATTTGTTATAAAGAGTTTTAGTCCCATTTTTTTAATCCCATCATGCAACATTCTGGCACATTGTTGATGCCGATCCCAACATTTTTCTAATGACTGTAAAATAAAACAAATTCTAAATCTTAATAATACAGGTAGCTTCAATATTGTATTTGTTTCATTTTTGAAGCACATCATAAAATAAGGTACCTGTAATATTAATGCACTTTTATATGCACTTTATGCAATGTAATTATAATATTTTTTTATCTCTATTTCCCAAAATAACTGACAGTTTTGATTGTCCAATAGCTTTCTTCAGGACTCCTAACATACACAATATATGTAAATATTCTACATAACAAATTAAACATACAAAATATAATTTTTATACTTATTAAACAGTAAATTTAAATATTGAATTTATTTGTAAATATTCATTTTGCCCAAATCCAAATAATATTTGGGGAAAGGATGAGCAAAGAGTTTTCATATTTATTTTTTCAGCTTTTGAGTGCTTGGATGCTGTGTTAAGAAAATTTTATAATAAATGTGTAACTTAATGATTTTGAGTCTTACTTATAGCTACATATTTATAGCACTGAGAGTTATGTGGAAGAATGCATGTGTATATATATATGTGATAGGTTTATTCAAATGTATTCAAATTATATGACCCATTTTTGGTAAGGAGAAGTAGGATTCCTTCTTATTTATGAGTTGGGATTATTGGATATATGTCAAGTTTTTTGATTTTGCATTTGACATCATTTCCCTTGATGCATGCAATGTTGATGACTGTGGGTTCAAATGTTTACCCATTATATTTTGGTGCTCAAGGAAAATAGACTTGTGCTCTGGGTTATTTGTAGCTCTTTTATAAAGATATTTATGTTGTAATAGCCTTGTGCAAGGCTGGCTTCGAATTTACTGCAGTAGGTAGCACTGCATCCAGCATAGGTGCAAATTCTTTTATACATGATATGGGGCGTTTGTTCAGTAGGGAGTTTATCTTTCAAATAACTTATAGTAATAGCAAAATTACTTAGGCTCTGACATTACATAATAGTCTGACTGCTTCTTCTTTTCTTTCTGCTTTTTCATTTTTTTAATTTCTCTTCCCTGTTTTATATTTTTTCCTCCCATTGTTTTACTTTTTTTGTGACTGAGATCAAGTTTAATTAATTCTTGCATTTTTCAGCTACCTAATCTCATTTTAAGATGAATCTAATTATTTCATCATTTGATGAAATAGTTTTTGTGGTTTTAATTAATTTAATTGTTAGTTCTTCTTTTTGTTTTATTAGACAGTAATCTTTTAATAATTATATTTAAAAGTTTTCTTTTTACAAATTACCTTATGTTTTGATTTTTACATTTATTTGTTATTGTTTCTTTTTTTCATACATACATTTTTTTTCCCTGTAATTTATAAAAAGAAAGAGCTAGTTTCAATCTTACTTAAGATTTATTTCCCTCTGCTCCAATCCTAACCTTTTATTCTATTATTTAAAACTAAACTTTTGGTACAATTACATTTCGTGAAAAGAAAGCAGTTTATAATATTTCATTTTAATAAATTAATAATCATTGCCTTCTTTTATTTTCTTTTAAAATGATAATATATAACGCGATTATACATGTGTATTACAATATATATATATACTTTATTTCACATATGTCTAATATATATATAACTATAGTATTTATTATTAATGCTATTTAAAAAATTATATTATTAAATATATATTATAGATTGTAATTTCAGTGTGATAGATTGCATTATCTATATAGAATTATAACTTTAATTAAAAATCTTAATGGTTTGGGGGTTTAAAGGAATATTGTTGAAATTGCAATGTTAGTTTGTTTAAAGAAAAAAAATTTTCATCTATTAAATAGATCATATTTAAAATAGGATAATTTAGAATTTTGAGAATTTCTATAGCTTAAAGTAAAATAAATAGACTTGAATGTAAATTATTTATATATATGCATACGTATATCTGTACTAATATGAATTATTTAGTTATTCAAGCTCTTAATAATTATTTAAGTAATTAATAATAGTGTCTGGGAGATATCTAATAGGAAAAGTAATAGTAGTATTGACAACTATAAGAAAATTAGGTAATCTGACTTTAGTAAAACTATTTAATCACATAATTTTAATTGTAATATTGTAGTTTCGTCAGCTTATTGTAGATGGAGGCAGTGACCAGACAACATTACTGTTAGTTGCCTGTTTATGGATTAGATCTTCTGATGAAGAGCTCAAGACTCTGAGTTAGATCTTAGGATATTTAGATTTGAATGTATATAAGAGATAATTATTTAGTAAATTAAATAAAGCTTTTATGCTATCATATTCTTAAATAACACCTCATTTAGGTTAACAGGTTAACATCTAGTTGCTGAATTAAGAGTCCCAGTTTGCTCCATCAAACTGGTGATGCTTAACATATATAAGGTACAGGGAATACAATAAACCGTTACAATATATATGTGTGTGTTGAATTATATTTTTTCATGGATTTTTAGTTTGATAAACAATAAAAATTAAAAAAATTCATCCATCCAAACAGAGATAACTTTAGCTTGTTGACTATCAATTAGTATGAATTAATAATCCTCCTAAGACTGAATAAGTTTTCTCCATTAAACCTATAATCGTTTTTTTTTTGTTGGGTTTATATATATATTAATCTAAATCTCAATAATTGCTGACTGAATTATTAAAAAGTCTTACTTCTTCTGCAAGCCTTGCCAAACTTTCTCTTACAGCAAAAATGTTTGTCATAGGACCTGTATGATGATATCTAAGAAACAATATGAAAGATACATTACACACATGAACACACATATGCACCCACCCACCCACACACACACATATATATATATATATGATTACACATACGTGTTTGTAAAAAAAATAAATGCATTTTATTTAAATACATTTAACAATTAAAAATGTTTTTTTTCCAATGCTAAATGAAAATATTCAATTTGTAAAATGGAAACATCCCATGACTGTTTTGTATGTTTGCTCATATTCTTTTAAAAGATTTTCTCCATCCTACTCTAGAGCCGTCTAATTTAAGTTAAGTAAACAATAAATATCGTATAATATACTGCCATAAAATACTCATCTCCAGGCTGGGTTCTTGTTTTGTCTTCATCAGTGAGGAATAAAATTCAAAGTTGGAATTAATACACCTATGGATTTAGAAGTTACTCTTTTATTCCTTCACATTTAGATGTACAATATAAACTATACAATTTCTACATCGAGATACATTTATTTAAATAAGGAATATGATGTAATATTGACATTATTTAGCATAAATTATATATGTTTCATGTTGCTATTATTAATGTAATATTAAAATACAAGTATAATGCATATACTTGACCTAGATGTAATCAAAGAGGATTTGAACCAGACATTCAAACTCTCTATAATCATCCACTCTATCCAATATAACTGATACACATGACCACATACATGTGAAAAAGATAAATGATCTCCACTATATGTATTTTATGCTGAACCAGCCACTCATCAATTGGTCCACATCATCATCTCCAACACATATGTACAATCAGTGCTCAGTTTATATTAAGACAGCAAATCTACATACTTTAATAGACAGGCTATATATATGTTTGGGAGATGATCTGGACCAACTGATGCGTGCTGGTTCAGCATGAAATATGTATATTGGAGATTATTTATCTTTTTCACATGTATGTTGTCATGTGCGTTGTTTATACTAGATACAGTGGGTGATTGTAGGAAGCTTGAATATTATTAATGTAATAACCAGAATATGAGCATCATATTTTTCTTGTATTGGCATATCCATATGTTAGATTTAAATTTTTCATAAGATTTGTAGAGGTCCCTCTTGTGATAAAGTTAAGCACGCAAAGCACATAGTGTTAAGGTTAAAGCCTTATATACATATTTATCGATTTTTAATATAAATAAATTAAATTGCAAAGTCATTTAGATATAAATTAACTTCAAATGTGTTTCAGCACTGAGGTTCTTAGGGAAATTTTCAATCGCCATTGAATAATTCCTGTGACTAAATTGCTATTGTAATTTATTGTTGACTAACAGCTTTTAGTATTTTCAGTTTAATTAGAAATAAAATACCTCTTTTATTTCTAACCCAAGTTGTTATATGAATTTAAACCCCAAGGAAGTTATTTTTGCAAACACCATAACATATTCAAATCTAACAAGTACAACTCTCATGGGAAGATGAAATATTATTCAAAGGATGTTTATGAAAGTTGTGATGTTAATTGTAAAAATAGCTTTCTGGGATTAAATCCATATAACAACTTGGGCTAAAAATAAAAGATTTCTATTTCTAATTAAACCTATAATAAAAAGCTATTGATGGACAATAGTTTCGTAGCAATAGCATTGCTAGAACGCATTTGAAGTTAATAAACATGAAAATGACCCCTCACATGAATTTGCTATCTATATGTTCTATGCACATAACATATTGTTTTAAGTTAAAATGTAAAGAATAATTAACTTACTTAAATTTCTTAATTAAATGGTATCACTATATTTTTTATTTCCAAACTTTAATTTCAAGATGCAACTGTTTTCTTTTATCTCCTTGCATATATCATGCATATGATGCGATGTAAAATAAATTCTCCCTAAATAAATTAAAAGTTTTTGTGCATATTCTACAAACACCAAACCCTGTTAACCATATTAAACATTTCCTCATTTCAAAAACTTTACATGCCACAATAAATGCATCTAGTTTTATTTGTTATTATCCTATTACTTCTCTGGTTTACTTCATTTCTTTTTTTCCTCTTTTTCCATTTTAATAAACACTGTTTTGATAGTTCCATCTATCCTGCTCTTATATGCTCCAATTTCTTAAATGAAACAAAAGCTCCTGCCCGCAGACTATATGTCCAGATATCCTCATATTCAAGTTTAACATTCTCTCCCTTCAAAATTCTTAAATAGCATGATAAACTCATTTACTTTTATTACCTATTACCCAATGATTTCTCTATTCTGGTTTCTTTTTTTCTTTTATTCTATTTTATGTGAACTGATTCGATAGTTCTTTTATTCCATTCCCCTATATCTGAATTTCATTAAAATGACCTAAACAAAAAATAATAAAATCTCTATCTTTTTTACTATCTTTAAATTTTTTCCACTTTTCATACAAGTTATCCTAACCCTTTTTCCACATTTTATACTTTCACAAATAAGTGATTAATACTCTCCTGCCCATCTACTTATAAATTATATATCTATAATCCCAATCCTTATTGCATTTTTACCTCTTTTCTAGGTGGCCAATGGTCCTACCATCACTCCAAATAACAATAAGTTCCATTTAATATTATCATACAGCCTTTCATATATTATATAATTTTTATTTTTTATATGATTCTAAAATATTTTCTTTTTTATTCGTATTCTTTATTCACAACTCTAATTCTGTTTTCTCTTACTAATATAAAACTTATCATTAATATAAAACTTCTGCCCTCTATTGAACAAAAATAAAACTAAAAAATAATAATGTGTTACAGCTTGCAAATATTTAATGAAAGAAAAAACTTTGTGCTAATCTTATTATTGATTAGGAGTATGATTTTTGTGGAATTCAAATAGATACACTTTTTTTTTTCAATGAGAGGATGTGGCTAAGTTATGGAATATTATAATATGACAAATTAAAAGACAACATAGGAAGATGGCAAACAAATGTTTTGATACATGTGGGTGTATTTATAGTTCATGAATTGGTTATATCATTACAAGGCTCTTTTTTTTTCTGCTGTATCCAGTGTGTGAGTTGATTTTACACATGCAGCCATGACAGAACAAGAAATTAAATGAATTATAAATTTGTGGATGTTGAATGTGCTTATATTGACAGATTAATAAGAGATTCCTGATAATTGAACTTACTGTTTAATAATAATAAAAAAAACATATGGCATTATTGCTCTGGAGTTTATAAGATGTTTGAACACCAAAACTGTGACAGAATCAATCCTGGGAGTCGGATAGTTTACCAATTGTGGCAAACCATGCAGGGCTACTGTTTAATAATTCCAGATAGCATTACTTCACATATACAAGGTAATAACACAATAATTGGTTAAATGGATTACAATGAAATATTTAGTCCTTTTGACTAAATCAGATGCTATTTATATAATAAATAACTATAGTTAAATTACAATATGACATTGTTGTAAAGCATAATTAAACATATATTAAAGGCAGAGTCTGTCTGCCTTAGTTTCTATGCTGTGATATGTATCTTCAGGAGCAGAATTCTTGGATTTGTTTTCCATGACAACTGTTCTGCTGCTATTCATATTTAAAACAAGACCTATTGCTTTAACAGGTCCAAGGAGAAGAAAAAATTCTTATCACTGATTGCAGTGTTTATTCTATCAACTTTTGGAATGCTAGAATAATAAAAAAATATCAATGAATCCAAGACAGGAGAAAAGGGTAATACTGATTAATGATTATCATCTTATCCTGATTATCAAAACATGCTATTAGTTCTAATTTTTAATTAATCTTCTTCTTTTGATGAGAAGTTTTTTATGCAAATGTTTTCTTCTTCTATTCCTCTTCATCTGTTCCTTCTCATCTTCTAAACTAGTGAGTTATTTTAATATTTTTAATTTATATGAAAAATTAAATATGTTATGAGTAATTCATTACATTCCTGCATAATTAAATGCCTCTCAATAAATGTATTAAGCATATATATATAAATAATAATTTTAGAAATTGATATAAAATCTAATGATTACATTATTAAAAAGATTAGTATATATATTTTATTTTCCTTACATATATGCCATCTAAACTTTAAATTAAACATAGCTCAATGTATATGTAAACAAGGGGAATAAATCACCATCCCCCAGACTATGACTTAAAACCACTCTAAATGTTAAACAAGGAATCAAGAACAGAATGAATGTATTTTTGTTTCTTTGTTTAATATTTAGAGTGCTTTTAAATCATAGTCTGGGGGAGAATGATTTGCTCCCTTTGTTTACATATATGCCATCTAGTGTAAGTTTTAGTAATTAATAGATGCAAGATGGTAATGTTTATTAAATCTTTATCTATTAATTCCTAATGTTTACACCAGATGGCATAAAGTATGGAGTATAGAAGAATTTGAAAACGAATAGCAATACCTATAAACTAAGTTCATATGATATATTGTAGGTGACATGATTTGTTAAATTTAATTAAATAATTGCATTTATGCCATTATGTAACTGCTTTTAGCAACTGCAAACAATCTGATACAATTATCATTTTGGTCTGCGAAAAGTGTTTGGATAATGAAGATAGCATTAGCAGGTTTTCAGTAACACTTAAAATTATATATATTAAATGTTATTTAATTATATACCAATGGTTCTGAACCATTGGTACACATGACCAGTACCAGTATGTGAACACCTATTTACTGGTATGCAACAAATAACAAAATATCTTATGTATAACATGTAATTATTTTTTTAAAACATTTGTAAAAATGTATCTCAAAAGTATAATTGGTTAATTTTTTTATATCAACAATTTTTTTTTAAATAAAAAGTAAAACAAAGTAAAAGTTTGATGAGAAATAGTAATATTTCATGTTTATACTTGCCTATGTTTTTTCCTATATGGTGGTATGTACAGTCATAAAATCTGCGTAACAGTTATTTGTAGTGTTATATCCAGACGAATGTATTGAAAATAATTATAAGTTGTTCTTTGTTTTGTGAATTAAATATTGACTTTTATTAAATCTGTAAAGTGCAATCTAATAAATTCTAAAACTTATAAATTTAACAATTGATGTAAGTTTCAAATCGTATTTATTTGTTTTTATTATTATTTTAATTGTCATTTAATATCTGTTGTCAATAAAGCTATAAAAATAGTTAATTTGATCAAATCAAAAACACTTAATTCCCAATTATTTTTAATTCTATATATAAAGATGAGAACTGTCATATCTGATCTTGCATTTAGAAGTGGACTATTCCAGATTCCTTGCCTGATCAGCTAGTACCCAGTCACTATCCAATGGGTACAAGTCCTTTATTGGAGTTCCCACCCATAATCTGAGTATTTCCAGTAAGGTAGGGGATCTGCCATTAAATGGTCAGCCTTTTTGGAAGCAAAGCAGAGAGCAATTACTTCTGTCAATCTGAATGACTGAACGTGCTCTCCAACAAACCCTCTGCCATCAGCAAAGGTATTTTCTCTAGTCATTATCATGATCTATGCAGTGAGGTAAGTCCATTTGAGGACTGGAAACTGCTACATCCACAACCGCCCTGCACAATTGGAAAAATCTGAACTAGAGTCAACTCATGGCAAGCTGTATTGCATGATGGAAGAGTCATACTTGAACTTATGAGGCAGGCTATTTATATATCTGGAAATGAGTTTCATTACTCAGCACAACATTATTAAATTGTATAAACCATATTTATACATTTTGCAAGTGTGTATATTTTTGTAACAAATTATACATATTAAGTGTTGAATAGTTGTCATCATTTGTCTGTTGGTTTGGAACTGAACCTGCAAATTTAGCCAAACACAACAGATCTGGTGCAGTCAGATGTATGGAAAAATTTTCCCTTATGGCTGGAAAAATTATAGAATAAAATATGCCAGTTTCAGCTGATCTGGCAGTGTCAGACAAAAAAAAATATCTCTTATGGCTGGAAAAATTATAGTTGAACCCATTATAGAAATACGTATGTTTTTAAGACACGTTTGTTTTTCGTTTTTTTTTTGTTTTTTTTTTTAAATTACATTCACCATACTTCCATGGTGGTGATTTTTTAAAAATCACATAAAACTGTCAAATAAAAATTGACCGCAAATGTAAAGGCATGTCAATTTGAAGCTATAACCAATCATGAGAACTTTATTCACAACACAGTAACAAAAGATCACCCTAATGGTTTAAAAGCTTTGTTGAGTTAGTTACAACAATGTAGTTGTAAAATCAAAAATTTAAGATTTGTAATTCTGAATAAAATCAAAATTATCTGAAAAAAATCAAAAAATTAAGAGTGATAACTCTGAATCAAATTAAAAATATAAGTTATATCTCACATAAATAAATAAATATGGCTAATGCAATTGGCTTTATGGAAGCTTTTGACCCAGCTCAACCTGAGAACTAGTCAAATTATAAAGAGCACTTGATATTTTACCTACAGGCTAACCAGATAAAAAAGCCTGAGGTAAAATTAGCCACACTTATGACCATAATAGGTCCACAGATGTATAATATACTGAAATCTCAATCTATGGCTGTAACCCCAGCTGAGCTGGATTTTGACAGAGTGTTGACAATTCTCACAGAGTATTTTTCCCATAAAACCTTGACAATAAAGCAGAGATTCCATTTTAATCTCAGCACACAAGAACAGGGGAAAACAGCTAGAAAATTTGCAACAAGAATCTGAACATTAGCCTTGAAGTGCGATTTCAAAGACTTCATGAATGAAGCACTTCATGATCATTTTAAAGACTTCATGAATGAAGCACTTCATGATCATTTTATTTGTGGCATAAACGATCACAATTTGAGGCTGAAACTGTTGATAATTCCAGACCTAGATTTTGAGACAGTGGTAGCTCAAGCAGGGCTAGCATAGACAATAGCTCATCAAGCTATCCCACTAAAAAGAATTACTAAGTATGAGGTGCAAAAAAATTGAGCCTAACACTCGGTCATCCAAATATTCAGTCAGGTCAGAGAATTCAGCATCAAATAGCCCAAGGCTTTGTTATAGATGCAATGAAGAAATGCACATACATACACAATGCCTGTACCATGATGCAACATGTATGTTTTGCAAGTGAGTCAGACATACAAAGGTGGCATGTCTGATATTGAAAAGACAAATGGCCAATATGAGAATGGAAAAACCAATTCCAAAAAACAGTAAAGGCAATTATAAGAAATCTAAACAAGTTGCCTGTATAAATAATATCAAAGATGACCAGTCTGGATTTATACCCACTGTTATAATTAATGACATGTCAATTAGGATTGAATTTGACATAGGGTCAGCAGTATCTGTAGTTTCAAAAAAGACCTAGACAATCATTAATAAAGAGAATAAATATAAACAGCAGTAGGTCAATATCAGACTATTAAGGAATAAAATAAAACTGTTGGGTCAAATAACAAAAAAAATTACTATGCCTAACAAAACTATTTACCTACTTCTGGTAGTGGCATTTGGTAACCATAGTGATTTAAAAGGCTGTG
This sequence comes from Epiperipatus broadwayi, assembly GCA_028023455.1. NCBI lineage: Eukaryota > Metazoa > Onychophora > Udeonychophora > Euonychophora > Peripatidae > Epiperipatus > Epiperipatus broadwayi. The sequence goes on along the minus strand of JAQFVV010000007.1, from coordinate 16,116,491 downwards.
ACTGGTTCAGTCATTTGGGTTCAAAGTTACCAAAGTGAACAAGCTTACAACATTATCAAAAATAAAATTTGATTATTCAAAAGTTTTTATCAAAGAGATAGATCTATACATAGGGCAACCAATTCATTGACCATTAAATGGAGAGGTAAAATCTATCAGCTGTAGGTGCAAATCTTCCATTAGCTTTGCATACTAAAGTGGAAGCAGAGCTTGAGAAGTGGCAGACAGTTTGTATAATTGAGCTTACATCATATTCTGAATGGGCCACCCCTATAGTACTGGTCATGAAAGAGAATTGTGATATACATATATGTGAAGATTATCATTGTTCAATCAACAAAGCATGTGATCCAAATAATTATCCACTGCCATCAGTGAAACAAATCCTATCTACACTGTCAGGTGGTAGGGTTTTTACCAAATTGACCTAAAACATGCATACTTGCAACTGTCTGTTGATGACCAACTGCAAGGGCATTATCAATAATAACCTATAAAGGGTTATTTAAAATGAACCAATTGCCCTTAGGTATATTGGTTGCCCCAGCTATTTTCCAGAAAGTCATAGGTCAATAACTACTGGAATATTGGATGCACTACCATAATTTGATAATGTCTTACTAGTGTCCCAAACTCCAGAATAACTCTGAAGAATGACCAATTAACTAGATAAATTAAATGCCTCTGGCATTAAAATAAACTGGGAGAAGTGCATATTGGAAGCCAAAGAGCTTGAATTTCTGGGAAGTGGCATTTACTCAACTCAAAAGAAAGTGCTGGCAATAAAGAAGGCCAAAACACCAGAAAATAAGAAGGGACTTCAGTCCTTTTTAGGATTGATAAACTATTATGAAAATTTTCTAAATCATAAAATGTTGGCTGCTGAACCATTATACAAACATCCTGGAAGTGGGACAGTAAGCATGACAAAGCATTTAAGATGCTAAAGAATTTAATATCAGATACTGTAGTGCTGGCACATTTCAACCCAGAAAAGGTGCTAGTGCTGACTTGTGACACATCACCTATAAAAATGGGACATTGTTGTTCCATAGGAATAATGATGGATCACACAGTTCTATTGCTTTTGCATGAAAGTGCCTCTCTAGAGCAGAGAAAAACTATGCTCAAACAGATAGAAAGGCCCTGGCTTTGATCAATGGCATCAAAGTTCCATGACTACCTATATGGTAAACCATTTATACTTCAAACAGATCATAAACACCTTGAGGGCATCTTTGAATCTGATAAGCGAATCCCACAGCATGTCTCATCATAAATGCTGTGGTGATTCAAATTTTCTATCATGCTATGACTTTATCCTTCAATATGTCAAGGGAAAGCATTACCATCATGTAGATGCATTAAGCCAACTGCCTACATAAGTCACAGACAGTCCTACATCATCATGTCAAACAATTAACATGATTGATCTAGATCCAACCATACCACAAAACAATAAGTTAGTGGCAGGGTGGACTAACAATGAGCCATGATTCCAAAAGCTACAAAAATGGGTCCAACAGGATTGACCTAATACAAAACCAGTTGAATTACACTCAGCATACTGGATGTGTAGGTTGAATCTCTCAACTGAACATGCTTATATAATCTGGGAATCCAGAGTTGTAATTTCCCTAACAGGATGTTTCCAGGTGCTCAGTTTGTTGCAATATGGGCACCCAGGGATAGTTTGGATGAAGATGCTGGCAAGATCATACATGTGGTGGCCTATCAGCCAAAGTCCACCACTGCTGGCAGTATACAATAAATCAGAACATATGAGCAAAAGATGGATCCAGTGGCCCAAACCTGAAGAACCTTAGTCTAGACTTCATCTGGACCATGCTGGCCCATGGAAAGGCAAACTGCTGTTGATAGTGTTGGATTCATCTTCCAAGAAGTTGTCAGTTGTGGATGTACCATCTCCCCACTCCACAGCCTTGATAGAAGCTCTGAGAAGGCTATTTACCACACAGTCTTCCTACAACACTAATGACTGACAATGGCACAGATTTTCAGCTGGTGCATTCTAAGCCTTCTGCATTAATAACACCATCAAACTCAAGAAGCGCTCTCCATTTCACCTTGAAAAAAACAGTCAGGCAGAGAAATTGGTACAAGAAGAAGCTAATAACAAAAATGGATACAGAAAGTTGGAACATCAGAATTGTCAGGACTCTGCTAGTGCAGCACTCCACACTAAACACAGCAACAGGGAAAAATCCAGCAGAACTACTATTCAACAGATCCTTAAGAACTATCCTATCAACCCTGAAGCCTGATACCAAACTTGAACAAGAAGAGAAAAACAAAATAAAACTTCAAATAGGTACACAAGTACTGTGCTGTATGTACTACAGTTCACAAAATGGATACCAGCAGTGGTAACTTAAGTAAAGGATCTCTATACTGTCATTGTGCAAACAGAAGATGGTCATCAACATCATTGCCATTTCAACCAGCTAAAACTCAACCACACAACAGAAACTGACAAATGCAGTAACCAGCATGGGGCAAATACATCAAGCAAAAAAGATGAACATCAAAGTCAAGGTGGCAATAAACATCCAAGAACAACTTCATCAAGTGAAAAAAGTCAGAGACAGCAATGAACAGAAGCCAACACCAAACAAACAATACATCATCCAGTACATCTCGATAATTGTTCTCAAGAGCTAAATTTAGCCAGGGGGAGAGATATCATAGAAGTGGACTATTCCAGATTCTTTGCCTGATCATCTAGAACCTGGTTGCTATCCAAGGGGGACAAGTCTTTCATTGAAGTTTGTGCACATAATCCAAATGTTTCCAGTAAGGTAGGGGATCTGCCATTAAATAGTCAGCCTTTTTAGAGACAAGGCAGAGAGCAATTACTTCTATCAACCTGAACAACTGAATGTGCTCTCTAATAAATCCTCTACTATCAGCAAAGATATTTTCTCTAGGCATTATCATGATGTCCATACAGTGAGGCAAGTCCACCTAAGGACTGGAAACTACTATGATTGCAGCTGACTTAAGGCAAGCTGTCCTACATAGCCAGAAGAGTCGGAACTAAAGCTGATTCAAGACAAGCCATAATGCACAGCCAGAAGAATCATATTTGAACTCACAAGACATGCTACTTATATAGCTGGAAATGAGTTCTATTAATCGGTGTGACTACTTCAGCACTAAATTGTAAAAACCATATTTATGTTTTATTAACTAACATGTGTGTATATTTTTGTAACTAATAAATTATACATAGTAGTCATCATTTGTCTGTTGGTTTGGAACTGAACCTGTAAATTTAGCCAAACACAACATAATTGCTATTACTTCATAACGAGGTTCAGGATTAGACAGCTCTCACAAGGCAAAGTCCTCAGCCAACTTTTTTAGTTATGCTTCAAGATAAATATTTTTCTCATTAATTCATGAGATTCAAAAAAAGAATGGCTATTTAGACTAGGATAAACAATAGATGCTTTGTCATGGCAAAATAAATTAACTATGAGTTTGCAGGGAGCTAACAGTTCTAAATAACAGCATTTAAAAATAAATTAACATTTCTTAAAAAACAAATTGAGAAAAAGGAATTTCAGTGTGTTCTCCATCCTATATAATTTACCAATAACAGAGTGTCATTAATGACATGCATGGAAGAGATTGATTTCAAAAATATTTTGCTGAAAATTTTATGACTCACAGTTGGATTCACAATCCCTTCGCATTTACAGAGAAGGTTCCAGATAATGTAATTGTGAAAGTCTTTTATAGATCTTATTAGTAATAGTGGATTGAAATTAAAAATTCAGAGTATCGGCTTGTTACAATTTGGCTGTCTACTTGGGTAGAATATTCGGAATTCTCTCAATAAGCATTAAAAATTTTAATGCTATTCAGTACCACATACTTAAGTGAGAACAGATTTTCTGCTATGATTGCAATAAAAAGCAAATATAGAAATTTGTTTAATATTGAGTCACATCTTCACCTTAAGTAGAACAAAATTTAACCAGTTATTTCTAATCTTGTTAAAAATAAACAAGGAGCAAACCTCACCCTAATTAAAATAATCTGTTACTATCTAAAGAGTATTAACCATTTATACTTTTATGATATTTATGTTCAAAAATATTTTATTTTTTATATCGTATTTTTATTTTGTGATATATATGTTCACATTTTTTCTTTAATTTTTATAATTTTATATTGTATAATTATATTTAAAATATACCTCTCACTAAATTTATTGCAATCTTTTAAGTTTTATATTTATATTGTAACAGGATGCACAGGATCAAATATATATATATGGTTTAGTCCAATAATAGGCTGCTGGCCATGACAAGTCAAACAACTCATACTAAGGCTATGTGTGAGGTTAAACCTATTATTCAATGCCTAGCCATTGGCTACACTAGATGATACAGTCTTATCAGCTATGTGGAAAGAGAAAACTGCATCTAACTACGGTTGGACTTGGGATCTTCATATAGGATGCTAGAGACAACATGATAAAGTACTTGATCCATGATAGCACCCATACACAATATGCTAGTGTAAGACTATCATACCAAATCTAGGTGCCATTTAGATCAGTTCATCTATGTCTTATCACTCTCTTTCAGGACCGTTGCCTCAGAGTTCGAACTTAGGAAGAATTCGCGTTCAACTCTTTTAACATGGCATTATTTCCATAGCAATCTATAATAACAAAAGAATATATAGAGTCACGTGCTATATTTCACTCCTACCTGCATTGCTTGGTTTTGCATTTGACCTTTGATTTAATCAATGTTTAGGCTGTCATTGTTTTAAGTTGTTTAGTGATGTTTACCACATTTAATACACAATGATTGTTATTACACATATATATATATAACCGTAATAAAATCTATTACTGTTAATTTTAAAATTTAACTTTGATTAACTTTATACACTTTTATATATGTGACTTGTCTACTCATGATTTAATTTTAAGTTGTGTAGGAAAGCATTCTTTTAAACAAAAGAAAAAATTATATTTAAATGACTGTTTGTATTTACTTCTCCACCTGTTGAAGACAATCTGTTCTCAAAACTAACTGTACCTTGTAATGGTCATAAATAAATTAAATACATAGACTGTTTCTATTACATTCCATCATATATAAATTTGAAAATTTTTAACTACAGGTACGCTATCTTCTTGCTTAAAATTCACTGGTACTTTATCCCAAAAAGGCTGGGAACCGCTTTTATATACTATTACACATTATGCTATTTTTCGAAAAGAACACTCTTTGAATGTAGCCATGTGGAAATAGCTCTTATCCTGTTTGCATATATATATATTAGATAGATAAATATAGACATAAATTAACAACTTTTAAGTTCAACACACCTCCGTGGAGTAAGATCACATCCCCAGTAGTTGCCTATTAAATGCATATCAAAATAGAACGAACGAACTTTCGTCTTCCTTGAAATTATCTTGTCTCTAAAATAAAATAAAATCACACTAAATTAAATCAATTTTTATATAATAGTCATTTTAATTGTTGATATTACAATACAGCAAAAAATAAATTTGAATGGATTTATATACATAAAATGTGTATTCGTGATTGTAAAGAGTAGAAATTATGATCATGATATGAATACATATATAACTCATTAAACATATCCTTAGATATAAGAAATAGTCAAATAATAAAACTGAAAATAAGTGTATAGACAGAAAATAATTATCCATATCATGGGAACTGATAAATAATTCATAACATATATTTCACCCTAATGGTTTTAATGCGTGCATAAATAATTTGATGGCATATCAAATATAAACCTAATCGCAAAATGAACAAGTGCAGATATGTTACTAGGGTAATTCACAACCAAGACCCCAAAACAATCATTTAAGTGAACTTGCAAACAAAAACCATATTTTATTATGTCAATGGTAATCTATTTTGTCAAATAAAGGATAATTACTTTTATCTGTTTCTCAATTCGTTTTTAGGAATAAATCCAGCTCTGACACCCAAAAAGACTGAAGCTTTCTTACATCAATCAAGCCAAATTGCAGCTTCAACTATTAATTAAATGAAATTCTATTGGTTTTAATTTAAATTTTAGATTATCAAATATGTAAGGCTTAAATTATAAACACATTGTTTTCTTGAAGGTTTGTGCTGATGGAATTTTAATTGTATTTATAAGTTGTACTACTTCAATCGTCTAATATAATGTCTTTTGAAAAAAAATATCTTTATTTAAATTTTTCGTTACATTCATCTGTTAGTAATCGCACACGGGTTAGTGTACACACAACATTTTGAGTGATATTATTTTCCTCTCTTCTTCGGATAATGCTGACCTGGCCAGTAATAGTATTAGAATGGAAATCAAGCCTGAACTTTTAGATTCTTAAATATTGAATTTTAAGGTAATGCTTTAACTAACTGAGCCATCCTGAGGTTGGTTAGAGCATTACCCTAAAATGTAATATTCAAGAATCTAAATGCCCAGGTTCAATTACCATACTAATACTGTCCCTGGTCTGGCCAGCAACGACTAAAGATGAGAGGGAAATAAAAAACACTCAAAATGTTGGTATATATATATATATATTAATCTGTATGCTATTAATAACATTTAATGTAATTGAAAATTCAAATAAATTCAATTTTCCTAAAAAAAGATCAATATTTAATACTAGATCGTGAAAATAGTTCAACATGCAATAAAATGGAAGTCAGATTTTATTTGATAAAATAGATTGGTATTAATATAATAAAAGGTGGCGCTGTTTGCAAAATCATTTACGTATATGATTCTTTAGGAATCTTGTTTGTAATTTATCTTAGTAATATATTCACATTTGTTTATACCATAAATGTGCTCATATTTTTATCTTATTTAAAATATCATCTACACAGTTTTTTTTTTTTCAAAAATAGTTCATAACTTACAATATATATAATTAATACATCAAACTTCTTTTTAAAACTTGATTTTTATATTTTACTCGAAACGTTGGTGTGTAGTTATATTTTTATAATAGTCATATAAAAATCAAGTTTTAAAAAGAAGTTTGGTGTATATATTTTATCTTATATAAAATATCCAACATAAAAAATCACGAATCTTGAAAAACTTATCATTATCATCATCAACAACCATTATCAATTTACTGCAAGATGAAGGTCTCTCCAAGTTCAATCCATTTTCTCCGATCTTTAGCTTCTCTTCTCCACATCACCCCTGCACACTTTTTTATTTCACCCATCCATCTCACATGTGGTCTCTTTCTGGGTCTTTTGCAATCTCTTGGAATCCAGTTTAAGATTTCAAATGTCAATCTATTATCATCTCTTCTAGCAATATGTCCAGCCCAACTCCATTTCAGTTTTTTAATTTTTTCAATGAAGTCAGTAATACATGTTTGTTCTCTTACCCATATATTGTATTTTCGATCCCTTCTTTCTTTTTTCTCATGTGTCATAGCATCAGGTTTCAATCCCTTCTTGATACTTCAAACATGCATCTCTCCATATTTCTTTGAGCAGTCTGAAGTCTCAGTATTACTCTTCTATTAAGTGTCTAAGTCTAAGATCCATAAGCAAAAATATATACATGGATATATATTTAGAAGATTGTTTTGACCAACTGCAGCAGGAAGTATAAAAATAGATTAGTCTAATTATTTCTTGACATACATTCATAACTAGCAGATAAAATAAACAAGATCTATGCTCCAATATTTAACATCAGTTTCTAAACTCCCCCTTATCTTAACAGATGAATTAACAATGCCAAAAAGACACTGTCATCAGAAAACACATCGCAGTTCATATACGAAATCCAATGCAACAACTCTGTCTGTACAACTGTATACTATGAAAAATTGAGGGCAAACATTGCCACAACATTGGCCCAACACAAATACCTATATAAGTGTGCATAAAATAAATCCAAATATAAATCTGTCTTCAGGAAACATAAACACCTTTTAATCTAAAGAATGGCAATCCAGTTTGCATGAAATGAGATGACAGAAAGGGAAAAATTAAGAAGGTGTGATTTATCACCAACCATAATCATATCATTATTAAGAAAAAAACAGTATTGAACTTTTGACCAAATAAAATAAGTAAGATCTAATTTAAATAATCACAATTATTCCTCAATAAATAGGCTGCATATCTAACCAATCAGTGAAAACTATGATTCTGGTGAACCACACCAAAAGCACACTCAGCTGTATGTAAGAAAACGAGACTAATTCAAACAATCATAAAATCTTTTTCACAGTACGTAATCTACATTTAGAAGTTTTAATTTAATTAAAAAATGTAGATGCTACTACATATATTTTATGCTACATTCATATGTACATATATATATATATATTGCACCTACTACAATTTGAAATAAATTTCAATATGTAGTGTAATGACAATGATATAAAAAATAGTTTGATTTTAATAGTGAGTATATTAATACCTGTGGAGCATTGGAATATGTTGCTATGACAACAATATTGGAGAAAGAAATGTTTATTATTAATTGTAGTGTATAAAAATTATGAATTGACTTCATTCATTTTAAAAATGGATGTAGGAGTAATAAAATTTGTAGTCTTGATAAAGTTATTATTTTTCTTTATTATGTATATTTTCATTACTGCATTCCTAATAGTAAGTTACAAATAATACAGCTAAATGTTTAATCTCTAGCATATGTTTATTTTATTTGTATAATATTGAGTGAGAAAATATATGTAAAAACAGGTTTCCATTGTAGTATGAAAGAATGTAGTATAAATTGTTTTAGTTTATGTTGGAGTGAAAGAATCTTATTTGTACTTTTAAAAATGTAAATATTTATATATAATAATTGTAAAATATGTATTTTTATTTGTCATTATTACTGTGTAATAAGACTTTTATTTATGAGATGCTGAATGAAATTGACCAAAGAATTAATGCAGAGTGTTGCTATAGTTTCTCTGACATCAATTTAAAAAAATTATAAAGAGAACTAAATAATTCAAACTCTATCTTGTATCTTGGCTTCAATAGAAGTAAAAGTAAGTTCCTTCATGTAAATTTTTATTTATTTATTTTTAAAAGAAAATAATTATTAACTGGGTAAAATGATGGGGTGATAGCAGTAACATTCATCTATTAACTGGGCAGGTTTATAGGGAATTTGTAAAAAGTGATAATTTGTTGAAAGAATGAAAATAAATTCATAGCATTTTTAAAAAAAAAACCATCAGAATATTTCTATGCTGTTAAAAATGGTTATTACTTACTTTCCAATGCTGAGATAAAAATTCTATTAATGTCAAGATATATACAAGAACTATGTTTGCCAATATAGTTTATGAGATTGATGAGTTATTCCCACATAGGATAGAAATTGGTCCAATTTCCATAGCATCATCATGAATGAATGCAGCATCTGTTCACTTGTAATCTTTTATGAACCAAATACTTGTTAAAGAAAAAGATATTTACACTGCATCACCATGGAGATAAACTAATATTTGTACACTTATAACATCACAGATATTTTACTTTTTCTGAAATAACAAAATATCGTTGGATCTTAGTTCAAAAAGTGGACATTAGAACTTTGATACTATTTTGAAAATGTTGCATTTGTGGACAATTAAGCAGGTTATTTGCTAATATATATTATTATTATTTTTGGGGAGGATAACTATATAATGTTTACTGATATAAACAGTAGTACAATTGAAGTTGAGATTTAATTTACATGCTTAAAATATGAGTTATTCTTATAAATTCGTATTTATATTTTATTGTTTACTATATATATGTGCTGTATGCACAGATAATGAAGATAGTATATATCAAAAGCAAATGTAAAATCCTATATTAGCTGAGCAATTTTGAGAGACTTCTTGCTCTCATACTCATAGTTACCATTTTGTTAAAAACAGCATTATTAAAAGAAAAATTTATGCAAAATAATGCACTGCCATTTTCATGACAGGGCAAAGCAGACTTCTCTTTGATTAATGGACCTAGGATCACTTGCTATGTGTAATGCTTCTCTGATCTTGCATTTAGCATCATGTCTTTCTGAGCAAATGATGTTAGCAGATTGGGTTTAAATCTATGTCCTGTTGTTTTTTCATGCTCAGCAAAGATGAAATTGCCTTCCTTTTTGGTTTTAGTTTTATTGTAAATGTATTTATGCTGAGTCACTCTGTTGGCAATTTTGGTCCTGGTCTCCCCAAAATATGCAACCTGGCAGTTAGCTTGTGGGCAGGTCATCTTATACATGACCTGAGAAGTGAGTGCATACAGCATATATATATATATAGTATTTTATAACTTAATAAAGTAAATAATTCAATCATTTTATGGCTTAGTTAATTATAATTATAATTTTAAAATATTTACCTTCTTACTTGTCAATTGTAAATCAATTTCAAATATTTATTTTTATTTTATTCTCTTAAAATAACATGAACAAAAAGGTAGATTAATCTTTAGTATATATATATATATCTTTCAATTAAATATTTTTTTATATATAAAGATTAATTATGTCCTGACTTTCTTATATTTTGAAAAGTGCATATGTATTACAACATTTTAATCTTAGCATTTGGTAGGTGGTGTTCACTGTATAATCACCTATTTAATTTAAAAGAATTAATGTCAATTGAGAACCTATTGCATAAAGCATAATCAGATATGTGTATATTTTAAATGTTATGGTGATTGCCATATATGTTTTTTTTAATTTAATTTTTATACATTTGTAATTAATTCAAAACAAGCAAACTTGTTTGGATGTCATTCAATTTTACAATGCAAATTTATTGTTTAATGGTATTTGGATAGGATGATTATACCACATAATTCATTAGAAGCAGTTACAAAAAGTTTGAAAGTCCAATTGCAGGATGGGATATCATAATTAAATAAATCATAAATCTACCTTGCTTTCTGGCTAAATGAAATAGGTGATAAGCCAGGTGGTGCACTAAGAACTTTTTGAGATCCAGTATATAAGATGTCAATACCTGAAATAAAAAGACACTTTTATATATAATATTAGACACAATAATAATATAATAAACAAAATTGATTGTACAGTTTTTAATATATCAATATATAGATAAATTATAATTAAAGCTAGCTTACGGTATAACTGCCATTTTCAGTAGTTAGCAGTTAAAATTTTAAAATCAAAACCTCATTAAAATCCTACAACATTTTCAACAATCATTCCTTAATTCATTTATTATAATAATTACATTGCTTATTTAATAAGTTATCTGTCACATTCATAAAAAGTATCTTTTGGGCTTTTTTTTTCTCAAACCATTTTCCACATGCAAAATAAAAACATTATCAACACATAAACTTCCATTGTAAATAAATGAATGTTCTCCAAATACAGATTTAAATCTATCAGAATAATATAATTTTCTTATACAATGGTTTATGTTCCTGAATTATCTTTTTAATGCAAATTTGACTCACTAATATAACTGAACCTATACAGGCACACCACTTTCTATATAATATATTTGTTGATTTTATCAACAGCATTCTTTTCATTAATAATTAGCCTACCAGTATCTGATTCTACATTAAATGCAACATTGAAATGAGAAAACAACTCTAACATAATCATATTATACCCTCTGATATTTATATATGGCAATGAAATCCATGTTTCTTTTCAATATTTTTCTTTTTCAGTTATGTTCATGCTTATATAATGAATTTAAAATGTGTTTCCTTTTATACTTTGCTCATTCAATGATTTATTAATATTTATTTTAATGTTGAATAATTTATCACTTTGAAATTTACATAAAAAGCTATTTCTAAGACAATAAATTTTATCCAATTACTCAAGACTTTAATAGGTTTATAAATGTAGATGACAACAATCCACCCATAATCCATCAAAATTTTTTTATGCATGAAAATAAGCAGACCATCATCAGTAGGTAATAATTTTACGATTATATATCATAAAGAATGAAATAATAAAAAGTGATACAAAAAAATGAGTTGATATGTTTAATTCTGGGTTTGAATGATAATGTGGACTTTAAAACTAAAGTTTAGACATTGAGAATCCATAATGCTTTGAAAATAAACATGTTATAATACATTGGAGTATTTCCATCATCTATCATTAAATGTTGAATGTCTAGAAAATTTTTAACTTTCTTCAGCACTAAAATTCTGGCAGTGTTTTACCCAAAGTTAGCTCAATGCTATTAATTAGTTTATAGTCATTAATTGATGTTTTTTTACCTTTTCAGCCAAACGTGTCAACGAATGTTTAAGAATTACATGATTTGTTGAAAAGAGTTAATAAGTAGAGATTTATTTAAACTTTTCAAATACAAACAACTGTTAGTAATAACACAAAAATACACAACACATATTAGTAGACTATACAATGTTTCAAATGGGATTATTCTCCACTCTTTTTCAGATATTTCTGGTCTTACAAGTAACAATATTAGCATAGGAGTCAAACTCACACCTTTAGCTTCTTGAATATCCAGTTTTTAAGGCAACACTCTAACCCCAACTGGGCATTTTTTTAAAAATTTGATATTCAAGAATTTAAAAATGTGAGTTTGAATCCTGTGCTAAAATTGTCATCGGTCTGGCCAGCAACACCTGAAGAAAAGTAAAAAATAATGTCATTTGAAATGTTGCATAATCTACTCACCTGTGTTGTTCATTTGTGTATTATTACTAACAGCTGTTTGTATTTGGAAAAGATTAAAATTTTCCAGACATTCAACATTTAACAATAGATGATGGAAATATTCCAATATATTATAAAATCTAAAATACCATCATTATAAACTTTCATGTAAAAACAATAAACGTATTTGAAGTTTTAGAGACTATGCAGATTTGAAAATGATACTGTAATAGATATTTGAGAACTCAATGACTCAAATATTATGACTTTAGTAAAGGTGAAACTGTGGTTTATCACAATACAAATGTACATGTATTAAACTTTGTAATATCTTTTATATTGTTTTATCATTGTTTAAAAAGCATTAAAACTTTTAAAAAAAATTCATTCTTATACATTGGAATTCAATGGTTTTTTTTTTTTTTTAATAATCTTTGGTTTTAATGTATATAAAACAAATCAATTTCACATATACTTTTTGTTTTTAAGTCTTGTTTTACTTTTTATAAACTATTTTTCATTCCAACTTTCTTGCTACATTTCGACAGTATTATACATTCATTCTCAATGATTATTCCTATAAAGTACATATTTATTATATATATATATATATACATGTTTACAAAAACTTTACAATAACAACAAAATAAAATATTTTCACATAAATCATATTTTTTTTATATAACTTATTTTTTACCTGCGTTTATATTTCTCTTCAACGTTCTACATTCTAAATTTTTACTATTCTTATAAAGGATTTTTTAATAAAAAAAAGTAAATATTTAAAATCTAGCAGATTGAAGAGAAATGATGTGGTGGAAACATAGGAAGGAAATTGAATGAAAAAAATGAATAAAAAATAAATAAATAAATAAAACAAGATTTAAAAAGAAACTGTTCGTGAAATGGATTTGTCTTATACATATTAAAATTAATAGACTATATTTAGAGATAAAATGGAATACTTATTAATAATGAAATGATTAATGTATTGATTTTATTAAATAATGTTTGATTTTATTTTACAAAAAATTTCGACTGATCTAGAGTTTTCATCAAGGTGTTTAAAATTTGTTCAAACAACAATAAAAATATCAATTAATTTTAAATTTAACTAAATTTAGCTCCAATATACTTATCAATTTAGGCATACAAATAACAAGCATAGTGGAATAAATTACTAAAACATCACATGACCATACTTCTTATGTTTCTACAAGCTGTTTAAACAGTAGCAACTTTCTCCAAACAGTAGTGCCACTCAAAGTAAGCCATATTAATCAATGAATTCCAGAAGATTGCTGCATCAAAATCTCTATCTAATGCATATTCATTTAATATCCCCAGTTATGACCATCATTATTGAGGAGACTTGAATCTGAGAGCACTGCATTTAGATCTATGGATCTAATGCAACCTTCAGCAATCATCTTCTGCCTTATAATTAACTATAAAGCTATGATCCAAAAAAACACAATATTTTCAATCCAAGCTATTTACTTGTATAATCATATATATCTGAACCCAGTTAAGAACCTATATATTTTCATGCCTTTGGTGTGTTGATAACCAGTCCGTGACATCCTTTTATCAGGATTAGTATTAAACCATTAAAACATCACATAGTTTGGTAGCATAGCTTTAGAGTTAACTAAAAAGGTAAAAAATAGAGGCTGGATGCATTAGATCCAAAGATCTATGTGAAATGCTTTCAGATATGAGGCTTCTCACTGATGAAAGCCATAAGATAGAAACTGTCTGAAGTTATTGGATGAAAAGGCATTAGATATGGATTTTGATGCACAAATGTTCTATAGTTTGCACCAGATGACACTATTGTATTGAGAGAGTTGCTACTGTTTTACAGAAGAATAATTTAATCTTGACAGAAAAACAAAATGTTACCGCTGCTCTTCAGTGGAGGAACCTATTAATTAAAGGTAATTATGTAAGTGCATTCTACCAGCATTGATATAAAATGATAGCCTTATGAAAAGTATTATGTCTCACCCATTTTGTCCATGTAGATAGGAACAGCACCCAGAGAAGCAACAGCATCAACTATCAGTATTACATTATGGCTGAAAATAATAATATTATTAAACTTGGTGGTAAAATGAAATAAAATAATAGGAGTTAGAATTTATAATCTACAATATAATAATATCATTGACAGTATATGTATGTTGTCACTTTTCAATACACGGTAGTCAAACTTTCTGGGTCAGTGATGCATTGACAATCATCATGATAATTTATATCTATAGTGTGATAATCATTCATTCTTGGTAGAAACCAATCTTTGTCTTGCTGAGAATGGTATAAAAGAGAAATAATGAGATATCATTATAGGTATGGTGCTTTGGGTGTTTAATACCTCTAACTAACCTGATAATGAAATGGCGCATAATGGGAGAGGATGATTTGACTTTCTGTAATTGTGTATGATTGTGATCTGATGGGATTTAGATAAGGACTGCACTGATAAAAACAAAACAAACTGATGCCATTTATTTTCAGGCAGACATTTTTTTTACAAATCAAAATTTATTTACATTCCCATTTTTAAAGTATTGCTAATTTTAAATTGTTAAGGCATTAAATAGAATATTATATAAAAAAATAAAAATTATATTTTATTTAGATAAAAAGAGATGCGATAAGAATCTCGGCCTCAGGGTGGCCTTTGAATATTCCATCATCAGATTTTCAATTGGATGGACGGTTGAAGAGTTGGAGTGTGCAGTGGATTGAAGCCTGTTCATTAAAGTATGAAGATTGGCTATCTTAAAATATATTTGAGCACTTATTGCATATATGTGTAGAGATGATAATATGGACCAAATGATGATTCCTGGATTAGCATGAAATACGTATATTGGTGATTATTTATCTTTTCGACATATATGTGTTCAAGTGTATCAGTGTTATGAGATAGAGTGGAGAGTGGTGGGTCATGTGAAAGTCTGTGCTCATATACCCTATATATTACATATATTGATACAGGTATATAATAAGCCTGTATTTCAGTTATTAGATATAAAGAATAAAAAAAACATAACTTAAATAAAGGTGTATAATAAATAAAAGTTAGCTGATCCAGTTTTGAATTAATCCTTCACTGCTAACAACAATGTTAGACATAAAATTAAAAATTTAAATTGTTTTGTTAATTTTTGCAAACTCTTAAAAAAAAGTGTATTTTTGTAAGAAATAAAAAATCGGAAATTGAGAAATACATGAATATTGAATTAGAATATAAAATCTAGACTGACTAAAACCAGAGTAAATTAAATAAAAGTGTATAATTATAAATAAAGTTTTAGATATAGTTATAGGATATATGAATCCAAACTTCTAAGTTCCCTTCAGCTATCCAATCATCTCATATAACCGATATACACATGTGAATGGATAAATAATCTCCAATATATGTATTTTGTATGTTGGAGATCATTTATCTTTTTCATATTTGTGTGGTCATGTGTATCTGTTGTATGAGATAGATTGGATAACTGAAGGGAGCTTGGAAGTCTGGGTTCAAATCCCCTATAATTACATCTAAACTCCAAGTATATAAAGTAGACTTGTATTCAAATATTAAATAAAGTTTTAATAATTTTAAAAAATAGTATTCAATGTTTTTTTTTTTTTTATAAAAGTCAAATTATAAAGATTAAATAGTTTTTCTAAACAAATTAATTAATTAATAATAAATAATTTAATTATAATTTTCAAAACTATTGTTGTTGTTGTTTTGTTTGTTACTGTTATTTGTATTTTTGCTTCTATCGTTTTTTAATTGTATTTGGAATCTATTTGAATTGATTTATACTTTTTCACCTTTAACTCAAAGCAATAAATATATAATAAAATCGAGCACATTATTGCTTGAATTAATTCGATTAAAATCATATAATATTTTGGATGCATTAGATTAGACTAAATGAGAAAGATATATATTTTAAAATCTATTAGTTTTAAATCATTAAAAAACTATAATACTGTTTGCAATTACAAACATTTTCCACAATCAATTACTAAAGGTGCTGATTAATTCAAGATGGTTTTGTGATTTAGCAATATCCATATTTCCATTATCTGAAATTAAATTTTTGTATTCTAAAATTTTATATTTCTTTGTTTATTTAATAATTTCTAGATTGTAACTGAACATAAATAATCATGTATTTTCTTGTAAAAATATAATAAATGCAAATTCACAATGTTTTTTAATTTATTTATTTTTTCACATTTAAGCATACACTGATAATGAATGTACCTCTCTGATAAATGCGAATACTGCAATTTCTTTTACTGCAGTCTCAATAGGGTTAATAAGAATAGAATTCATATCTACAGTTATCAAAAGTTTCTGCTAATATTGTTATCACCTTCTAGATAAAATAATAATCTGAGATGTGGCCTATTTGTAAAGATTATTAGAAGCTATTGATGAGAATTGAGAGATTATAACAACCAAGCTCAAATCTTTTGGATAAAGTCACTGGATGATGTCTTCCAAAAAATATCTCTTCAGACAAAGTATAATATTTGTAAAACTCAAAATTAAAACAAATACAACTTTATTCTGTCTATTTCAATGCTAATAATAATGCTTTTTATATTTTCACATTATAGCCAATTATAAAAAGATAATAGATAAATTGACATGTAAGGGCAGTGTGAACAGGCTACCACAAAAAGTTCTGACTAAATGATTTTCTTCTAATAACTGAAAAAGCAAACTCTGCTTGTCAAGTGTCGTTAGCCGAGAGGTCATCGCAACCACCTTGCAAGCAAGTAGTTGGTTGCAGACGGTTGTGGGTTCGCATCCCGGCCGATGCTATGACATATGGAAAAAAAAAAAAGCAAACTCTGCATCACAAACCTGTTTATACTGCCATCTAGTAGCGATTTATATAATTAATATGGAGATCATTACCATTACATAAAGAAAATTTATATAAATTAAAAGAATCATTCTATGTAAATGGGTAATATATAACAATTGTTTAACTGAGATAAAATTAAGATACATTCAGAAGGTATGGACTTGCAGACTTATCCGCAATAATTGACTTTTTTAAAGCTACAGAACTATCTGCATCAGATTCAGTATGAAATATAGATGACCAATGAAACAATGGAAGTATAAACAAATATCCACTCGTGTAAACAGGCCATAACCATATTGGCAAAACTGATAGTTATCAGTTAGGTATAGGAATTGCCTGTAAATTAGATGTACATTTGCAGGCAGAGTATAGATGACAACATAAGGTTAGTGAGTCATGCTCAGAACAGTAATTCACAGTTTGAAATTACTCGGACAGTAACACAGATTGTCCAATACTTTCTAAAAGTCAGGTATGCTGAAGCCAGAAACAGGAAGCAGCTAGTGGCAAATACTATTATATCTTTCAAAAGATAAAGATCACAACATTACTCGAACTCAATAGGTGTTACGGCTAACAATTCCATTTATAATTCCATCAACCATAATCAGCAGCAAACATTTTAGAAAATATATTTTAATAAAATAGAGGTAGTACATGTTTTAATATTATTTTATCTGTAATTTATTTATCAGCCTGGATATATTATTTTCTAAAAGCAAATATATATAAACATAACACAAAAATAAATATTCATTATGTTACTCCTCTACCATTTATGTATCTAACTATTTAAATATTTGAAATATTATTACCAGTGACATAGTTCTCCAAGACCTTCCAGAGGTTGAACAATTCCTGTGGATGACTCTCCATGGCAAATGAATAAGACACAGGGCTTGTGAGTTTTAACTGCCTAAATTAACATTAATTGAAATAATCATTATTAATCTAACTGACCTTTCTTCAATCAATAATCTATGATTAAAAAAATACTTGAAACATGTAAAGAAAGCATAAAAAATTAATAAAAATATCTTTAAAGAAGCAGAAATAAAGAACAACTATTTCAACCAATTTACTGGACTTCATCAGAAAAAAAAAGAAAAATCATTAATATCTTATACATTTAATTAATCAATGAAATTTTTTTAAACAATAGTAATAAATAGAGGATATAAACCTTCAGTCATATGTTCTTCATAAATTTACACACACCCATAAGCATCAGTTCAAAAGGAATAAATGAACCATTTATACTTAGAGCTTATTGTTATGTAAGCCAACTTTGCTCACCGAGCTGAAATCAGGGCTTTAGACTACTGTGTGCCTGATATTAAGTTATATATCAGACACATAATAGATTAAAGCCTCAATTTTAATATGGTGAGCAAAGGCTGACTTATACAATTATAAGATGTGATTGATTTATGATTTTTAAACTGATACCTATGGGTGAGTGCATGTAAATTGATAAAAAGTGCATGACTGAAGAATTATTTCCCTTCTCTATTTATTATCTACATAGTCAGTGTTTTATAAATAGACTATTTATTATAGTATATTTAAACAATAGTATTTTTTCTTTCAGAAAATCCAATAAGACAAAAAATTACGTTCCTTCCTTCCCTCATTTCTTAGTTAGAACTATTTTTATTCGATTGTTGCTATTTTTTTTTTCTGAACCAATGTAATATCTGGTAAAATACATATACTCACAGAAATAGTAGTTTTTTTAATATTTAGCTTTATTACTGCCTAGCATGCTTTTCTGTGAGTATATTCATTTTACCAGTTATTTTTATTGTATTAGTAACTATATGATAAGATGCTAAAAAGGTCATTTGCTGTTAAAGTACTCAATAAGGAAATGAAGAACAATAAACCAATTTAATTAAATAAACTAAAGATTGTTAACACTTTCTACAGTGGAGAAACAACCATGTTGACTAAATGAAAAGGAAATTATTTTCAAAGTCAGTAGCTTAAAAAACTACAGCAACCCAATATTTATTGAAGATATCAGGAACTTTGTTTCTTGATGCAGAATTACATTCCTTCCAACTTTAAATCTTGAGCCTCACTAAAGTGAGATACTGCTCTGAATACAGGTATGTAAATGTGTTTAGTATTCATTGATTACCCAGACTTACACTAGATGGCACTGGAGTGGATACCTGTTCTTGTCTTTTCACATTATGAAAGTTGGAAGTAGGGGTTTTCTGTTATTAAAGCATCTTTATTTAGGAGAATGTTACGGATTATTTGTAAAAAATAAATAATCTACATATTATATATAAAACTCTTAATGAGTGATAAAGCAGCAACAGAACAATTTATTCAAAGTGTAAAAGAATTTGAACCAGCTCTGCAAAGATGATAGTTACAGAGATTTTGGAAGAAACACCAATTTCGATATTTTTATGCCATAATGCTATAATCCTATAAAGATATAAAGAAAGGCAAACAATATATTAACTACTTACTTGAGTTCAAATTAGTTTCTACTTCAGAGACATGACATAGCTGTCTTGTTAATACAATCACTTAACAATTGCTTGCAACAAGTGATACCAGTTGGTAATGTGAATAGATTTTCAATGTTAGCTTCAAGCTGTTTGCCCTTTTTTAACAAAAACAGTACTTTTATTGCTATCTATATGTCTAAACCAATCCACACAATTAACTCAATTATTTATCCATTCTTTATGAATTCTTACTTCTGTATGCAATACATTCAATATATACCTCTGCCTTCAATCTATTTCTAATTTTCATATTCAGTATTCGCGTCTTCCAATCATTTAACAATACATTGAAAGTGTAGCACTTGATCTACAATCTAGCCCTAATTTTCTTATTCAATGTCCATGTCATACACCCATATAACAATACATTCAACCTATAACTCTTGATTTATAGTATAATGATATCTAATTATACAGATGTACTTCGTAATTATAATGTTTTAATAATAATGTAAAAAAATAATTATAAATAAAGAGTTAATTCCATGATTAAAGGTTGCACATGGAATTTATTGTTTATGTCCTTCACTATCTATTTTGGATATGGAATTTATTATTTATGTCCTTCACTATCTATTTTTTATTCAATGTTCATCTCTTACAACCATATAATAATACATTCAGCATATAGTACATGACCAATCTCCTTATCAATTTTCTTTTGAAAAGACTGCAGAATATTTTCTTCATAGTAAATACCTTCTTTGCCATTATTATTCTATTTTTAATCTTATTTTTATTTCTTTCATCTAAACTTCCTAACTTCCAAATATTTTAATCTAATCACCTTCTTAATTACCTTATCCCCAAGTTTCATCTATAATCATCTTAAATCTCTTCCCATCAACAAGGCCTTTATTCTATCCACATTAATGACTTTTAAAAGTTAGAAATTATTATATTTCTTTAATTTTAGAAATAGATTCTAAATTTTAATAAAGTTTAAATATATTTACAATCATGTTTATATATGTGTGCGTGTGTGTGTCAAAGCATTGACTGGGAAGCAAACTCAAGCCCGCTGCTTGGAATACAGCTATGCTAACCACTAGGTCACCACACAGTTATGTTGCAAATTTTTTTTAATTTATTTTTCTCTCAGGAATAAAATATATATTAGGTGGAGCCTTTAGAACTCTATTCTTTATTATACTGGGGAAAGAGAAGACAAAGATTTCGTATTGGAAGATATAAAGTTAAACGTGGTGAATAGATACAGTTATTTGGGAATCATCTTGAGTAATAAGAAAAATTGCTTGGATGAATGGGAGAAAAAATTGATAAATGGAGCAAAGAAAAGAAAGGGATTGATAAAGAAATTAACAGTGTTTTCATATAATAAATATGATATAGCTAGAATTGTATGGAAGGGAATGGCAGTATCAGGGTTAACATACAGCAAAGATGTGTTATGTGTTAGTAAAGGGGTATTAGATTATTTAGAAAAAGTATAAAGGGAAGTAGGAAGACATGCAATAGATGCAGAGGTGTGGATAGCAAAAGAGGCAATTCAAGGAGAAATGGGATGGTCAAGTTTTTATATGAGGGATGCAAAAAGCAAATTGAAAATGTTCGGTAGATTGCCATTTATGGATAATAAAAGAATAGCCAAAACAGTATTTAATTGGGTTACAAGTAAAGGGCAGGCAACAAGATGGGTGAGAAAGGTAATGCGGTATGCAAAAGATTTGGATAAAGAATTTATGTCAGTATACTTGTACAAAAGGTGGGATGATTGTGTTAGGAGGATTGTTGAGTGTCATAATGGTAAGAAGTGGGATAAAAGAATAGATGCATTAATAAAGAATAGGGAGTTGGAGAGATGGAGAACTAGTATGGAAAGTAAAATGAGTTTAAATATATATAGAAGTAAACAGAACATTGGGTGCGAGTTATTTTATAAAAATAGTAAGGACAGTAGTTTATTGTTTAAGGCTCGAATGGGATCTTTAGCAACAAGGGAATATACACGTAAATGGAAAAATATGAGTGATTTAGTCTGCAAGTTGTGTAAGGAAGACATAGAAAATATTAGGCATCTGTTACTTCAATGCTTGGAGGCAGAAAGGGTACAAATAATGAAGTTATGCAAGATTAAATATGAACAAAATAATTATATAAAAAGTGAGTTATTGGTTTTTATGCTAGGTTTGGGAAAAGCTAAGGGAGATTTAGATCTGAGGTCATGGAATTGAAAACAATTATGTTGTGAAAATGGGATGGAGCAGATTGTGGGAAAACTTAAGGTGGAGAATAGAAGGGGAAGATAAAGTGGCTAACAGATTTCGCTGGGCATAGTTGTTGAGAAATTCCTGACTCCGTATAAGGAGAAGTTACAGTGCATCACATCACATTAATATAGAGGCAGATTTAATAAACTTCACCTTTATCTAAGATATTTTGTATAAAAATACATTAAAAACACTTCACTGTTGCAAATTTAAAAGATATGGCATGCAAGTAAACATTATCTGACAAGCGTTGGTGGCCTAGCGGTTAGGTTCACTTCCTGATCAACTCATTTACATTAAAAAACAGTTAACGTTATCTAAAGATAAAATAAGTAAGTGAAAATAAAAAAAAATTACCCGAGTTATTTCTTTAAGTGTGAAGTTTTCTCCAACGCTTTTAATAATTTTTTGAACGTCACCACCTTAAATAAAAAGTTCATTAAAATATTATCAAGTATAAACAAAACAAATAAAATTAAAATTATGCTTGCTATTATTGTTAGTTTTCGTTTATTTTAAATAAAAAGCAGTGTGTTTTTAAGTAATTTTTACTTGAGTAAAATGATTTATAGTTCCATTTTATATATTAAGAGGTCTATAACATACGATCGTGTGTGATTATAACAAAGCTGAGTGTAAAACTGTTTACATGTGAAGTGTTTGATAAAAGAAAAAGAAATATTTCAGAAGTGAAATTACAACATATATTTTGTTTGTTAAAATGGCGGAATATAAAAATATAAAACGGATTATAGAAGACAAAGGAGTACGTCGAGAGAAATTGATAACAAGTCGGACCACAGAGAAATTAGGAGTACAATTTGATTGGTAGAAATGCAGAGGAACAGACGAATTGAAATAGTGAGATAATTGAACCAATGAACAGCTAAATCCGTAAAGGTGTGAACTTTTCGACACACAGCAAATAAAAAGACTTTTTCATGTATATATTTTTGTAGTTTAATTAGTTTTAAAAGTTTGTGTTTAAATAAAGCATTATGGTATTATAAATAATAACTCGGAGTAAAGATTTTGTTAATACACGGCAAAACTTGGCGCAGTCACCGTGAAAAGTTGAACCTACGGACGGACAAGTTAAAATGTCTTTAGCACAAGGAAGCATCTCGGAGTTCGACGTCGGAAATGCGGGTGAATGGCCGTTATACGTCACTCAACTCGAAAATTTTTTTAAATTAAATAATATTACGGAGAATAATAAAAAAGTAGCAGCCTTTTATGCCTGCGAGTAAGAAGGTACATAAACTAATGAAGGCCACACGATAAAGATAGAAAATATTATAAAATTATCCAACTATTTAGCCCACTAGTTATGGCTGATTAACCTTGGAATAGAAGAAGGGGTGAAAATAAGAGTTCGATATAAGGAGACAATAGTAGCATAGGTTCAAAACCCTACTGATCAGTTGTTATGGGGGAAGAAGATCAGTTAATGGAACAGATTTGACCTACACAAGCAAACGAAAGGGAAAGCTAACTCGTAATGAAAATCAGAGCAGTAAAAGAATAGAAAAAGAAGGGTACTGAAAAAAAAGCTGGACATAAAAAAATATACGTTATAGGGAAGACAAAGTCAAAAAACCAAATAAACAAAAGAAATGAAGTAAAAACCACAACAAAAAGTAAAAATATATGGAAAAGTATAGAAGGTCACATAATCTCTTATCAAAAATACAAACAAAAAACATATAAAAAAAAATAAAAATAAATTATAAATAAGAAGGAAAACAACTAAAAAAGTTCAAACCTTTCAGAAAAATTTCAAACAGAAAAGTAAAAATTAAAAATTCTTTAAAAAGAAAAAAAACAGAAAAGTAAGTAACGAAAAGCCAAGGCCCGTGAAAGTTGAGTAATTTGTGGGGATTACAAATTAAAATTTTTAGCCAAAGGCTCCAATTCAGTGTTGCTAGCAATAAAATTTTTTTGCAGTTAGTTTAAACCCCCACCAAAAGTAAAAAAACACCAATTTAACCAACCCTTTCTTTATCAAGCACCGTTGGAAACCAATATTTTACAAACCACATTACAGAATAGGGCAATATTTATCGATAAAAGCAAAATCAAAGTATGTAATAAAAGGTAAACAAAAAAAAAATAAAAGAACATTTTTAGATTTTCAAATAGAAAGTAAAAAAAATAAACAAGTTTTTAGTTATTAATTTTTTGAATTTTAAAAAAAATTAAACATATATCGTTGTTAGAAAGAAAAAAAGGTAAAAAAAACTTTATTATAGAAGTAATTAGGAAAAGGTGGGGTTTTAAAAATCGTAGATATGTCAGTAAAAGTTTCTATTTTTGCCTAAAAATATCTCATTTGTCGTACCTTTTAATCAATATAAACCCTCCTAGGTATAGGGACAGAAAATAGCCAGTTAAGATGCAACGCAAGCGGGTTTATAAAACACAAGGCTATAAAGAAAGAGAAAGAAATAATACTAAAAAAAAAGTAAAATAAAGTGAAGGAGAAGGGTATAAAAATAAAGAGAGAAGAAAAAAATTGTGAAGGGCAAAAGGATAATAAGGGGTTGAAGGAGCAAACACAGAGGTACTAAAAACTACAAGCATGGCTCTCCGTGTTAATCAAAAAAAGAGAGAAACAATAAAAACAACACCAAAAACAAAAAGGGATCAAGTGGTGGGAAAATGTTGTTGCTGAAACAGTGATAGAAGCAAAAGACGAGGGACATCAAATTAAAAATATTTTTATTCATGGTACCCGTTTTAGTACAGACACAAAAAATTGGAAGAAAACAAAAGTGCACCCCATCTCCTCTCAATAGGGAAAAGAAGGAAATGAGAAACAAAAAAATATACAAAACACAACAAAAAAACAATAAAAATAGGGAAAAATATATCCAAAGGAGAATAATACGAAAATAAAATAGAAAGAAGTCTCAGGAATAAGGAAGAGAAGGGAAAAAAAAGAAAAAGATATAGAAAAAAAAAAAGAAAAAGAAAAAGAATGTCAGATGAATGGGATTGGAAAAAGAGGTAAGAAGTTTGACACAAGGAGAGTGGAATTAATAGTAGGAAGAGGAGAAGAGAGAAAATTATAAAAAAATTGGAAAAAAGAAAAAAAGAATAAGTACAGGCCTACAAAAATAGAAGATTACGAACATTCAAAGATATGTGTAATGAAAATATTTGACTTCTGAAATGAGGGGAGGAAGTGAAGTGTTTGATAAAGAAAAGAAATATTTCAGAAGTAAATTAAATATATTTTGTTTGTTAAAATGGGAATATAAAAATATAAAACGGATTATAGAGAAAAGGAGTAGTGAGAGAAATTGATAAAAGTCGGAAGAGAAATTAGGAGTAAATTTGATTGGTAGAAATGAGAGGAAGAGAATTGAAATAATGAGATAATTGAAAATGAAAGATAAATCGTAAAGGTGTGAACTTTTAAAAGAAATAAAAGATTTTCATGTATATATTTTTGTAGTTTAATTAGTTTTAAAAGTAGAGTGTACCGTAGAAGTTTGTGTTTAAATAAAGCATTATGGTATTATAAATAATAACTCGGAGTAAAGATTTTGTTAATACACGGCAACATGTATTGCGAAAAATTCAACAACAACAAAAAATACCTTTCCTTTGAACCAGATCAGGTTACGGTCTGAGTGGTACTCATTTATCTGTTTCCTTTTTCCTTTTTGTTGCTTGGCCTTTGGTGATTTTGCCATTTAATATTCACCTTAAAATTTTGGGAACTGATTTGATTGTATTTACTTCTGTTATATATACTTATTGTAAAGTAATGCACGAATATTATCAGTTATTGACTGATTCCTGTAATCCTTTTACATCTTTATACTCAATTTATTCTAATGTAATAATGAATTTTAAGTATGTATCGAGCCCCATTTGCTTATTTGTCAGTTATGCTCTATTTAAGGTTCATCTGCCTTGGTTGCGGGGGAAGTTTATTATTTAATGGTTACCTTGTAGTTCTTGTAACACTTTAATTCAGTTTCCTTGAAACAGGTGTGATCAGCCTAAAGTGATTGTTTTTCTATTGTATTTATTTGATTAATCATTATAATTTTTGGGATGTTATATACTCTGTATTCAACTTAGTTTTGTAATTTGCTGATTTCCTATATATTATGCTTTAAGTGTGAATAAAATTTGACTTTGGAAGGGAAAAAAAAAAAGGGGGGGGGGAAGTGATAATACAAATGTTATGATATGTTTTCTTAGTATTTTGAATAATGGTTACTTTTGTAAGGATAATCAATTTTTGCGGTACATATCAATAAGTAAAACAAATTAAAACAAAAATATAGAAGTTGATATAAGGTTGTCAATAAGACCAAACTCAAAATAAAAACAGTAGCAAATTTTTTCACAGAAGTGCCACCTAGTGGAAGCTATAGTAATCAATAAATTCTAGAAGGTTGTGCATTTTAATTCCTATCTGATGACTATTAATCCTACATCTCCTGACTAGTTTGGAAAAAAATTAACATGCATGACCTTCTAGTATCTACTGATTATAGCTTGCACTGAGTGGTACTTTTGTGTGGGAAAAAATGTTACCATGTTAACAACTTGTGTAAGCATAAGAATAGAGTGGTCATGTGATGTTTTAATGGTTCAAACTCAAGGTAGTAGCAAAAATATTCTCTGGTTGCAAGAGGTTTGGCATTTTAATTTAATATGACATTTTTTTTAGAAAAAATATTTTACAATTATGAGATGTAGGATTAAAGATTGGGAAATATTTTGTGAATCAAAATATGGAAAAAATAAAGGGATGAATCTTATGTTGGGAAAAAGGTTTTTGCATACACGAGTAATTGTTTGGCAGTGGAAGCAAATAATATCTGTGATAAAAGGTTGATATTCTAATAGGAAATGCCCTATAGTATCTTCAAACCCTTGACATAGGTATACAATAGATCTACATTCATAAAGTGTATTTTAAGGTATTTTTTTTTATTTCCTAGAAATGTTGCAGAATAAACAGATTTTATAATAATATATGCACAACTATATAAAATGAAAAGTATGAATAAAATCAATATCATTATTGGAAGCTATTGATAAGTATAGCTATCCTAATTCTGGAAAAGAAATTCATATAGAAGAATGAAAATTAAAATGAACGTTGAAGATAACTACGCAAATAAATCTGTGAAACACAAGCATACATAATACAAACATTAAATACATAAATAGAATAATAACTAAAAATATACATTGTAAAGAGACAGGGACCGTTTCAACCATAAGTAAAAATCAACTACATCTTTTTTTTTTAAATAACTTCCAAATTATCTAAGAAATATTGTGAATTTGTTTTCAATATAACTGGATAACAGCAGTATTTATCCACTTTTATTAGAAAAAATATATTTATCTTGCTTTATAAAAACATAATTTATATTTTTAGATATATTTAAATCTTCAATTTTATCACATATTCTTGAAACACTATGTTATATTTAATTAAAACCCAATAGATATAGCCTTCGAAAACGTTCGGATAATTTATAATTTGTTGATATTTATCTATATATCATATTTTGTTGTTTGAGTTATATTTTGGAATTAATGTGTGTATTTATTTTAATGGATTTAAATTTTACATTAATAACCTTTAATTGGTTTTAAAGTTTATATCAGGGATAGAAATAATATGATAATCTCTAGTCTAATAAATGATTAGTAATAATCATTAATGTATGTATCTGAAGTGGATAGCATCAAACTTGTGAGAGTTGAAAGTTTAAAGACAATTTAAAGTTTATATCTTGGCTATAAGTGATATGATAATCTCTAGCCTCGTAAATGATTGGTAATAAACATTAATGTATTTATCTGAAATGGACAATATCAAAGTTGTGCATGCAGAAAGTTTGACCCTTGTAGTTCAACTTATAAGCAAAGATGGGAGTTTAAATTTTATAGCCAGGCTAAAAATAATATGATAATCACCAGTCTAATTAATAATAATAATTAATGTATTTTAGTGAAATGAATGATACCAAAGAAGTGAATGCAGGAAGCTTGACCCTCATAAATCAAATTGTAACAATTTTGTTTAACTTATGTTTCATGATCAATATGCACTATCAAAAATATATTTTTATTTAAAGATAAATTTCTTTCCTAAATATGACAATTGATTTTAAGAAATCATAATTCAAAAGTAACTTCAGAATTATTGGTTTTACAAAAAATATTCATCAAATGAATGATTAAAGAAACTTTTGTAATTTTGCAGACAAATGCTCCTTACAGTAGAAGATAGTAAGATCAATAATATAGAATAACAGAAAGCATAAAGTCATAGGTGTAATATCACTAACTTCCCAGATTTATTTTGATTTAAAAATTATTTTTATAAAAAATTTCCACCCATTAAAATGGACATTTAAACTATTATTTTCTATTTGTATTTTATTTATTTCATTGTTAGGATTGAACAATATTTTTATTTACTTACATAACTGTCGTCATTAATGTATATTGTGATCAATTTAAAATTAAAGGTTCTGCATCTGGAAGATTTAAACAAAGAATTCTGTTCACAGGGGCATATAACTTCTAATTCGATACTTGTAAACCAAAATTTTTTAATTAAAACAATCTGTTTATTTGCTCTGGATAGATTAAAGCAGTGGTAGAGGTCAGATTCTAGGGCTAAGGATCCATGGATTGCAATTTAATGGTCACTTCAAGCTTGAACATCATGTCAGAACACCATTTGATTATTTTAACAGTTTACTTCAAAACAGGAATCTGTTTTTATCCCTTTATGCAGGTGCAGCAGTACTTACTGGAACAAATTACTTCCTAACATGCGATGACTTAACTGTCATCCTTTCTTGTTTTATCATTTAGAAATGGGCTAACTGAATTGGAGTATTCAACAGATATCTAGGATGAGTTAAGTAATCTTTATCTATCTAAAATAATTACCAAGTTTCACCTAGATTGGAATCTCAGGTTTTGGTTCTAGTAATCAGACCACACAAACCACTATTCCACAAGACTGATTCAAACCCTTGTGTTAAAATAGTAATATTTTAAAATAATTTATAATGAATTTACAATACTTTGGGTTGATTCTTTAGTAAGAAATTAACTTTTAACAAATAGTTAGAAATTACCCAAATTATTTCACATCAATAGCATTGTGTCATGCCATTTAATATGGCAATAGCCTAATGTATTGAAAAACTAATGGTTTCAAACTCAACCTGAAACTTGTCATATTATAAACTTATTAAAAAGTCTAGGAAATGTGAAAGGATGCAAAAGATGTTTGAACATTTTGGAGAGATATATAATAAACTATTCAATGAAAATTGTTAGGAATAACAAGAAAAAATCAAAAACAAAATATATACTGGTGACATATTGTTGAACAGATGTTAATAGATGAACAATTGAAATCTTAAACCAGGTTACAAAAACTTGTAAAAGACTTAGAAAGAGACTATGTGTGAGATGGATAGATAAAAGAAGGAAATGTGCTGGAGTGATGTGGAGAAGATTATCTAGAGATCAGAGAAGATATATTGAACTTGGAGAGGTCTTTATCCTGAAATGGAACAATATTGATTAAAATAATGATGATGATGACACAATAAATATGGACTGTTGGAAATGCTTTTTGGGACTCAATACTACATAGCTTCAAGATTGGTAGGTTAACCATTTGGGCTTTTTTTTTAATCTAATGACAAAGAAGCTTCTTTCATAAAATTTCAAGAGACATAGCAAACTTCCCTTTTTTAATGCATATATAATATTTTAATAACTGTAATAATCTATGAAATACATACGATATGAAAGTTGCAGAAGCTATACACCTAAAAAATATTAATCACTCAGTTAAGGCTGAGTGCTTTCGAGGTTCCATGCCTTATCATCATAGCCATATTGAAAACTGCAGTATTGTTTGTATTAGACTTACTATATGCAAATGGGTTAGTTTGTCCATTTTTTAGAAATATTGAAGCAGGTGTCATATCTGTTTATTGCATTATTGTTGCTGTTGATAAAATATGTCTCTTTTATTTTTCTTTTACAGTCATTTGTTTCTATACATACAATTTTGAAGTTGGAGAGAACAAAGTCATGGTCAGTCTTTTTTAGATGTTCAAGAAATGTAGAAGTGTTGTCATTGTTCTTCTGTGCCCTTTTATATGCGTACTTGTGTTGAGTGGCTCTGTTGTTAATTGTTGTCTTTGTCTCCCCATAATATATGGTCTGGCATCCGGGCTGAGGGCAGGTCATACTATAAATGACCTGAGGTGGTTGGGTGAGATCAATTTTATCCTTTGCATTGTTAATAAGTCTATGTAATATATAATTATATAATGCACCAACAAGAGGCATTGCGAGTAATTGCTGCTACATTACCAGTAAACTACACACTAAAAATATTACAATAACAAACCACACATTTATATATAAATAATATAAGAAAGACATATGTCAGAAAATGTTCATGTTAATTTCTAGGGTCACCTGCTGTGACATCTGTTACTGGTATAAAATCATAAGGTGAGAGAAATGATTTTAATTTCCAGGTTCAACTGATATCCTTTTTACTAGTGTGAAATATTATGGGGGAAGAGAGTCACCCAATGATATCTCAGTTCTAGAATGAAATTGTACAGTGATGAAATAATTATGCATTGATATGGGGGGTGACT
The DNA here is from genome assembly GCA_028023455.1 of Epiperipatus broadwayi. NCBI lineage: Eukaryota > Metazoa > Onychophora > Udeonychophora > Euonychophora > Peripatidae > Epiperipatus > Epiperipatus broadwayi. The sequence continues at coordinate 16,085,445 of JAQFVV010000007.1, read as the reverse complement.
AGCTTATTTATTTATGTATGTGCATGTGTGTGTTGATTAATCAATATAGTTATAGATATTAATCATATTTCTTTTAAAAATTCCACAGATTGAAGGGCACAATAGTAGACTCTAATGCTCAGGATCTATAAATTGGGGCCAAACTGTCATTTCTGGTGTTCAAACTTCTTATGACCTTCCAAGCAAACAAACCATCTGGTTATTTTTAATGTTCTTGTTACTATATTCTACAATTTTAAGCAGAATAACATGCAATCATAACAAAAGCTATATTGGATTATTAAATAAAATGTATTATTTCTGAATAAAAGTATAAAAATTATGTCATTGAAATTGTAGCCATCTATATGCAGTTGTATTAATGCTTTTTGCATAGAGAAAATATAAAAATACATTAAATATAGCTTTAATGCATTTTTTGTGCAAAGCTTCCTTTCCAAAGGTGAAGCCACGATAGAAAATATGCACTTCTGCATGTACTTTACATTTAACTGCATATTTTCTATCCATTAGCATTTTCTTATTACCTTTACACCATCTAGTTTACATTTTAGTAATCAGTAGATGTCAACCATTAACATTTTCTTACTACCCTTTATGCCATCTAGTGTAAGTTTTAGTAATCAGATGACATCCACTAGCATTTTCTTACTACCTTTATGCCATCTAGTGTAAGTTTTAGTAATCAGTAGATGCCATCTATTATGATTTTCTTACTACCTTTATGCCATTTGATATAAGTTTTAGTAATTAAATACCATCCATTAGCATTTTCTTTCTACCTTTATGCCATCTAGTGTAAGTTTTAGTAATCAGTAGATACCAACCATTAGCATATTCATACTACCTTTATGCCATCTGATGCCAGATGGTAGTACTTGAGAAATCCTTATCCAGGACTGCCTTATCCAAATACCCCCCAAACTAGTATTTAGCTTATGGCTTTCATGAGTGAAGATCTTTTGTATGTCTGACCAGTAATACACTTGAATCTTTTGCATCTGATGGACCTTTCCTCTAATAGCCAAATTTTACTTTTTGTTACATTATCAAAGTGTGAGCCTAAATTGAAAAACCTGTTGATTTTTTCAATGCATGCTTATTTGCTTCATAGTTATATAGATATAAATGTGGTCCAGTGTCTATACATTCTGGTGACTATAATAACCCTAAATACCTTTATTCTTTGGCCAGAATCAGTATAAAAAATAAAATATCACATGACCAACAAGCCATAAGTTAGAAACTAGTTTGGGGATATATATGACAATATTAAAAAAATGTTTATGAAAGTACTAACATCTTGTACCTACTGATTACTGAAACTGACACTAGATGACATAAAAATAATGAGAAGATTTTACTAATGAGGAGCAATGTCTAAGCTAAGGCCATGTGATATCTTGTTAGTCATGTGCCATATTTTCTATCATGAATTTTAGTGTAACGCTTGCCTTTGAAAAGTATGATCTGGACTGAAAATACATTACCATTATAATTTAATGTTTTTAATATTTTCTCTGAGTAAGGAATAGAATATAATATTATATAGAGGATTATATAAATTTCCATATAACTTTTTAATTAAATAAGCTTATATATTATTTGACAATAATAACTATCTATTGAGGGTTGAGTGACCACTACCTCCACCATTCTGCATTTATTGATTACTGAACCTTGCATTAGATAGCACAAAAGTGCTAAAACAGAATGAACTAGTGTGTTTACATGCACACCATATGATAATTTTAACATGCATGTAGAAAATGCATGAATCATGGTAACATTTTCTCTAAACTATTCTTGATTAATACTCCAGCCATAGCTTCTTATTTACTCCTGAACTACTTTAAATTGATATTATATTATTATATACAACATGAGTATAAAATATAATTTATCAACATTAGGGTAATAGACTTACACACCTTGGCGCTCTGCCATTTCTGCTGCTCTTTCTCCCCACAAGCCATTTACACAAATTAACACTTTGTCATTTTCTTCCACCACATTTGTTATGGCAGTTTCCATAGCAGCATGACCAGTGCCGCTAACTCCAAAGGTATATTCGTTATTAGTTTGAAATGCATATTTAATTCCGGCCTTCACTTCATCCATAACCTGACAAAGATAAAAAAAAATATTCATTGATATTTATTAGTTTTTGAGCAAAAAACTAAATTTCATTATCTTAATTAAACTTTTTAATTTATTTAATGTTTGTTACTGTATATAACAATACATTAAGAGACTTAATATATGTGTGTTGCATTTAACTTTTTTAACTATTGATAAAACAATAAAAGATTCTTTTCTATTATTATTATTAATGTAAGCAATGATTTGATTGGTGTAAATAATGTAGTATCTTTATAATGTGATTTCTGGATGAGTGACCTATAGATTGGCAGAGTGGGTTTAGCTATGACTAAATCATCTAGTTATATTATTGGGGGAAAATTCCAACAGAGGGCATCACTGTCATAGCTTAAAATGGGATGGAGCCGATTATGGGAAAATTTAGGATGGGGAATGGAAAGGGATGGTAAAGTGGCTACCAGGTTTCTCTGGGCATAGTTGCTGAGAGATTCCTGACTCCGTTTAAGGAGAAGTCACGGTGCATCACTTCACACGCTTGAAAGGTAAATTGCATAATAATTAGTTTATAACAAATGGGTTACCTCATCATGAATTAAATATAAACAAATTTGAAATAATGTCAGCTTCAATCATTGTTTAGAATACCTTTTTTACAATGCCTTTGATCTTATTTTTTCTTCAGATCTGATGTGCTCTTTTTTTTTTCATTCTTTATAGAATATTAAGTTTTTAAACTTCTCTCGTGATAATTATAATAAAATAAAATTAGGAGCGTGTGAAGCGCTGGAGAGAGAAGCTATAACGAGTACAAATTCTAAGACTATAAAGACGCATATTTTATTACTGGTAATAAATACTCCATCAACAGAGGTGACACCTGCTTTGATATATCTCCAAACGCTGGGCTACATAGAAAATGTGCATGTATTTTGCATATTGTCATTAATACTCTTTCCTGTACTATTTATTATTATTGCTATGAATATGAGGCCACTCGCCTCGAAAGCGCTAAGCTGCTGATTATTTTATAGTCTTATAATTTGTACTCATTATAACTTCTCTCTCCAGTGCTTCACAAGCTCCTAATTTAATTTTATTATCATTCTTTATAGGTAAAAAATTAACTGTATATATATATTGCTGGTCTGAAAGTTCATGACGATGTATTTTGTATTTATTTGTTGCTGGATTATTTCCATTGCTTAGTTTTTAATTACTAAATGTTTTAGAAAAATTCAAACTTTTTTTCTTCTTCAGATGTTGCCAAACTCTTTATTTTAAAAATTTTAACTTTTCTACAAAGTCTTAATTTTCTTTCATCTATATATTTTTAAGACAGCTGAATGGAGTGTTACAAGCTATTCCTGAAACTAATACACTATAAATTGCAAGAAATATATCAAGCATAAAAAGGCAGCCATTTATTCTACTGATATAAGAAATGTATTAAGAAAAAAGAATATAAAAATGTTTAAAAACAGATATATTAAGAAGATATATAGAATTTTATAAGGGACATGAACATAGGCTTTCACTTCCTTTACCTATCACCTCTTTCTCATACAACCAATACACATGAGGAGACACATGTGAAAAAGATCAATAATCTCCAATACGAATTTCATGCAGAACTAGCAATCATCAGATGGTTCAGATCATTTTCTTTCTCATATATATAATCAGTGTTCAGTTTATATTAAGATAGCAAATATTCAAACTTTAATGGACATGCTTCAATCTACTCCACCCTTCAATTCTTTAGACATCCATAAGTTTGAAGATTTGCTATCTTAATATAAACCAAGCTCTGGTTATATATTATGTGGTAGATGATGATTTGGACCAACTGGTGAATGCTGGTACAACATGAAATATGTATATTGGAGATCAAATGTGTGGTCATGTGTATCAGTTGTATGAGATAGAATGGATAGCTGAAGGTAGCTTGAGAATCTGTGTTCAAATCCCTTACAATTTATATCTAAAACTTCAAGTATAATATAAGTCTCAAAAATATAAAACACCATATTGTATAGAGAGAAAAGTTATTTATGTAATAAGGAGAAAAAAAACTATTAATAAAAAGAGAGATGACATCATCAAATGTATGGAAGAATTCTATAAAGAATTATTGCCAGCAAGCAAATGAAAAAATAGAATCAAATAAGGCATTACTCACTAACCTCACCAACCAATGTAATAAAGTGCTGAATAATTTTCCACTCTTGTTTTAGTTGGATACCCATTCACCAACCAATATTGGATGGTTATCTGAATTGGCTATTAGCTCATTATATATATATATATAAATCCTAAGGCTAGTTAAGATCTGAAAAAATTCACAAGTTTAACTGATATTCAAAACCAGGGTAAGAACATGACATATGATTGCACAATCATTATATCCTGAGACTGTCATGTATATTTATAATGATATCTATATGTGTGTAGTTCTCTATATTAAGATTATTGTCAAGACATTTGACTTTCACTGAGTTTATTTTTTGTGGCACCTTTCAATATCAATAATCAATAATTTGTATTATACACATTCCACATATGGAATGAAAGAAATTGTTATTACTACGAGCAAGCATTTGAGGTGGTAAGAAATATAAAACAAGAATGTATATTTGCTACAACCTTATTTTCAATTCTCGTGACTGTCATCTTTGAAACTATTTATAGGTGCTTAATAACATTCAGAAGGGTGTAAGACAGAATGATACCATATCTTCAAAACTTTTTACAGCATTGCTGTAAAAAGTATTTTGTGGATTAAAATGGAAGCTAAAGGAGTGAACGTAAATTTTAAGTCATTTAGATATTTTTCAGATGATGTAATTGTTTTTGCAAATAATGCTTTAGAGCTGCAGGAAACATTGCAGGAGTTAGCAGATGAAAGTAGGACTAAAGATAAATGTTAAAAAGACTAAAGTAATGTTCAATGGATTTTCTCAAAATATGAAAATAAAGATTGATTATGATGACTTAGAAAAAGTTAACAGCTACAAATACCTTTGTCAGATTATTAATACAGATTGAAACATAATAGATTAAATTAATCATAGACTTAAACTTGGTTGGAGTGCTTTTGGTAGAAATAGACTTGATACTAAAAAGAAATATGCCTATGTATTTGAAAAGGAAGGTCTTTAATAAATGTGTTTTACCAGTTCTAACTTATGGATCTGAGATTTGGACTCTTAATAGAAGAGCAATACAGAGACTTCAGACTACTCAAAAAAGTATGGAGAGATATATGTTAGGAGTAACAAGGAAAGAGATCGAAAAAGCAATATATGGGTAAGAGAACAAACAGGTGTTACTGACCTCATTGAAAAAATTAAAAGATTGAAGTGGAGTTGGACTGGGCATATTGCTAGAAGAGATGATAATAGAGGGACAACTGAAATCTTAAACTGGATTCCAAGAGATGGTAAAAGACCCAGAAAGAGACCACATGTGAAATGGATGGGTGAAATAAAAAAATATGCAGAGTGATGTGGAGAAAAGATGCTAAAGATCAGAGAATATGTATTGAACTTGGAGAGACCTTCATCCTGCAGTGGATTGATAATGTTTGATGATGATGAATAAGCAATTAGGTTGCAATACAGGTTTGGTGGTGGAATTTTCAATTTGAATTGATTAAAAGCAAAAACAGGAGTTTCATCTTAGATTCTAGATTTACAAAGTATTGATGATCATACTATTTTTGCGAGTTCAAAAGACGAGCTAAAGAATATATAAGGCTTTCATTTAATAAATAACATTAAAATCAAGTTCTTTATCAGCCAGTGAAGGAAGAAAAATTCTATGCAATTTTTAGCATAGATGGTTATCAACTTAAGAATGTAACCAATTGTTACTTTTTAAACCGAAAGATGAATTTAGATGTTGCAAATCAATACATACTCCAAGATACTGCTGCTGATTTTAAGAAGTTAAAAAATTAGGTATTTCATCACTGAGAACAAACTGTATTGATCAAAAATAGAGCTACTGTTTTACCTAATTTATTACTGCAAATCAGATAGCAACATCCTACAAATGTAGTATAAAGGCAGCAGAAAAATTTATTTAATTTTTTTTTAAATATAATCACAAGATCAATTAATACATTTTTACAACTTGCTGAATATGATATCGTAAAATTCACTGCTGTAAAATCATAATATTGTTGCACTGAACACATGAAATGAATGAATTATAATATTGCTTCCTAGGTGGCTGTTTTATGGGTAAACTTTAGCATGATATTTATGGAGGAGACAAATATGGTTGACATTGTAAAGACTAAATGAGATATTCTGATTGTTTTCGTTTGAAAAATTAGAGAATAGAACACATTGGAAAATTACAATTAGATAGTGTGGAAAGTTAAAGACATGGTGTTTTCCTGAAGGTTTTTTAATATTAGCACACAAGTTAGAATATGCATAATATTTTGAGAAGTATTATTTCGCTCTTCTTCAGGCATTGTTTACTTGATCAGTGACAGTACTAGCATAGGAATCGAACCTGGACCCTTAGATTCTTTGAGTATTGAATTTTAAGCTAAGGCTGCAGACCATGTATGTACCAATAAACATGTTTAATTGGGAAAATACAAAAATATTAAATAGATAAGAAAAGGTACAAAGAAGAAAATTTAAAACTGCTGCTCACATGACAATGACAAACAATCCCATAAATCAACCTAATATGACTATACATATTGTATGGAAATGATTAATCAACTTTGCATATAGAAAAAAGTGGAGAAATCAAGAGGAACCTCATAGATAAGTATATGAAATTTCTACTGACTGTTATCTTTAGCAGGATGGCTCACTTGATTAGAGCATTACATTAAAATTCAATACCCAAAGAATCTAAGAGTCCAGGTTTGATTCCCATGCTAATACTGACACTGGTCAGGCCAGCAACACTTGAAGAAGAAGGGAGAATAATATCTCTCAAAATATAGTGCATACACTAACCTGTGTGTTATTATTAACAGTTGACTGTATTTGGAATGTTTAAATAAAGTTAAATTCTTCTAAAGACATTCAATACTCATAGTAAATTATGGTAATAGTCCAACATATAAATACATAATTAAAGCCTTCACAAAATATCAAATTTTTTTTTTCTTCATGCCTATATACCACATACTGTACACTTTAGTAATTAATATATGCAAGATGATAGTAAACCTCTTCCCAGCACAGTCCTACCCAATATCCCTGGACTGGTTTCAAGCTTATAGCTTTTATTAGTCAGGAACTTTAGAACTTAAAAATAGTGCATTTGGATCTTTAGAATCTAATGTAACTTTCCTCTAGAAGTCATCATTTGCACCTATTTTAACTATCTAGCTATCAGCCTCCAAAATTGGAAAAAAACATTGAAATGTTTTCAACCTAAGCCAATTTGCATTTATAGACATACAGATATGAAATCAGTTCAGACAGCTTTACAGTTAAAAAGAGAGGAAAATAATAACTGCTAAGAGTAAAGCACATTTGATCCTAAAGGTCCAAGTGCTCTGCTCTCAGATCCAACACTCCTCATTGATAAAAGCCATAAGATAGAAACTAGTCTGGGGATATTGGATAGGACAGCATTGTATTGGAATTTATTAAGTACTATCATCTGATATCGATTAGTTACTAAAGTTTATAGCAAGTGGCTTAGAGGTATGAAAAAATTGTAGTTGAAATAGCAATGAGTAAGTTGAAGTCATGTTATATTTTATTAGTTTTACACTAATTGAGCTCACATGATAGAGTTACCTATGGATGTTAAAAAACTAAAGAGACCATAATATATAGACAAAAAATTGTTTCATATCTATATGATATATTCACATGTTGTCTTAGACTGAAAACATTTATAGTTTTCAATTTTGGACTGAGAGCTTGATAGTGAAAAAGAGAGAGATATAATGGCTGCTGAAAAGAATGCTTGTGAGATCCTAAAGGTTCAATCTGTTCCAAGATTGAAAGCTTCTGCAATAAGCTTGAAACTAGTCAGGATTTATTGGATGAATAGGGATTTATTAAGCACTATCATCTGGCATCTGTTGGTTACTAAAGTTGGTTGTAGGTGGAATAGAGGTATGTAGTATATATAGCTGAAACAGAAATGTGTAAGCTGATGTTATGTGATGGAGTCATATGAAAATATCAAATAAGCAGAATATTGGGTTGGAACATTCTATATACGAATATATTTTTAGTTTACAGATTGTTTTGTATAGTCGTCTCTAATCTCTAATGTATTATTATTAATTATTTGCCTTTTTTTCTCTCTCTCCATCTTGGGAGATTGGAATGGTCACAAACATTTGTGAATAGATATCGCTGATGATGATGAATAAAACATTTAATAAATGTTCCTCTTTTTTCTTTTTTTTTTCTTTTTTGGCATTTAAAAGTAGTGGTTCGATTGCATATTCAATTCTCTAAAAGTTAAACCTCAAATATTGATGTTCACAATCCCCGTCAGGTGGCAATAGAAGTAATTGGAGAGATTTCGATACAACTACAAATAGTTATTAAAAGACGAAGATACTTTTTAAATCAAAATTTAAAATAATTATTTCAGTTAAGCTTTGTTTTTAACCAAAATTGTGAAACATATAATAAATAAATTAAATTTAAAAGAACTGCCAACCCTTAGAAAATAATTAGATGCAAAGATTTCAAACGTAAATTTTAATTAACTTATTTTAATATTTACTTTTAATTAGATGTACGATTAGAAAACATGTCATTACCTCAAAAAATTTTGGATGAAAATATCCGATTAAAGGCATTGAACAGGCGTAAAGGACACGCGGCGGGCAATTAGATGGGCCTGGACCTAAAAGTAACGTATGGGGAAAGTTTAAAGGCTGAAAAAGAGTTTTGGGTGGGGGAATTAGTGAGGGAGTCGTCGACATGCTGAATAAATTTTTTGACGTTAGTATCAGTTTGTTTAAGTCAAGATGCAAATATACTCTTAAAAATACAATATTTCACATGCAATAAACTTTTCGAAGAAAATCGATTACTCTACTCTTTCGGCAGTCGTAGTAATATTTCAGATTAACGTTCTGAACAGCCGCGACATCTACCAGAACTTGGTGGTACTAAATTTTAAAGTTTTCTTCTAAAGCGCATTTATTTTCAATAACATGATTATTAGTTTACTAAAAATAATAATTATTAATTAATAATTCGGAAGCACGTGACGTTTACGCGTAAATAACAAGTTGAGCTCGAGCACTGACGGTGACAAATTAGAACTTCTATCCAAGAACTATTAGCTCTTAAGTCCCAAAGCTCTGCCGTAATGTTTGTGTAGATATATGTGTATGTTAAATTGTTTGCCATAAGGCAGATGGAAGTTATCGTGTAATCAGTAAAAATAGCATGCCACTAATACAATTTATTTTAACATCTTAAAGCTATATCATAAACTTCAATACTTTCTTCATGCTAATAAGATCGATGTGTTTACATATGAATATCTTAATGACTGTAATTCAAGTGATATTTTGTATCAAATGGGAAGATATTATAGCAAAGCATTTCTATTGCTAAGTATCTCTTATTAAATTGCAGTTTGCTGCTCCCAAGAATTTTCATGAAAATGCAGTAAAAATATTCTACACTTTGGGTTCTGCTGCTGTTATTCGAATATGAAACCAGTTCTGCCATCTAGTGTAAGTTTGAGCAATCAATAGATGCTGGTTGTAGTACTTATTAACTGCCTATCCGGTGTTTTAGTTTTTGAATAAAGACTTTCACCAGTGAGGAGTTTGGAATTTGGACTTGGAGCACTTAGATTGTTTGACATAATGTCTAGTGAAAGATGGGAATAATATTTGGTAAGTTGAAAATACACACAGAAAAGGTAGTTTTTTAAAATAATATTTAGCTTTATTACTGCCTAGCATGCTTTCAATATATTTTTACTGTATCATATTCATGGCATATAATGGTGTGATTAAATGGTTCTTTATATCAATATTTAATTAATTGTTCACATATTTAATTTTAATTTAAAATTTAAATTTGAATATTGCTATGTCTAGCTAATTTAAGAGTGTACTTCCCACATGAACAAATCAATGCTAACAGTTAATATTTAAGTAATTCTTTCCTTATGGTTCTTAATATCGTTTGATTATTTACATATATATAATCATTAACATAATAAGGCCCGAAAGCATACAAAAATAATAATTAAGATCAATATGACCTTTAAGTGTCCTAGCTGACTGTTCTCGTGTTCGGAGGTCAGCTCTCCACACTTGAAGTACTTGTGCATTATTTTATCTAAATAATAATAAAATGTAAATATAATTTTGCAGAAATTTTTATTTTTTTAAAAAGAACCACTTAACAACTAATGCATATTCAGCAAAATAAAAATTTGTAGGCCCCTGAAACAATGAATTTTTAAAAAATGGCTGCCAATCTTAGTAGACCCGATAATGCACAAGTAATTATTAATTTAAAAAAAACCAGAATTGTTTTATTTAGATTGTAAAATCCAGATGAATTATTGTTTAGACTATTTAAAACTAATGAAATTTCTATTTAAAATTTAAAATATTATTTATAAATTTTTAAAAAATAGCAAAAATAGTTCTACTTTGTTCAATATGAAAGTCCTTTTAGTCAATTAAAAGTAGCTCGGTATGTAATTATAGATCTCTCTTGAATAACTTCTAAAAGTAAATATATTCAAATAAAATCTGAATGTAATCACATTATTCTTTTGTATAATCATAAATATCTAAACAAATTATCATTTCTGAAATCTAGCAAAAGAGAGAACTAGAAACTACCAATCAGAAAAGTGATAATCTAATTGTCAGCTCATTTTCTGAACAATACTGACATCTTTCACATGAATGCAAAATAGCACTAAAGATAGTGGCAAGAGAGCAATGGGGGCTCTTTAACCAGATCAATTAAAATATAAAATGTTGATTATTTCAACAGTCATTTTAGATCTATTTTTCTATGTGGAATTGGAGCTGTCATACTATTCAGGCATTCAGTTGTCTGAATGATAACTTATTTTAAGCTAAAATAAAAACTTTGTTAAATTAATAAATATCATTCAGCAAAAAGGAATTTTCTCTATGATCTGTGATTAACTAATTATTAGTAATAAACATTAAATGGATTAACCCTTGTTTTCAATTTATTTGTTTATATGGTAAAAAGTAAAGTTAGACTGTCTCTAAGTAGACTTCTGTAATGATGATGTTTGTCTAACAGAACCTTAGAGAAGACAGTGGAAGGGAAAACTTGACAGAATTTTCAGTTGACGGGTGGTGAGAATTGCATGTTTTTCATTTCCTGTTTTATCCCCTTTGTTTAAATAGACAAACCCATTTCCCCATCAAAGTTTGATGAATAGCATTGATGACTTTATTGTATGGTTTAATGAAGTTGTGGAATAGGAATCTGGGGATTAGAACCAAGGATCGTAATCCATCTTTGTAACCTCTTGAACCTATTTTTGTTTTGATTATGGTTAACTACATGGAAAATCCCAAAATTGCTATAAAAAGTTTCAAATTTATTTGGCCCCGATTTGAATTCAGATGAAGTGTGGATGTCATTAATTTACAAGCTTAGCTGAATAGTGGTGGTAATTCACTAAGGAGTTAGAGGTGATGGTTTGATTCTAAAGTAAAATATGTGATTATTGAAGTTCCACCTAGTTTTTCAGCATGGATTAAACAGATTTAATTTTGAACTCATTAATAACTAATTGTCAAAAATCAGACACAAAATTATTATTTTTAATTACAAATAGTGCACACAAATATGCTCATTGCATTCACTGAGAGTTCCTACAACAATAAGATAACATCTTTATTAACTTTTTGACTAAAGCTTAAATATAAAAAAGATGAGATTTAAAATTATAGTTTTAATTTTTATATATGTAACCTTCAATTTGAAAAAGACATATCAAATTTAAAATATTTTCAATAATAATTAGTTTTTTAAAAAGATAATTATTCAAGAAAAGACAAATAAATTTAAAAAATATTATATATTCAATTTATATTAAGAAAACAACTTTCTGTCTGAGCTCCACTTAACTTTCCCATTTACAAGTGATGTTTGAATCTTTAAAAAAGGACTAATACACATAATAATTGCATATATTTTATTTTTATTAATAAAATGTTTATTGTAACAAAAAAAGTATATTTTTAATTTAAAAATAAAAATTTACAAATTAAATTAAAACACTTTTTTGTGCAAACATATGAAAGGATTCATTTGCTCCATCCAAGAAAAAAAATTCAAAATATTTCAATACAAGTATATTATCTATACTAAACAATGTAATTAGAAGGGATATGATTTCAGACTTTCAAGTGCTCTAAAGCTATTCACTCCTTACTATACAACTGATACATATGACTATATACATGTGGAAAAAATATATGATCTCCAATATCCATAGTTCATGCTGAACTAGCAATCATTAGTTGGTCAAAATATTGGAGGGTGGAGAAGATTGAAGCCTATTCATTAATGTTTGAAGATTTGCTACCTTAATATAAACTGAACAATGATTATATATATATATATGGAGAGATATTATATGGATCAACCAATGAGTGCTAATTAGCACAAAGTATGTATTGGAGATCATTTATCTTTTTCACATGTATGTGGTCATGTGTATTAGTTGTATAGGATGGAGTGGATAGCTTTCAGAATATTGCTTATTTTGATTACATCTGACATCTATGTACAAAAAGGAAACTAAACCATAAATTGATTATTTTTATAAATGCACTCTTAATCAGGGTAAATGTAGACTAAATAAATTACTATTGCTAAAATAGCATCATTTTAAAATAATGCCAGGATGTAAGCAATGTCATTCCTATTAACATCTAAAATCAACAATGAAAAATTAAAAAAAAAAACAATGTGTGTACAAGCTAATTTTTTTAATATAAATCACTTTTTAATGATCATGATAATAAGTACAAAAAAGGGGATTAATATTGACATAGTAAAAGAATAAGTGTGTTAAATGATAATGAATTTTCATGCTTTAAATTTCAAATTTTAGATTGAGTTAAGTAATAGATTTTAAATCTTTTACTGTGATATTTTATTGAGAGATGATGTTATTAAAAAAGAATGCTGTTGATGCATGGATCACCAAACTTTTGAATTATATAATTCATAGAGTTTGAAGTAAAAAAATGTTAACAATGTGTGCATTTCAACAGTTTAAATAAAATATTTAAAATGTTATAATATTTTTATTAATTTAGAATATATCGATCACCTCAGTAAAGACTTGATTATATTCTATGTGAGGGAGAATTAAATAATATTTAACTGTTTCTTTAAGATGTCATGCCACTATAGTTACTAATTATTTAAGCATGATCCCCGTAGAGACTCGTTATTTAAATTAATTGATTAGAAAGCCATGGAACATGTATTAGTTGGAGAACCATGGAATGTATTGTTCTCTTAAACATTATCATTTTAAATAAGGACTGCATTGTTTAGAAACAGTGCTGCAATATGAGATATGCTGATGGTGCAATGCAACATGAAACTAATAATTTAACTTTTGGTAATTTTTTAAGTATATATATTTATATATATATATATTTTTTTTTCAATAATAAAGGGGGAAGGGAACTTATTCACAAATGGTTTCAAATCACTTAATTTTTTTAGCAATTGTGGGGTAGAGTATTGAATTTTACTTGATTATCGTAAATACTCTGTGTGTGTTATGACAATAATACAGTGATTTATTTCTGGAGAGTGATATGATGTTTAAATATGAAAGTGGTAAGATGAATTTGATCTGGAGATCTTTAGTGTTGCCCATAGCACTAATAGCACAATACTTCCATTTTTGTTGCAATTATATAATTAGAAACAAAATGCTTTAAATTGATTGGTCATACTGGAAATCATGTGACATTCAAAAACCAGATGTTACAAGTCAAGGTTCAATCAAAATTTTTTAACTCCTAAATTCATCACTCAACCACAGTGCTAAGATTGAATATTGGGCTGAGATATTTTATGTTATTCATGATAGTTTTACCACTGCTTGGAGAAACAAATCTTGATAGGATTTTTGGGGTAGTTATTTGACTAAGTTCTTTTAGAAGATGAGAAAATATCAATGATAATGTATTCAATCAAATGAAAAGTTCTGTTATACACTGTCTCTTCTATTCTAATGACCATACTACTTTTTAATCTTAGCAATATAATGGGTACCGAAATACTGAAATAAGTTATTCTATTTTACCAAATAATTTTACATTTCCATCTATAATTCTTTACATTCTATTCAGAAAGCATTCATTTTGGATAGCAGTTCATTCTAATACATTCTACTCTCTCTCACTTTTTTAGTGAAAGCATTAATCACGTTTATATATAATAAACCTTTAAATAGTTCAGCAGTTGTGAATAATGCTTTTATTAATTGATAACCAAAAATTTGAGCCTCTTAAGTGGTTTGTCTGACATATTTTTGCCATTTTATTAAAGTTCTATGTATAAAACAAAAATTGTCACTTGAATATGTGTATGTGTTGCTGCATCAATGCCTACGATATATTTTTCTATATTAATTTTTGCCTATTCCAATGATGTTGAATTTTGTATCTACATTGAATTTAAAACATCAACAAACTTCTCACTTAACATAATGTAAAAACTTCTGGATAATTTGAATTAGGATACTATTTTACATATAATATATGGACAATTTTTCCCATTAAGTTTCAAACATAACCAGTCACTGAGAAGACCCACAAAAAAGCATAGGAGATTTTAATCTGTGAAATATAGTTCATTATTATTATAAAATAAAATGGTTTATGGATCAGGTTGTGGAATTGTGGAACTTTAAATTTCAGAATCTATTTCTGGGCCATTGCACTAAGCCAGACAGGAAATTATTATTATTGTTTTCTCAAATTGAGTATCCAGAGAAGATTGCTACAGTCCTGAAACTGGTTATCAAGTGTGGTTTGCTGCTACTTACCAGAATGTATTTTAACTTTCCTTTATGTTTAAGATTATTCCTTTTATTGATATTGTTTTGTATAAATTAATATGATGGCAGGTCATTAATATCTTATTTTTAGATATTAATAAGATAAAGAATAAAACAAAGTTTTCTTTTGTTAATTTATTTATTTAGCATATGGTATCAGCACATCAAAATTCAATACTAACAGTTCTTGACCTTCTCCAAGTGATGCAAAGCAAAGCAGGAGCTGGTAAATTAGGCATTCTTGCAAATATGTAATATGGTTTGTAGTCTTCCACACTCACAATTAGTATTAGGTAATGACACCATTGACTTCTGGAAATCATATGTATGACTTTTCTCTAAAATGAATTATCTTATGATTGATCTTACATGATATCTAGTTTAACTTTCTATTATTATGATGATATTCTATTTATATAGCTTCATGTTATCTCGATCAATCATCGTGATCAACTTTTTGGGATATTATAGACTTTTCAAATTAATTCAGTTATCTCACAATGGGATTGAAACAAGGCAATTTTAATTTGTTTATTTAATTAGGGTTTAATCTTATCATCATCTTGTTTTTATTATACTGCAATCTATTTTATTATGAACATAATTTGTATTTACCAAAGTGCTACAATAGTGATCAGATCTCATGGTGATACTGAGAATTTCTGATTAAAATTGAGAAAACAATAGGTGAATCCATGTCTCCAAAATTTTGTACAACAGTTTTGTAAAACATATTTTGTGGATTAACACAGGAGATTAAGGGAATAAAAAATATATTAAGTCATCTATATTATATAGATGATGCACTTGTCTTTGCAAATAATGCTTCAGAGCTTCAGGAAATGTTGCAAGAGTTATGAGATGATAGGAAAAGTAAAGTATGACTAATTTAATATGCTAAAAAGATTAAAGGAATCATTCAGGGGATTTTTTCTGAAGAAGATAAAGATTGATAATCATGAATTAATAGAAGTCAACAATTACAAATACTTCGCTCAGATTGATAACACAAATGAAAATATAAGGGATGAAATTAATCATAGAATTATGTTTGCATGGAATGCATTTTGTAGAAATAGTATTAACAGAAAAAATGCCTATGTTTGAAAAAGGTTTTTTTATTAAATCTATTTTACTAGTTCTTTCATATGGATCTGAGACTTGGATACTCAACAGAAGAGTAATAGAGAGATTTCAGACCGCTCAAAGAAGTATAGAGAGATGCATGTTGGGAGTAACAAGAAGAGATCGAAAACACAATATATGAGTAAGAGAACAAACAGGTGTTACTGACCTCAATGAGATATGAAGAGATATATGTTAGGAGTAACAAGAAAAAATTAAAATTTGTGGGTGAAAGAACAAGCAGATATCACAGATATTATTAAAAGAATTAAGAGAGGCAAAACTCTTCATACAGTAGAGCCACCCAGTGCAATCCAGGATAATCAATGGATACAGGAAGAATTGTTGAGTGTTATAGTGGCAAGGAATAGGATAAAAAAATAGATGCATTAATAAAGAATAGAGAGTTGGAAAGATGGCGGAGTAGTATGGAGAGTAGAAGTAAACAGAATATTGAGTACAAGTTAATCTATGATAATAGCAAAGTAAGTAGTTTACTGTTTGCTCGAACAAAATCTTCAACGACAAGGGAATATACACATAAATGGATCTGCAAGTTGTGTAAGGAAGCATAGAAAATATTAGGCATCTGTTATTTGAATATAAATGTTTGCAAGTAGAAAGGGAATAAATAATGAAGTTGTGAGAAAATAAATATAAACAAAGTGATTATATAAAAGGTGGGTTATTGAATTTTTATGCTGGGTTTCGGAAAGATAAGGGGGATCTAGATATAAAGGTCATGGAGTTGACAAAAATTATATTGTGGAAATGGGATGGAGCAGGATAGAGAATATGGAAAAAACTTAGGATGGGGAGTGGAAAGGGAAGGAAAGTGGTTAACAGGTTTCTCTGGGAATAGTGGCTGAAAGATTCCTGACTCCGATAAAAGGGGTCACAGTGCATCGCATCCCGTTTGTTTTAACAGCTTGTATAAGCACAGAAAATGGTAGTTATATGATGTTTAATGGTTTAAAGAATTAAGAGACTGAAATGGCGCTGGGTTAAAAGAAATGATAATAGATAAATAGTTGAAGTTTTAAATTTGATTCCAAGAGATTGTAAAGACCTAAAACCAGACCTCACATGAAATGAATGAATAAAACAAGAAAGTTTACTGCTGTGATATGGAGAAAAGATGCTATAAATTGATCGGGAAAAAACTGGATTAAAAAGACTGTCATCCGGTAGTAAATCGATAATAGTTGAAAATAATGATAATATTAAATATATTTTATTTACTTATAAAGATTATAGTATATATTTTGTTTCTGAGTATTATTATTGTTAAAGTAGTTATGCATTTATTACTTATGCCCAAAAAATTAAATTAAAGCATTAGAAATCGCCTTTTGATAGGGGCGTTAAGCGGTATATTATCAATAACAACTTCCTGCATAGTATAGATTGCAACAGGAGTCAGAAAATTATGGTCAGTGCGCCGGGTGACGTCCGCAAACTATATAGTTTTTTCAATAAATATCTCGGAAAATAATACTAAAATTAACATCTAAAATTTCTTTATTCGTGTTAATATAATTCATAAAATTATTCTCTAATATATTGCAACTATCAGTTTTTATTGTTCTAGCTTTTTTTAACTCTAAGCCACTCACTCTTTCATAAAATAAATTTTTTTATTTAAAACCTTTTCTCCATATATTTGTTTTAAAATATTATTTAGCAACCATTTTGGCTTAGAAATGTATAGTGCTTCCCCCTATTAGTAAGTTTAAAAATTAGAATTTATGCTCAATTGTTAGCGTTAAAAACAAATATTTTTCTAGAAGACGAAACCATAATAATAGAAACATTTTTTTAAGTTAAAAGATTATTTCGGGTAAATAAATAATAACATATGTTGCTTACAAAGTAGAATTAAATAGTCTGTAATATATTAATATTACATCAAAAGAAATCAAATAAAAATGAGTTAAGAAGTATATTAGTATTTTAAATAAAATTTAATTAATTAAATAAATTATTTAAGTTAAATTAGGCAAATAAATTAAGTTTTAATTGTAAAATTACCTTGGAGATTATTCCAAGATCAATTCCAATAATAAAAATCCTTGATTTGCCAGTTTAACGGAAATTGCTGTTTTCAACCTACGTCCTTGATGGTTCATCTTTTGAACAATTGACTAAATGAGATTTATTTAATTGTAAGATTACCCCAAAAAATGGTAATAAATTACTTCAGATTATTAAAAAAGTCTTGAAAAAAAACATCAAAAGTAAAGTAACATGTTTTTGTTCTTAATTGAAAGCATTTCACAAAAAGAAATGGTGATCATGTGATGAATCTAAAAAGTGTGAAACAGAGAAGAAAGAAATTTGGGATTATAAAATGGTTGTTAAAAAGAAAATGAGAATTGAGGAAGTATATGGGTTTATTCTAAGAAACCATGCTTGAGCTTTGCAAATATAAGAAAAAAAGATAAAATACAAAATGAGAATTTTTTTTTCTTATAGAAAAGAATGAAATTTTTGTTGAAAGATTTTCAGTTGTAAAATGCAAATGAATTAATGTTAAGTCATCATAATCTATAAAATTTTGTTTTAAAATATAAAATTGTATTTATAATTATTAAAATATCACAAAAGTTGTATATTACTGAATTAAGCAAACTATTACAGATTATAGTTACATTGTTCTTATTATGGATGAATTTCTTTAATTTGTATTTTTAAAAATAAAACATATTTAATTAAAATCAAAATGTAGTGGTATATACTTTCATTTTAAAAAAAATTATTAGACAAATATTTTGTAAAAATAAGCAAACATAATTAAATAAATTATGAAAAATGAGTAATTTTTTAATTCATTATTAACAATAATAAAAGATTTTCTATTTAGATTTATGACTGCTCTCCACCAATCAATGGCTTGTAGACAGAATTTGTTGGCAGTAAAGCTGCTGTCTTCAGATTTTTTTTTGAACTAATAAATCAATATATTTTATTTCCAATTTCTGTCATCACAATAAAAGTACAGTTGGTAAAGTAGCATTACAGGTTGCTGCATGAAAGCAAATAAAACCTGAATAACCTACTAGTGCCATGTCCATATAAAGTAATTTGTATATATCAATGAATTTGTTAATAAAAAGAGAGGGGAGAAAATTAACAAAGTGGAAAGAGACAGTTATAAAATTTTTAAAGATAAATGAATAAGAAAAATTAAAAAAAGAATATTCTATTATTAAATGCAGAATGAAGTCAGTTATGAAGATAGATGAGAATTTGGGAAAAAATACTTTAATAAATTCATAATAATAACTTTTGGTGAAGCATAGTTGATAAGTAAATATATGGACAGTTGATAAGTGAACATAATTAATGTGAGAGCTTAATTTATGAGAAGGTAATTAGAAAATTGAATAGAGCAATAGGAAGTGTAAAAATGCAAATTAAAAAAAAAAAAGTTATGGCATGTAAAATGATGGCAATAGGTAGGAGAATATATACAAAGTTTGATTCAAGAGAAAATTTTTATAAAATTATAATTGATAGTAAGATTCCAGATGAATGGACAATTATGGGGATTAGATTATTATTAAAAGAGGAGGTGGGATTGATTATTCACTAATTAGAGATCAACAGCAGTTACTTCAATAGTTAACAAATTATATATGCATACCCTAATACCAAATCATTTCAAACATTAAGAAATTTTTAGCTATGCCCTCTGTGAATAAATATTATTAGAGTCCACATCTCAAAACAGATAATTCAAAAAGGTACCTCTCTGAACTGTAGGTTCCAAAGGTATTAAATATTGAAACAAGAACTTTTCCAAATTAAAGAATGTTGCTTATATAAATTTTACAGTCCTTGTTTGAATATCTTTGCAACCTATAGTTCAAAGCAGTATCTTTTTGAATTAACTGTTTTGAGATGTGGACTCTAACAATGTTTATTCACAAAACGTGTAACTGAAAACTTTTTAACATTTGAAGTGATGTGATATTTATTTCAGATAGCAGCATATACTGAAATTATTTTTGTATATAATCTAATGGATAGAATTAGTACATGCATGGAAAAGAGTACAATTTTAGGGATATTTATAAATGATTATGTTTAAAGAGAATGATAGGAGGTAATTTATTCATTGTATCTTAGGTGATTATACTGTTTTATAAGGAAAATAAGCCATTTATGTATTTCATTTTTAAATATAGAAGATAGTGGAGAAGACTTTAAAATGTGTAAATAGATCCAGCATTTCTAAAAATGATTGAATCCTTTAAAAGGATAATTTTCATAAGTGCTAATTGGAAGATACCAAAATCAGTGGATATTTACCATAAAATTGAATTGAAACAAGTATATCCATTATCTCCATATTAATTATTTATTTTGTTTCAAAGAAAATTACAGGTTGAAATAGAAAGATTAGAAATAGTTGGAACCAGGAGATTACATAATACAGAAATTCTTTGTGTGTTTGTGGTTGATAGCATATTTTTGCAAACAGCGTAGAAGATATAGAGATGTTATTAGAAAGAAGGACGAAAAATCGCGAATAAATATGAAAATTAAACTAAGTGAAAAAAGATTAAAGATCCTTGAATGTAATGGGAATGGTAAAACTAAAGTTTAAAAAATGAGAGATATTTATATTAAAGAAATAGAAAAGTATATGTATTTAAGTATTTTATTAAAAGAAAAAAAGAACTACATAAATAGTTGAGAATTAAAATTGAAGAAATAAAATATAGAATGAGTGTAATTAAAAATATGATGTATTTTCATGTAATAAATGTGAGATACTGGAAGTAGAAAATTTAAAGCAGAATACACAACTAAATAAGCAGGTAGTTATGCTCTGAGTGAATTGTGGATAGCAAGGAAGCTTTTCATGATGAAATGGGGTGGGGTGGGTTTTTTTTTTTCAATAATTTAAAATATTTGAAAAGTTTCAGTATATGAATAAAAATAGATCAATAAAAATAGTGTTTCCAATATGCAATATTAATAGATAAGCAGTTTATTTTTATGTATTTATATAAATATATATATACTTAAATAAGGCTAAAACCTTAGTACATGCACATTGAGTGCTTAATTTATTACAAGAGAGACCTCTACAAATCTAAACACAAGATTCGACTTTTTAAAGATAAGAGCGGCCCATTCTTATCTTCAACCTATTTTTCTATATATATATATATATAGGCAAATCTAAAGCATTATGATTTGGGAGCATGAAGCTAATAAATTTTTTACTGATTAAGTCCACTATTTTTGTTAAAGATTAACGATTGCAAAATTTTTGATTTACAATGAGTAAATCGAAATATTTTGCAATCATTAATGTTTAACAGAAATAGTGGACTTAATCAGTGAAAAATTTATTAGCTTCATGCTCCCAGATGCTTTAGATTTACCTATATATATAGAAAAATTGGTTGAAGATAGGAGTGGGCCGCTCTTATCTTTATAAAGTCGAATCTTGTGTTTAGATTTGTAGAGGTCTCTCTTGTAATAAATTAAGCACTCAAGGTGCATGTACTAAGGTTTTAGCCTTATTTAAGTATATTGTGCTTAATAAGAATTAATATTTATAAATACATATATATATATATATAGGTAGATAACAGATCGAGATTATATTAATTACTGGTTTATTAATTAAATGAAATACTGTCAATGCACACCACAAGACAAACTAATTTTAGAGAAAAGAATGGATGGTCTTCTCTCTCTATCCCAATTCCCTTTAAAAAGATCTGTCTAAAGCACTTTGGAAAGAAAGTATGAATATTTTAAAATCAATCATATTACTTTTTATGTATTTCATTTGAGTCAGTATTGACAATATGTATAGTGAAAATTTTCACAAATTTCAATTAAAATATCATAAACAAATTTAAAATATAGCTTTAAAAAATAATATTATTGATTAAAAAATATTCATGCTTTCTTTCCAAAGTGATTCAGATAAACCTCTATAAATAAAATCAACATGGAGGCTAAACTTTCCATACAACAGTACCACTCAGTGTAAGCCAGAGTAATCAATGGATGCAGGAAGATTTGTGAATAAATCCCTATCTAGTGTCTACTCATCCAATATCCCCAGACTAGTTTTTAGCTTGTGGCTTTCATCAGTGAGAAGCCTTGGATCTTGTATAAACATAAAAAATGGTGGTCATGTGATGTTAGTGTTTAAAAGAAAATGAAGTAAAGAGAAGACAGTCCATTCTTTTCTCTAAAAAAGTTGTCTTGTGCTTTGAAATGAGAGTATTTCATTTACTTAATTAACCAGTAGTTTGAGTATAATCACAATTTATTATGCAATATTGAGTATGGAAAATGTTTATATTTATATATAGATAAATAACTAAAAAGTGGGTAAATAAGTTAGTTAGAAAAAAAAAAGAAATCATTATGGAAAATGAATGCAAATAAAAAAACAGTTTGGAGTTATATATGAATAAAAAATAGATAAAACATGAAAGAATGTGTGATAACGTTAAAGGAAAGTTATCATTATTTGGTACAACATCAGGAACTTTAAGTATTAGGCTGAAAAAATAAAAATAAGATGAGGATTTGAATTGTAGATGGAGTTTATAAGAATAGTAAAGATTTGTTTTTGAAGTATGAAGCTTAAAAAAGAAATTAGAATAACTTCTAGGAAAAGGTGAAACATTTAAATGTAAAAGGGATGATAAGGATAGAAATTTTATAGATTTTTCATATACTACATTTTCTCTCAAAATAAGAAATAATCAGAAATAAACCATAATATATTTTTTCAGGATGCTAATAATATGTCCTACCCCAATAAAAGCCCAAATAAGATTGTTAGCTTAGTGAAACACATAACAAACATATTGAGTTATAAAGTAATGAATGTATAAATTCATATAAATGTAGATTTTTGTATTTAAATAAGTGTTACTCAGAATTATTTGGCATATACTCTTATTCTTCTCCTTTACTTTCTTTGCATTTCTTCATATATTCATATATAATGCTTATAACAACTTCTTTCATATACACTTTAATGCAAACAATTTTTTAAATAAATCTTCTTTATTTTCCTGATAGTTTCAACTGTCCAGCAGTCTTCATCAGAATGTTCTCAAATTTCCTTTGCCTTTTAAATCTAAAAGACAGAGAAAATTTGAGAGTGCTCTGATGAAGACTGCTGGACAGTTGAAACTGTCAGAAAAATAAAGAAGTTTTATTTAAAAAATTGTTTTGCATTAAAGTGTATATAAGAGAAATTATTGTAAGCAATATTTATAAATTATTTGTCAGAAAGACTCATAAGTAATCATTTTACTTTTCACTTATCAATGCACTTTTATTCAGTCTAATATAATAATTCCTCTTTCATCTGACCTGCAACCAAATATCTTGTAAATAAGTCAACACTGATATCTGAAAAGGCTAAAATTTATTTTTAATGAAAATTTTAGTTCAAAAATTAATCAAGTCTGTGTAACATTTTAAATAATATTTTAAATTAAATATTACTAATTTAACAAACTGTAAATAAATTAATATTCTCATATTGAATGAGAATGTTCTGTGATAAGATTGTAATCCTAATCATTATATATTCAAGCAATGATAAAAATTATTTACATGCTGTTGCAATTACAAATATTAAATAAATGTACATTTTTGTATTTGAAGAAATATAGATTTTTGTGCTTGAATAAATTTATATTTTTGTACATGAAAAAATAAAACATCCTCTGAAAATAAGCCCTAAGTCATCTTTTGGAACAAAAATTAATATAAAAACAATCTTATTACTACGGGAACACGGTAGATGTTTATGATGAAAACAGAGAATATAAGGATAAGATAAAATAGTTTTGGATTAAAATGGAAGCAAAAAATAAATAAACAACCACTGTAAAAATAAATAAATTAATAAAACATAAGAAATAGAAGAGTTTATTGTTGTAGATAAGGGTTTTCTAGGGAGGAAATATTTAATTTGATTAATAAAGTTTCTGGGCATGTAGCTTATGTACAAAAACTTTTGATGTTTAAGGGGAAGCCATTTACATTTATATCAGTTTAATAACCAGACCTATATGAATGATTATATTGAGTAGTCAAATGGTGTCTATGTGTGCTTTATCAAAAAGCAGTCTATTATCGTGCATTTTTGTGGATATAAAAATCTTCCTGTAAAGAATATGTAGAAGAGAATTGTTTTCTGTTTATGACATATTTGGATATGTAAAATTGGATACAATAATGAAGAAAGTAAAGAATGAATCATACAAATTTGCTGAAATAAAGCCCAAATACTTTAATGTAATTGATTTGTGATACTTAGAAACAATAGGACAAACACATGTCAATATCAATGAAGATTATGATGAGAAATTAGTATATTTCTTGCATAGCATAATTGATATAACGGTAAATAGTTGTCCTAGATCAAAGTTTATGGATTATAGTTCTATTCTGGTGCTCTTACTTCTTTCAGACATCTGAGCAATATATCATTCTATTATAATAACATATTTTTGTGAAATGCGTATCTTATTTGTTTTACTTTCTATAATAATTTTTAGTCTATTTACTTATGTTACTTACATACAAACGCACAAAAACAATGAATATGTATTCTTTTACTACGCAAATACCAATTGTAATGGCAGGACTTATAGAAACTATATTAGGAAAATTTAATATAATAAAATCACAAACATATACCATGTGATATTACATCTCTCTATTCAAATAAACATACTGCAAATAATAAAATAATAATTACTGAAATGATATTACTAAATAAATCATTATAAAGAATCAATAAGTTTTTTCTACATAATTTTGAAATATTAAAACTCTGTTTGTAAGAGTATAACATCACCCACCCTCACCTGGCTAATAGTAATGACTATATTATACTACAGTCACAATTGTTTATGACTATTGAATGGTCATTTACCTACTTAATTAGCTTAATCAGGTAGTTTTATACTCTAGTCATAACTAGTTAAATACCCATTTACTGACCAATAATTGGAAAGCTAGGTAGATTATTTGAAAACCAATTACTTGGAAAAATTTTTTTACCTACCTGAAAAAAATTTCATGTTTTACCAAATTCAAATTTATGTCAACAACCAACTGACAGATATGCTAATCAGTACAGTTATAATAATATTTTTTAATAAATGCATTTTGAATTATCTATAAATAAATTTGAAGAAATGCTAGTACCAATCGTCATGCATAATATTTTTTTTTTTGACTCAGCTCAAATTTTTGGAATATTTCATTGCTCATACTACATAAATGCAATTTATCCACTATTTTAAACACTTTTTATTAAAAATCTTTTATAGTAGATATATGCATACATAATCTTATGTTTTGACTGATCTGCAGTGTTTTTCAGAGCTATGATATAATGAACAAAATAAAATACATAACTATATAAATAATACCACAAAAATGTAAACAATAAAAAACATAAAATATAACAAAACATAATAAAACTGAAATAAATATAATAAAACCCAAATAAAATAATCCAGTTAATATAAAATAAAATATACAATATAAATATAAAATAAATTATGCATGTGCCTTTCGGTTTTATTATATTTATTTCAGTTTTATTATGTTTTGTTATATTTTTTTTTACATTTTTTTATGATATTATTTATATAGTTATGTATTTTATTTTATTTTGTTCATTATATCATAGCTCTGAAGAAGACTGCAGGACAGTTGAAATGTAAGTTTGTGTATGCATATATGTACAATAAAAGATTTTTGATAAAAAGTGTTTAAAATACAGTGGATAAATTGCATTTCTATAAGATATTACAGAAAAATAAAGGAATTAGTGAATTTGGTAATATTTCTCATACTATATGAAAAATTGATTAATTATTCAGCAAATTTTATGAATAACTGCCTTCATCAGTAACCTTGGAGTATGGTCAATATTCCATACAAATATTTTGAACTCTAACAACTCTGAATTTTTACCAGAAATTAAACATCCTCCATAGAGAACTATAAATATTTAAACATCACTTTAAAAAAAACATTAAGATTATGATAAGAGATTATCCATCTAATAAACTAGATAAAACTTTCTGCTATGATGTAATAAGCTATTCATTGTAAAAAGTAATAAATAAATGTTTTTAAAGATAATTTAAATTAGTGATACAATATTTACTTTACATGATACATTAGTGCTAGATATCTTATAAGATTAAAATATTTGCAATGGTTTATTTAAGACATCAAAATTTATTTTGACATTATTGCATTAATGGAATAGTTAATTTAGAAGCAATATTTATTTAAAAGAATAGTGTACATGTTTGATAATGGAATTAAAGTGAAAAAATAAAAGGTGGTCTAATGAAATAAATGTTTTGAGTAAGCTACCATAGTAGATTTATTGTAGATCAGGTACACAAAAGGATCAACATAAAATAAAAGTTGCATACTAGTGATAATAATGAGCATTATAAAGATTCATAATGGATAGTGCCATCAAATATAAATTTGCTGATATGGATCACGTGTTATGCATGTCAAATTTTTAATATCTATTCTGCTCCAATGCAATAACAATAAAGAGAAAAACCTAATATCCTAATAATTATAATACCCAGCATAAAAAAAAACTCTTATTTTATAATACTAAATTGAAATTATTTTATTATATGATGAAAAGGATTATTCTATGTTTATATATTAAATACTATTTAGTTAAATTTTTTGCATAATTATCAGCAAAATATAATTGTGTCTATTAGTGTATTTTTATTAACATTTGCACTAGCATGGGAAAATAATGACTTGCTATGGTTGTTTCAACATTTTTATTTTATAGATTTCAATTTATCTGTGTTACAATGTTTAGAAATGATATGTTTAAACTTTTTATTTACACACATTAATATTTAGATTTTATACAACATTACATGACTCCAGTTTACAATGTGCTCTTTCAGCAGCTTCCCTTTTACTTTTACCACAGCAATACCCCCTACTATAAGCTTTAGTAACTAACAGATGCCAGAAGATAGTGCCTAAAGCTATCTGTCCAATATTCCCAGATTAATTTCAAGCTGACTTTCATGATGAAGACCTTTAATCCTGGAACGGTAACCCTAGACTTTTAAAATCTAATGTACCTTTTCTTTAGCAGCCATAATTTATCTCCCATGTTTTACTATCAAGACATTAGTCCAAATTGTAAACATATATTTTCAATATTAGCCACCTTACTTATGTAGTCATATAGATCTAAAATAAGTTCAGTATCTCTATGTTATGATTATCTTAGTTTTTAACAATTAAAGGCACTTTTATGCTGTGGCAAAGATTGATATAAAATATCACATGACTCCAGCATATATATTCCTGTTTTAATAGCATATGTTTTTTTCATTCACAATGATTCCATAAACATGAAACATTTCAGAATATTGGATAAATCAACACAGGATACAGATTTATTAAGGACTATCACCTGGCATCAATTAGTTACTTTGGCTTACAATAGGTGGCAAAATGTGAAAAAAAGTATGCTGCTGAAAAAGAAATTTGTAAGTTAGTGTCATGTGATGGAAACGTGTATATTTTATTAATTCTATAATGATCCTAGCTGCAGGGTAATATTGTTTATATAACCCATTATTAGAAAGCCCTGAAAACTTTGAAATTATTCAAATGGAAGTCAATCTCCGATAATGTGCTAATTCTTAAATATTATAAATCTCCACATACTCTCCTGCCGCCAAGATTCACTTAAGTTTTTTAAATTCTTACCAGCAGGAAAGTGCATGGAAATTTATAATATTTAAGAAATAGCACATTATTGGAGATTGACTTGCGTTTGAATAATTTTGTAGCTGCTAAAAAACTAAGGTCACATAATATATAGATACAAAACAAGTTTCAAATAAATTTGACTATACAAGTGGGTTAATTCAGATTGAAAACATTTATGCTTTTTAATTCAAGGTGATAACTTGATAGTAAAACCAAGAAGTAAATGAGAGTTGCTGGATGGAAGATGCATTAGATTTTACAGATCCAGTCACACTGTTTCAAAGTTCAAAGCTCCTCTTGATGAGAGCCATATGATTGAAATTAGTTTGGGGTATTAGAAAAGTTTGCACAGAATTGGGATTGGTTAAGCACTATCACCTGACACATATTACTTATTAAAGTTTATAATATGACGTACAGCTATGGTTTAAACAACCTTCTGAAAAGGGATAGGAAGATTTTATTTATTTAAGATTAAAATCTTGTTATATATTTTAGATCCACACCTACTAAATTCATTAAGGCAAATATAAAAAAATATTATCAACTATATGATGAAGATTAACAAATAAAATGTTATCAACAGTTATATAAATGAAATGTTTAATTGAAGCCAGGGAATTTATAATAATATTATTTTATTTAAGGATTTGAATTTATGCTTTAAGAAAATTAATCTTAAATATGCAGATGTGGTTGATAATATTTTTTATTAGCTATATTTTTTAAACTAGAAGATTAAAGTGAAATCTTTTGATTACTTATTTTTATATTTTTATTTGCAAAGTTGATATTTTATTTTTATAATTACTTTTATTGTTGAACTTGTAATTTTGGTTTAACAGGATGGAATGAATCTTTTTGTATATGGCTTTATATTGCTTTCTAACCACCATTTTAATGTTATTTTGTTGATTTTCCATTCATTTTTAGGAGAAATAGTACTGAATTACACTGCCATCTTTAGATTTTTTAGGACTAATAAGACAATAATATTTAAATTTAACACTATTACAATGATGCAATTACCTACCTTCAAAGGCACTGATCGGCAGTTTTATATTCTCTTTGCAGGATGACATTGGTCATTGATTTCATCTGTCATTGATTTTGACAGTTCTATTTCTTCATTTTGATTTTGAAAATAAAAAACATTTTCTATACTTTTTTTTTACACATTTATTATTTTTTTCACAAAATATTTGTAAAATATTAATTATTTTAGAAGAAGAATTCAGATTTTATTATAAAATATTTACTTTTATAAGAAGACAAGTTGAAAAAGAAGTCAATGACATGAGCTGTAGTTTGTAATTGGATGACAAAAATATGTTTTATATTTACCGCTATAGTTTATTTTCATCAATTGTAAAACTTTGTTTGTTTTAATAATTTGACAAAATTTTAATTTGTGTTTTAAAAATTAAATTAAAACAAATATAATTTAAAAAAATAAATAGATATTTTTATTGCTGATTTTATAATTGACCAATCCAAAATTGGAAGTTTAATTCAATTTTCCTATAGAGATTCAAAACTTAATGAAATTTATGAAAAATACAAAAATTTTATGAAAATTTTTTTTGTTGTCGTTAAAAAATTCAATTGAAAAAAAAAATCAAAATAAATGCATATCCTTAATTTCATTTTTTTTTTTTACATTTGCATACTTATAATTTGTATCTTGATTTTAATTCTTAATATTAATTATATATAATTATCATAAGTTAATTATTTTATGTGCTTGTATAATTTAGTGTAACATGTTAAATTTTACATCTGGTTGTTTTTTATGTTCTTTGTTATTTTATAAACAATTCTAAAAGTGTGTGAAAAGTTTTAAGTCAATTTTAAATCAAATGAGTATTTAATTTATGTGAGCTGAAAGCCAGCCAGCATTATTTAGAAGAGTAACATTTCATCTTAGCACCTGAAAAAGAAATAAATGAACCAACTGGAGATAATTGGAAAAAAATCATTAACTATGTAAACACCAATTTTTGATGATGTTAAATATTATATCAAAATATTTTTACAAATACAGTTTGTGTTTTATAGTAATTTTACATTGCATTATTTTCTTTTATGTAATGTTAATTGTTAAATGTTTTTAGAAAAATTCAAACTTTTTTAAAACTTTTCAAATATATTCAACTGTTAGTAATGGCACACAAGTTAGTAGATAGCAAAATATTTTAAGTGGTATTACTCATCTCTCTTCTTTAGGTGTTGCTAGTCTGACAAGTGATAGTACTAGCATGGAAAACAAACCCAAACCTTTAGATTTGTGAATATTAAATTTATAGTAACACTATAACCAACTTAGCTATTCTGTTAAAAGCAACAGTCAGCTAAAATTTAATATATTTATCTGTTAGGTCCTCCTGATTTCTCATTAACCTTGCCCTGAGAACAGAGTGGAGAGATCTGAACAATTCTTATAGATAAGTATATGAAACTTCTAATGACTGTTGTCTTTGACAAAATAGCTTAGTTGATTGGAGTAACATCTTAAAATTAATGTTTATAAATCTAAACACTCAGGCTTGATTTCCATGAAAGCAGAGTTACTGTTCAGACCATTAATACCTAAACAAAAGAGAATAATAAAGTCAAAATGTGTATTAGCTTTTAACCTGTGTGCTATAGTTTTGAATTTTTCTGAAGGCATTTAACAATTGCTATTAGAAAATAGAAACGACTAAAATACCATAATCCCAAACTTTCAGACAAATATATCTGTAGTAATTTTATGGTTAATCTAATTATACTATACTATTATATGGTTATTTATCATATCATTTCCAACTTTCTTATGCACTTCAACAATATTATTTTTTATATCAATATGTAAGAAAAGGAAGAAGAAAATTATTATATGGTTCATATCAATAATTTTATTTTATTCATAAACTAAATTGTAAATAGCCAACTTGTTAATTAATTAAATATTTTTGTTAACGTCATAGTATTTCTTTATTTCAAAATTATCTTGATTATATTGCTGTTTACAGAGATCACGTTCTCACATTTAGTTTATTTTAAAATATATATATATATTTATTGACATAATAAATTGTACAGATGAATAATAAAAATACTTTGTTAATGTTGGCTCATCCATTGCTAACATTGGAATGGTAGATGTAAGCCAGAGCCATTCTCTGCACTAGCAGGTTGATATATGAGTAAATATGTACTATTTTGTTGGCATTGTCCACCCCTTTTGAGGTTGACCCAATAATGCTAACATCAGCTGGAATACATGTAGTGTGAAATTAATGCCTCTCTAGTAGAATCCGACATGTTGCAACATAGACTACTTTTTCCAAGATACACCACAATGTGGATATATCAGGTCCAAAATTCATGTAGAGTCTGTGGAACATACTAGTAGGCTCCATGAATTATTAAACAAAAATCTAGAGGATATTATCTTGTCCTTGTTTGGAAGAGCTTTGAGCTTATCGCAAAATATAGCATTGGGGTCCAGTGTTGGTTGTGTGAACTTTGTCCTGCACCTTGTGTACCAAAAAGCGTATGTCAGGAAAATAGATAACCTCACATTTAGTTTAGTGACTAACATTTGTGCTATATGTGTGTGCTGCTTATTATATTCATCGATCAATTTTATGTGTGTGTTATAGCGTAATAAAACAAATTACGTTATTTCTACCAAATAAAAATAAAGCTTGTGATAATAGCTAAAAAAGAATGATTAGTCATTAGCTTAAGATGTATAAAAAAACGAATGTCTATTCATATATATTAAATAATTACTATTACATAAATTACTTTCCCTTATGTAAGCTTAATAATTTAACAATTACTTGGCATTTCAGCATTCTGATCATTGTATATGTAAATTACACCAACTTCAGAATTAAAAAAATAGCCCAAATTAAAAAAATTAAAATATTATAAAAATAATTGGTTTCACATTCAAGACAGACTTCTCATGTGCAAAGAAATAAAGCACATACCAAATTTATATCAACAACACAGGTTAATAATTACACAACGTTTCGAGTAGTATTATTTTCCACTCTTCTTCAGGTGTTGCTGGCCTATATGCACAATGACAATATTCGCTTAGAAGTTGAACTCACACCTTTAGATTCTGAGCTATTCTGTCAAATCTCAATATATATATATGTGTGTGTGTGTATTTCTAAGGTAGTATGTAATTTTTCTTGTACTAAATGATTTTTATAAATGGAAGTAGGGGAATTTGAACTCAGAATTTTTCACTCTATCTCAAGCAGCTGATAAACATGCCACACACGTGCAATGAAGATACACGGATATGACTATAATATCAAATCCATCAAGGACTTTGAGCATTCTTTCGTCAATTTTTCAATGAAATGGATAATTGAATAGTTGGTAGAATGAGAAAATTGAAGACTGTCCATTAGAGTGAGATTGCTATCTTAATATAAACTGAGCACTGATTGTAAATATGTGTGGGAGATTATGATCTGGTCTAACATATGAGTGCTGGTTCTTCACAAAATATTTATATTGGAGATCATATATCTTTTTTGCACATGTGTTCAAATTCCTCTATTTACACATTTAATATATATAAATTTAAACAGATGAAACAACTTTCTGTGAGCTACTAACATCAATAAATATTGTTAAAGAAAAGATGGCCACCTATTCCCTAAGTTTTGATGTATAGTACTATTTATTAATGGATTGAGAAAAGTTGTTGCTTTCATTTAAATATATATCAGGTCATAGGTATTTATCATTGACACTTATGAAACTACCTTAATGTTAATGTTACAGATCTTTAAAAATAAGATACATTCTTTGTCCTGTAAAATATAAATATAATTTTAAATGATTTAAGTAGATATTAAAATCTAGCGCAGATATAAATATCACACTCAAATATTTGTTTAAAAACGTCAAAACGAAATAGATCAACACCTTTTTTCTTTTTTAATATTTATTGATGTATGAGTATTGTTTATTAATATCCTTATAGAAAATTGTTACTTCCATTTAAATTTACACACCACACATATATATATAAAGAGCAAATCATCTTCCCATTAGGCTATGACTTAAAAGCACTGTAAATGTTGAACAAAGGATCAAAAATAGAATGAATCCACTTATTCTTGATAGCTCTGATGTTTATAAGCATACCTTGATCAACACTGTTGGTGATTCAGAATGAAATTAATTTATCAACTAGATAGAATATGGCACTTAAGATATTAAACTTATAATTAATTATTAGGCTATATGTATTTGTTACTTACATTTATAAAATTAACTTAATGCTAATAAAATAAATTATTTGTCTCATAATATATAAACATGATTTGACTATATTAGTAGAATGCAACCAACTGCTGCCATTTCATTCACAATATGACTGTTTAAAAATCCAAGTCTGAATCAAACATCTTAGATAAAAGAAAATTGTTTTATCTAATATGCTTATGCAAGTTGTTAAATATAATTGATTTCAAGACATTTTTTTTTTTAAAAAATGTAAATTTAAATAAGCTAAGATATTAATAGCTATCAAAAACGAACATATACACTCGTTTCAAATACAAAACAAGATTAATAAATAATCAATTTACACTTTGAAAAAATTGCCAACATATAAAAATAAATTAAAGAATGCACACAGCTAAATGAAATCATGTAGTTATATAACATAAGCAATTATTACAGTTCCAACAATGCTACCTGTGTTTAAAAATTCAAGTCTGAATCACACATTAAGATAAAAGAAAAACAGGCAAATCTCTCCATACAGAAATCAATGGATGCCAGAAGGCGTGTGCATAAAATCCCTATCTTGTGCCTAATCATCCAATATCCCCAGACTAGTTTCTGGCTTGTAGTCTTCATCAGTGAGGAGCCTTGGATCTGAGAGCCCTGCACCTAGATCTTAGGATCTAATGATCATGTGATGTTTAGTGATAAAAGAAAAACATAGCTTTATGAGAAAAAATTAAGGAATGCACAAAGCTATTCTAATAATGTAACGTGTAAAATTTATAAATGCTTTATTTCTGCATAAATACACATATAACCAGACAAAAACACATTCAGACACTAAATCTGTTTTTTTACAAGCATTTCACTAATTGTGACCATTGATTTGAGTCCACATGTTTCAGTGTTTTTTGTTCACAACACAATGATGACAAGCGAAAGATCAAGAATGCTAGGCACATTTCCAAGAAAAATTATGCCATGAATAGGAAAGAATCTTGCATTCCCTTTTCCATAAAGTGGTTTGCTCTAAGTAATTAATGCACTATGCAAATAATATGTATTTTTTTAGCTTTTAAACAAGGTCTTATTTCTCTACTTTTGTTACAAGCATTGCTACATCTATGACAATTATGTATCAAAACTATGCTAGGCACTACAATAATTTTCTTGTTAATAAAGCTTAGCCCTTAATACAGTTTTTGTATTTATAGATATATTATAATAACATAACTAAAAGTTGGTTTATACATTCCATCTACCTCTGTGCATTCTTTAATTTATTTTTATAGACTTATGTTTTCCTTTTATCTAAGATGCTTTATTCAGACTTGGATATTTAACCACAGATAGGACTGTTGAAAGTATAATAATTTTTTATATTCTTTAGCTATATGGGTTTTAGCTAGTTTTGTGCATTCTTTAATTTAATCTTATATAGTTAGTTACATTGAAATCTTTTTTAAAGCATAAATTAATTATTTATTAATTGTGCTTTACATTTGGAATATGTTTATTTAATAGCTATTAATATCTTAACTTATTTAATATTTACATGTGTTTAAAATTGTCTTGGACAGCAATTATAATTATTAACTTGTACCCTAGTAGAGAAGAGGATTTCCTTTTATCTAAGGTGGGTGATTCAGACTTGGGTTTTTAAACACAGATAGTACAGGTGAAACTATAATAGTTGGTTGTATTGTAAGGTTTTAATCTAGCTATTATAAGTTAATGAGAAAACTTATTTAGCCTCAAGGATTGTCAATTAATAATAATTGATAATTTCTTGGCTAAAAATATTACCTTTGTTTATATGGATATGAATCTTTTCATTTCTATTCTTTACTATATTAATAATCCATGAAAATACTCAATTTACCATATACAACTCTCTGGTGAAATTAAAAATGTTATTTGCAGAATATCAAGAAAGATGTTATTCTTTCACATTCTCACACCTATAACATAGATTTCTGGGTTTAAATTTATATAAGAACTTAGGTTTGAAGTAAAAAAGGACCCTTTTTACTTCAACAAAAAACTCCAACAAAAAGCCACTATAGATTAATGAGAAAATGTATTTAGCCTCAAGGATTCTCAATTAGTAATAATTGATAATTTCTTGGCTAAAATGTTATCTTTGTTTATATGGATATAAATCTTCTCATTTCTATTCTTTATTATAATAATAATAATCTATAAAAATATTCAATTCACCGGTAAATTCACCATATACAAATCTCTGGAGAAATCTAACCATCTTATTTTTCTCTAAGATTCTCACAGGTTTCTTAGTACTCACTAGATTTAAGCTTTCAACTTTCATTTTGATATTAAACCATTATTATTTATCAGAATTTAATAAATTTGATGTCATTTGATAGATATTTTTGTTTAGAAATTAAATACATTTAAAAAAATCACCTTCAATTTTCGGAATTTTTAAAAATTATATTTTAATCAAAACAAAACACTGTCATGCTATCAAATTTCAGGTGGAGCCGATTCAATTTTCAAAATGAACAAAATCTTCTTTGTTTGATGTTTGTTTTAAATTCATATAAAAGGACAAATAACCCTCTAACATGCATATTTCAGGCTGTACCACCACTCATCAGTTGGTGGTTGTATATACTGTGACTTTTGGCTTTAGCCAAAGAGAGATAATTTCATTGTAAATGCAGCATTCACAGAAAAAAATATTTTCTTACAGAAAATATAATAAATTTAATATCTTCATAACTGACATTGGTTAAGATAATTCTAGCTTATGATCAGAATGCTTTTGTTAGACATGTAATATTTAGAATTAATGCATAGTTGTTCTTAGATGTCTGAATATAGTTTAAAGTCTGTCAAACAGTGGATTTGGCATTAGAATGAGTAACCTGAGATGGGGAATTAAGTTTTTAAGTATGTAGTTAATAGTAACTTAATAGAATAATGTGTTTAATTTAAAGACATAGATGTGTAAGTTTCCATAGTAGATTTAACTTACAAGTAGTTATAAAATTAAATAGTGAATTTACTTGATTAGATTAGTAAATTAAAAACAGTTAGATAGGTTTATCACTAGCTATAATTTCAATAGTTAAGCTGAAATGGTTAGATATGTGTGGAGGCTTACTTGTTTGTATAAATGTAATTTTATTTCTTGGTAAAAATATAAATGTTCCAAGAAATAAAAATTTAATAAGTTTTGTTTTAAATGAGAATGTCAGTGTAAATCTTTAAATCAAGTATTTATTTTACCCCAAAGTTGACCAAAAGTCAGATCCCAATGATAAAGAATTTATGTACAACATGTCAAGGGATGATGCATCTGGAAAAAAACCTCTGGCTTTCCAATTCTGAAATATCAC
The DNA here is from genome assembly GCA_028023455.1 of Epiperipatus broadwayi. Classification (NCBI taxonomy): domain Eukaryota; kingdom Metazoa; phylum Onychophora; class Udeonychophora; order Euonychophora; family Peripatidae; genus Epiperipatus; species Epiperipatus broadwayi. Next base: position 16,048,738 of record JAQFVV010000007.1, on the reverse strand, counting down.
AGGTATTTTTATTATGTGATTTTTTTAGAACTGTTATTTTACATGAATTGCTTGAATGTCTAATCTAGAAGAGAAGAAGAAGAAAATACTTAAATTCTAGAGCTATCTATAGTCTTGAACTTATGTTAGAACTGAATTAAAAGTAAAAACATAAGAAATTTCCATTTTGAAATAATAATGGATGACTGTTTATTAATTGAAAAAGGAAAGTTTAACAAATAACATAGCTAAATTTAATTGTAAATCACTATCGTTAAGATGAATCAAGTTGAATCTAAATATATGTTTGAAAACAGAATGTACAAATTATAAAACATCCTAGAATTATAGAGTTCATTTAATTGCTACCAAAAAACCTATAAAAGAATCAGATTACATATTAAAATGATCTACTAAAGTATTAGAAGATTTCAGGAAACATGTGCAAGAATATTATATGATTAAAAAAGTAAAGCAACTACCTCCAAATCAAATTAATTTTACTGAATAATAAGTTTTACAATCCTATATATTAATCTAATATCAAGGGAAATGGGAAAACATGAATTAATCTGTTTGTGCTCATATATTCGGTTTACAAAAAATGGCCATTTGTTTGTCTTCATGTGTGGATATTTGTCATGTTTGTGTTTATATAATATGTGCAGACTGATTTAATGCAATTGTTCAGATGATGCTGGTAGTGTGAGGAGACCATCATAGTTAATAGATCAATGAATTGTGAACTATAGATTGTTGCTAAGGACTTTTAAGTATAAAAATTATCTTTTTACTATTATTATTCATTTCATTTTGTGCATTATTAGAAAAGCCTATTTTTATTTATGATATATTAATTGTTGTCACCTGTACTGAAGTTAGATTATGTTAAGGTGGAATGTGCCTTTCCAGTATCGTTAAATATGGTTTAATCTAGATGGTACAAGAATATTAATAACTTATATGTGTGAGAGATTTTAAATTATTTATATTAGAGATTCACATATTTTTTATTATTATTAAATTTTAACATTATCAATACTATATCATATTTATTTTATAGTATTAAGATTTTAAATGTTGCTATGTCCTAGGTTATGAGAGATATAGTTATAAATGTTGTATGTTTTGAGAATGTTGCACATTTCTTAATTATTTAAGGCTATTTTAATTTTATTCTAGTCATATTTGATGACTATCATATTATCAGTTTTATACATCAATGCTTAGTAAGAGTTCAAACCAGGTTTTTTCTAGGACAAGTGATATTTGTGTATGATATTGCTGGTCCAATGCCAGATTTAGCTACTTTGAAGGTTGAGATTGGGAGTTGGTCTCTCATGATTTTTAGTAGTAGATATTTTAACTAGTTTAGTAGGAGATTGAAGATCACTCTCCATCTCCATAGTTGATATATTCCATGAAAGTTATGTTTCATATTATAATTGTAGTGGTACTCAATGTATTCCCATATTTTATATGTGTAGTGACTTAGTCCTAACATATTTTATTGCCTTTAGATAGTAGAAGCACCCTCGAGTTCATGCTAACACAAGTTTACTGCTTTATAGTCTTATTTTTCTCAAGGGTATATCTTCGTAATAATATTGTTCACTACATAAGGCCATTGTTTGAGTTTTATATTTGAAGTATATCATCTACTTCAGAGGCACTTTTTAATTCCTAATGGGTGTTTAAGGTTGATGTGTAATATGTTTCACTAAGTTTTACTCACAATAATTTATAAAGCCAATAAATATTCTAAATTTAAAATTAATATTTGTGGCTAAATAAGCAGTGTGCATCATGACTTCTGGAGTGGTAAGATTAATAATTTTCATTACTCGTTGGTGGGACTTTAGGAAGCATTGAGTGTGTGTGATTGTATAAGTGTGACCTCTGAAAGAATTGAAGGGTTTGCTTATAGCTGGAAAGTTAAAAGTGTGAAGTGAACATATGAGGGATAGTTCATAAAATAGTATAATTAAAAGTTATAACTTCAAATCAACAACCATTTGTTAATATGGTTTGATTACTAAGAGTTTATAAAATAGATAGTTAATATATGGCGTATAAAGCTAAAGTTGAAAGTCAGTAGCATCAAAAGGTATATACTTTTGTTCAAAAGATGGAATAAGTTTAAAATTTATCTTATAATTTGTTAACTTATTTTACATATCATTGTATAAAATAATTAGTCATGCTTGTAGTAAAAGGGAATATGTTTAAAACTGAGAAAATTTAGATAATTGAGATACTTCAATGTTAAGTCCATGCAAAGTTACTGTATGATAATAACATGTAATTGAATGACATTCTACTCAATGCTAAGAAAGTGGGATGGTATTCTTCATAGCAATTGTAAATCTAATTTTCGTTAAGTTTGTTATCAGATTGCTAAGATGTTATGTTACATTAACATCTATAATTTTTTAAAATTGATAATTTTGTTAATAAATGTTATGTTGTTAATTAAATTTGGTGGTGTTTTAATGTTCTTGTTACTCGTTGATCCAGAAATCTTAACATTATACAACCTTATTAAATAAATATTTAATGCTTATCCAGGTGTAGACACATATCAAAGGCTTAACTAATGAATTGATAATTATCAGAAATTATAAAAATCATTTTCAAAGAGTCATTTATCATTTGCTTTATGAATTAATATAATTTAAACTGCAAATATATTGGAGGAAAATTACATTCCAATTCATTATTGTTAGGCCCATTTTAATAAAATTATTATGTTGTTGATGAATATCTTGGGTGGACATAAAATCCCTTTTCCACTCATGGTATTCAATGTGCTCTTAGTTGATGGTAATTTTGGTTCAAAATTTAGAGTTTGATATATTTTATATTAGTCAACTATTTATTAATTTATAAAATTTTGTATTATTAGTTAATGAAAAGTAGATATTAGCTCGTAAGTTAATATGTCTACTTATGCTAATCGCTAGGATGACATCCATCGATCAGCAAAGTATTTTTAAAATCACTAGTAGAAATTTTGCATTCCTTATAAGAAACCTGAGATCATGATATTCTAATTTTAAATTAATAATTCATAGATTTACTGCTAGAGAATTAATGTGGCATTATGAATTAATAAGATCGATAAAATTGACTATTTATTCCCTGCAGATCTGATCATGGCAATATGATGAGAAAGAAATTAAAGATATTAAAGTTTACTGAAGAAGGGAAGTGCAGAAAATTTCGCATCAGAAAGAAATTAATTGTAATCATGTTGTTTGGTGATTTATGTGGGGAATACTAAGACCATTTAAGTGTTGCAAGAGTGAGTTGAGATTTCTTCTCCTCTTCTAGTTTGTTAATAATGTGTATTATATAATTCTCTGTGTTCTCAGCATGAATTACCAAAGCCATTATAAAACCCTGAACTTCAGCTGAAGTGTGGTTGTTGTTGTTTAATATCTTTTGAGATATTAAAGCCATGGCATTCCTGAATAATATTAATATTTTATCTAACCAATTGATCTAGCCTTCTCATGCTGCATTTTATTCTATTTAATATCTTTGTATGGTGTAAAAGAGTTGTCTATAAAAAATTTGCTGCCTGCCATGTGTGCGATTTATGTGACCATTGTATTCATGGGGGCATAATGGTTAAGTCAGTCAGTCTATTTCCTTGTAGGTTACCAGTTGGTTGGCTTTATATATGCCATCTCGGTCATCCCTCAATCTGCCAGGCATACATGTGTCATCTCTCTCTATTTATTTATAAGAGTATGATGTGGCTGGGATGTTTATTCACTGATATTTGTTTCATAAGGTTACTAGAGCAATTTATCTAGGCATGCTAAGATTCTCTCTTAAGGAGTTACAATACATATGTAATTATTAAATAACAGCATTTTAGATATATATGTAATTTAAATAGAAAAACTCTACACTTCACCCATGCACAATTCTTAAATAAACCAGCATTCATTGTCAGTGCTGAAGATAGACTGTGATTCCTTTTAAAAGCCAAATTTTCAGATCAGTTTCTTATAAAAGATCCAGGGAAGAGACAACAATTTAACTACCTGTCAATCCAAACTTTTATAAGCAATTGCATGATTTGGGAGGTCTTGCTTTTGAATAGGAGTGCACATTATTTATAACTCTGTCAATGAATATTTAAAAGTGAATGGATCATCCATTTTTTTAAAATATTTATTGATATGGAGTGCTATCTATTTAAAGCACATGGATGAAATGGTAGTTTTTTCTATTTAAATTATATATATAAAGAATTAAATATAATAACATTAGAAGGAGTTTACTATTTTTAATAGAATATATATAAAAAAAGAAATGAAATAAAAATGGGACAAGTATTTGAGTAGAGGTGTGGTTTATTTGAGAATAAGAAGAAAAGTACTGAACATATTTAACAATATAGGACATCGAAATAGAATCAGAATTGTATTGATAGTGGACAAAAATAAAATGTTAGGTTTTTTTTTCTTTATTGCTGAAATTGAAGACTATGAGTATGCTACACTGGGTGGTTTGGTGCGCAAGTAAGGTGACATATTCTAGAATTTAAAATCCACAGAATCGTGCCCAGTTTGGTTACTTCCAGTGTTCGAACTACTTATGAATTCCAAATAATAAAGCTATTTGATAAATATACGATAGGATATTGAAAGCAACAAACTACTGTAACTTTTTCTAAAAGAGATAAAAAAGAACGTAGGAGAAATAATGTTAATGATTGCAGATTGTAAAAGTATAATGATGGTGATGTTGGGTGGAATAGGTTGGTTTTGGTGATATAGAAATTTTTACAGAGTGTGAATCTTTCTTTTGGTTACAGTAATATAAAAAAGATTTTAGAGGATGTGAATCTTTCCTTTGGCTAATAAAAATCTGCATATGTATATGAAATTTACAGAATCTTTTTAAGATAAAAGAAGACATTCTACAACACATCACATGCAACATAAAATAACATATTAAAACATGTTAAATATTATATTCTTTTACAGCGAATCGCACCTGATAAATGTATAGGTATTCATTATATTCTATAGAGAATCGCTCCTAATACATATTTAAGTAAATAAAACAATATATAAATGACTAAGATGATGGTAAAAAAAAAAAGATAAATTAAATATTATGTTTAGAGGAATCTTAAAGTTTGTTTTTAAATAAAATGAAAATAGTCAATATTTTCTCATGAAGAGGAAATGAGAGGGTCTATTGAAAAAAAAAATACTAAATGAGGGTTAAAAAAAAGTCCCCTATTTATGTTTTTTAGGTACAAAAGTCAATGTTTGTTAGTCTTTGGTAGTTTATTAATTTATTGAAAACCATTACTTGTTGCTTAAGGAAACCGATGATTTTATAAAGAAATTTGTAAATATAATTAAAATGATTCATGCATTCCTTCTGGTCAAGATAAAAGAAAAAAGAAAATGATCGTATATTGTTTCCACGTCATTGTGGTAAAAACATCTTCATCATGAAAGGAATTGATTTGTCAGAAGGAGGGAATTACATTTTTTTGTTAACTGAGTAATAATTCAAAACTTATGTCACGGTGAATAATTGCAATCAGATACAGGAAAAGAGAAGAAAAAATATATTAATCTAACTTCTCTTATAGCTAAAAGTTTTCCTTTGAACACTTCATTTTTTTCAGAAAACTTTTAAGTCAATCTTCCTAAATAAATATGAAGTAATTATTACGGCGTCTGTGTATCCAAATATAATATTGTACATCAAAAAATGCCAACACGAGAGATATATTCAAGCATACATACTTATATGTGAAAGTCCTCACATAATATTGTTAGATATGTTATTCTGTCATGCTGACAACTTGAGTTCAAATCCAGTTGAAATTGAAATATATGAAAAATCAGAAAAGCCCAATACGAATAATATATTCAAGTATATATACTTATATATGAATGTCTCCATATAATATTTTTAGATATGTTACCAGTCATGTTGACAACCTGAATTCAAATCCAGTTGGAACAAACATTTTTTTTAGTATTCAAATATTTCTAATCTTACGACTTTTATCAGGTAGCCAGTTCATAGGCTATCTAGTAAGTCACCAGAGTGATTGGAAGAAAGGTATCTAACTATTCTGTCATGTGAATAAATAAATAAATAGCCTACTGAAATTACTTACTAATAGTAAACTTATTTAGTAAATCTTATTATCATCTTCACTATGTTTTTTTTAATGGTTCTGAAGAGTTCTATAAGCTGCAGTTGGCTAATTAAAATTATTTTACTTATATTACCAGTGTTCAGAAAGTTGTGACGTTTACCATTTTAGTGAATATATATATTGTTTAAATACAAGTATATTGTCTATATTGAACTTAATGTAATTAGAAGGGATTTGAACTCAGACTTTCAAGCTTTCTACAACTATCCTCTCCATCTTATACAACCAATACACATGACCATATTCATGAGAAAAAGATAAATGATCTCCAATATATGTATTTCATGCAAACCAGCAATCATGAGTTGGTCCAGATCCCCCAAAAGAGTTGGAGGGTTGAGAAAATTGAAGCCTGTCCATAAAAATGAGATTGCTATTTTAATATAAACTGAGTACTGATTATATATATATATGTGTGAGAGATGTTGATCTGGACCAGCCGATGAGTGCTGGTTCAGAACAAAATATGTATATTGGAGATCATTTATTTTTTTCACATGTATGTAGTCATATGTATCGGTTGTAAAAGCTGGAGTGGATAGCTGTAGTGGACTGGAAAGTCTGAGTTCAAATCCCTTCCAATTACCTATATATGTATGTGTGTACTTTCAGACTCGATAATCTATAATAAAACAACTCATTGGAATTAACTCTATAATTTTCAATATACTAATAAATAATTAAATAACAACTTTGGCTGGCTCACTACATGGCTGCAAATGTTGTTCAAAATGACAGTCTTGCGGTAAGCTAGCAATAGCTGTTATTTATCTATTTACATTTTGCTTTACTGAATGTTGTAGAATTAATTCCAGCAGATTTTTTTATTATACTTGCATGTGTATGTTCAGAAACTTATTGGTATTTCTTGTTAATGTGGTTACTTATTATAATAAAACAATGTTTCAAACAGATCTTAGCTACCATTAGAGTTGAGGTGTAATTAGGGTCTTTAAGGTCAAAATAGAGAAAAGATTGCAGCTGACTTGTCACTATGGTCTAATTATCAATTATTTTAACCAATCCAAAATGTAAAAGGGTTCAAATCTTTTAATTTAAGCCAACGTAAATTTTAAATATGATCAGTAATTCATTTTCCATTATCGTCATTTACAGAACAGTAGTAGTAATTGTGCTATTAATCTACTTATGTTCTCCTTAGTATCTAAACGCATTGTTAGTATATTACTAGAGGATAAAATTCAAACCATAAATGTTCACAGTTTGAGTCTTAACTGAGAAAATTAAAAAGAAAACATAACTGACAAAATGAGCGAAACTGTTGACTTAATCTACGACTTTGATGCATAAACATCAGTGTAATGAAGATTATTATTATTATTACGTTGATAAGACAGATAACATCTAAGCACAACCATGAGAAAAACAAGAACTTAAATAATTTGTTTTGCTCAATAAATCTTTGTTAATATATATATTAAAAATCAGTCATATATCACATGACCTATATAGCTTGTATTACCAATATGTAATATATAAAGAGCCTGCTACTAGCTCTAAACAAGCTTAATTATTTTATTTTTTTTATGATAAATGCTACAAGAGAAAATACATGAAGCCTTTATCTATGATGGTCCCCATCCCCAGAGCAGTTTCGAGCTATGGCTCTCATCAGTGAGGTGCTAGGACATAAGATTCAAAATATTAACTTGAGCCAAGCATTTATCTAATTCTTAGATATTAAGAAAAAGATCCAAATCTTCAGACACCTACATGACTTCAAACTCAACTCTTTAACCAAAGAAACTATATGAACCTGAACTAAATTCAGAGATCCCATATATTAGTAGGCTTAGCAATTAAATATAGCCAAAGCCCTAATAGCAAAATTATTTGGATCTTTTTCTTAATATCTAAGAATTAGATAAATGCTTGGCTCGAGTTAATATTTTGAATCTGTGATATATGACTGATTTTTACTATTATAATTTTGCTATTAGGGCTTTGGCTATATTTAATTGCTAAGCCTACTAATATATGGGATCTCTGAATTTAGTTCAGGCTCATATAGTTTCTTTGGTTAAAGAGCTGAGTTTGAAGACATGTAGGTGTCTGAAGATTTGGATCTTTTTCTCAATATCTAAGAATTAGATAAATGCTTGGCTCAAATTAATATTTTGAATCTTATGTCCTAGCGCCTCACTGATGAGAGCCATAGCTCAAAAACGGTCTGGGGATGGGGACCATCATAGATAAAGGCTTCATGTATTTTCTCTTGTAGCATTTATCACAAAAAAATAAAATAATTAAGCTTGTTTAGAGCTAGTAGCAGGCTCTTTATATATATATGTAAATTAAATTACTAATAGGGATAACTTTTATTTTAGTGCAGGATATAACTTTTATATGTACGAAATTAAATTCACAACCAAAGTGTGTTGATGTGCAGCAATCAATCAGATGCGTTTTTGCAGACTGGATAAAACCAATAGTAAACCTCTTTTAATCAGGGACTCGCGTTATTACATATGAGCTAATAGCTGAATATTGTAGCTATAATCATTGGCTGAGTATTCTAATATGTAAATAAGTACTGACCCTTTATTAACAGCACTGGTTTATTAGTCAAGATCAGAAATTACTTGTAATAAAATTAATAAACTATTAAACAAAAAATATTGTCTTAAAAAATATTTTAAAATTAGTATTGCAAACAGAATCTAAAAATAACAGCCATTTCATATCAACAAAAAGGAGAGCTTAAATTATCAAAAAAAAAGGAGAGCTCAGCTTACTCGTTGCAAGTTAAATTTAAAAGATAATTACCATAAACTTTACCAGAGCTCAACCTGGCATTTACTAAGACCACTCACCATGAGACTAAGCTCCATGTGGTTAACTGCAGGTGTTATATATCAGACTTGGGAGCATAAAGCCTCATCAATTTCAATTCTGGCACTTAAACTTTTTATGAACTTCGAAGTAATAAAGCTGTTGATTATTTACTTTATTTACAGTAAGTCTAAATCAAAAGGTATAATAGTAAAAATTTGACTTTTTGAAGTAAAGATCTTTAACTACTATCAATTCACCCCAGAACAAAAGTCAAGCATCATCAATTTTTTTTTCTAATCCATCATTTATTCTCTTTATTTCTTTAGTATCCTTCCTCATCTCATCCATCCCATGTATTGTCGGTTTCTATGTCTTTTATAATCTCTTTGAATCTGTTTAAGACTTCAATTATCCATCTACTAAAATTTATTCTAGAAGTATGTTCAGTTCTATTTTCTTCTTTTAATACTTTTACGATGTCAGTGATACCTTTTGTTTTCTCCTCCATATGTTTGGTTTTCAATCCTTCCTTGTTATTCTCAACATATATTTCTCTGCATTTTGTTGAATGATCAGAAAAATGTATTGTTTTTTTTATTAAATTTCATGCATTCATAAGTAAGTGCTGATAGAATATATTTTTTTGTAAGTACATAAGCGTATTTTTTTTGAATTTTTACATTACTTCTATCAACAGTTCTCCCTATCTTAGTTTAAATCGGTCACTAAGTTATGAAGAGATAATAGGCATGAATATATATATTTCAAATATAACACCAAGTCTTTTTGTTATTTTATTTCTGCTTAAATGAGCTTAATACATTTTTAAAAAAATTGAATAGGTTATAAATGAGCTCAATAAATTAAAAAAAAAACAACTGAATAGATAAGAAGTCCAAAATCAGGAACTGATAGAGCTATGATCTATGGACTTTGAGTTCCAGGGGCTACCATCTTGCTACTGCAGCAAACTATATGGGGTAAAAAAATATGGAATGCTTCATGAATTTACATGCCATCTTTATGCAAGGCCATTCTATTTTTTTCTGCATCATTCCAATTTTAACATGAGGCTTGATGAAATGAGTTTAATTAATGTAATTAAACTCAATTCATATTTAATCTACAAATGAACAGTAGACATGTTCTGAACACAAATTTAATAAAAGTTCTATTCAAATCTAGATTCATACTGACTGAAGTCATCTCATGTTTGATTATAAAATCAACAAATTTAGTTTAAAAAAATCTTAATGATTAATTTAGTCATTACTCAACTAATGATTTTTTTTTAATCTGAAAAAAAATTTTTTAAAGGACTAAAATACTTTGTTTTTTATTGGTATCTCTTTTATCTTAACTCCACCATTTGTAAAGAACTTACGGGTATTTTAGAGGTATCAAATATTGGATTCTCTATGTGTATGTTGAACAGCTCAATACCCTTTTATTACACCATTCTCATGCAAGATAGGGATTGGTTTCTATTTAATTTTAATCCCTTGTGAAGTGTAAACAATTGCTGCATTGAAAATACATTTCAAACACATTGAAATTTATATTCATCTCTGATTTATATTCTTATGTAGTTTGACAAAGTTGTAGAACACTGATCTAAGAGCTCAAAACTTAACCTAATACTTCCGGTTTCTCCAGAAATAGTAACTATTCAAATCATCATTTCCAACAATTATCAGTCCACTTCAGGATGAAAGCTTCTCCATACTTCATCCATTTTTGCTGATCGGATCTTTCATCTCTCTTCTCTATATCACATCAGAAAACTTCCATATTTATCTCACAAGTGATCTCTTTCTAGGTCTTATTGCAATCTTTTGGAATCCAATTTACACTTTAACCCTTCATTTCTTATCATATCTAGCAATATACCAATCCCAGTTCCATTTCAGTCTCTTCTTTCAATGATCCCAATAACGTTTGTCCTCTCACCTACATATTTCATTTAGACTCTCTTTTTGCTAATTCTAACATAATCTCTCCATAATTTATTGAGGGAACTGAAGTTCCTGTATTGTTCTTCTACTAAGTGTCCCGGTCTCATATTATGTTTCCATTTGTATTAACAATTTGGTCAAAAGTATTTGTAGTTATTAACATCTAATTCATCATGATCAATTGAACAATAATCTTTTTAATATTTATCTTTAGTCCTACTTTCTTATTATTGAATTATTTATATTTAAATCTAATTATTTTGATTACTTTTTATAGAAGATTTGTAATACAAAATAGACTTTAAAATTCTATCTGCTTTTTTGATTAACCAAATTTTGACATCCTTAATCTTCTATATAAACTTTGATAAAAAGGGTAAATAACCACAATTTCTTAATTTTTTTGGATAATTTTCCTCTTTATTCTGTATAAATATATATACCTTATGCCATTTGACATGAACGTTGTTTTTTCTTTAAACAATTTCTAAACTAAAGTAATAGCACAGTAGAGCTGTGAACTAAGCTATATTTTGTTCAAGCCCCCTCATGTTCAAAAGTATATAGTGTCAAATAGCTTCCATTTCAATTAGAATAGAATTATTGTTTATTAAATTGCAAATGTATGATACCTTTCAACACACGCACATATATGAATATATATATCAGCCATTTTTTATAAGTATAATATGCATATATAAATCAAGATTAAGTATAAACAAAATTTTAATAATAATAATTTTAAAAATAAATTGAGGGAACACATTGACATATTTTACTGTGTGTGTGTTCACTCATATATTTACTAAAGCAATAAGAAAAACTAACTACAATATCTTTATTTTTAAAATAAAATAGTGAAATGTCAAACTTTCTTTTTACACTTATAGAATATAATAGACTTCTTATCAAGAAATTTGGATCTCAAATTTAAAGTTTTTAAATTATAAATGTAAAAATGAATGTTATAAAAAGCTCTGAGGAAGACTGCAGAAGAGTTGAAACTGTTAAAAAAATAAAGGAGGAATTATGTAAAAGTGGCATTAAAGTGTGTGCAAAGAGATTTACAAAAAAAGTAATATATATTAAAGTTTTTAAATCATTATCAACTTTTAGTATATTCTAAAATTTTGTAAAACTTTAGCATTATGCTCAGAAAATATTTTATTATGTAAAAAAACTGCATATCAAATTTGGAAATGATAATAAAGGGAGAATAAGTGTATGTGCTTTCAACTTAAACCCAAAAATTTTATTAACAAAATAGCTGACAAATATAAAATTTGTGAATTTTAATGTTTTTTTTTTATTTAAATTTTTGTTTGCTTATATTTTTTTTTACTGAAGTCTTGTTGCTAAATACAGCTTTCTTTATCAACTCTATAACTAATCATCTACACGTATACCAGCTTTCCTAATTAGAATTGATTATTCTATTTCAGGAACTAGTGCATGTGAAATTATATGCCTATGAAGAAATTCTTTATTGCTACATTATCTATAAATATATTACTATTTATAAAAAAATGTTAATCTCTTTTATTTGGTTAATGATCATAGAATTTATCATTTTTTCTCAAAAATAAAATATATTCCTAGATTTTGTTTAATTTATTTGTAAAGCATCTTTTCTTACTTCTGTTATCCCATGTTTGTGAATCCCTTTATTCATTTAACAAGTTCTATTTTAGAAATTACTCTCACTTTCTATGTTTTTTATTGAAACTTCCAAATTCTTTGGACTTTTTAAAACTGTTCTTCCATAAACCAAATTGCAGCTTTATATTGTAATGGTTTAGAGATTTTTCAAATCTTTTAAAGACATCTAAGGGTTCCGAATAAGTCTTTGAGCTCTTTTTTATATTGAAAAATCAAACATTTCATAACATGATAATGACATAATTTGAGAAATTGATAAAACTTCAGCTTAAAATCAAAATGTCCCAAATTTAAAATAATTTGACATTCAAATTTTTGTTTTATCAGTTTTATATTAATATTTTAACACAAGAGTTCCCAAACTTTTTTTGGCCACAGACTTTTAAAATCATCAACCCCCTAATCATTTACTTTACTTACTCAAATTAATAAATTTGTATAGTACTCACTATTAAATATTTTGCTAGATATCAAACTTTCATTCTAATAACTTGTAATTAATGATTGAAAAAGATAAAAGGCCTATGGAATATGGTATTATCTTGTGCAACATTTAATATTGAAACTTGCACTAACGAAAATTAAAATAAAAAAATACGAGCAGAGTTTTTTTTCATTTTTGACATTTATGAAATAAATATGTAAAGTCAAAATAAGTACAAATATTGAAATCACTTTATTAAACATAAAAATGAAGTAAAAAAATCAACATATTCAGAGAGAATTAAACATCAACAAAATTACAACAGTGAAAGATTTTAATCAGAATTATAAAAAAATAAAAATAAATTAGCTTCAAAAGCTGAGTTTTAATGACATGGGTGCCATGGTGGTGTAATCTGTCAACAATTGATCTAGGACTGGTTTTAAATTAGTGAGTTGCATTCTCAAATCTCCATGTTCAGTGATATGCAATTGATGTCTGTTCTGAAGCAGATTTAAAACTACACTGAAGCCTCTCTCTACCAGATATGATGATGGAAATACCAGCAAGTACTTTTGTAGAACAGTCCATAGAGCTGAGTACAGAAGTGAAATATCTTGTTGCAATCAAAACTTTTGATAAGCCTGTGTGAATTGTACCTTGAGATCCTCATTTGTGCTGATGGTTATCAGCTCATCTTGCAAAATTATATTTGGTTCTGCACTAGTAGTATATGGGTTTATTATCCAGTCCAGTATTTTCAATAACAGAATATCTTCAAACATACTTTTGAAATCTAAGTGAAGAGCCTCCAAGTGGTTGCCATACAGTAAGATGTTTTCTTTTTGGATTGTGCCTATCTTAAATAAGTTGGGGAATTGGGAAAGCTCAGATCTTGCAATATTTTGTTTAAAAACCATTAATGTGGCAACAAAAGTCAATATGACTGATTTTGCTTTGATGAGATTCAAATTGTCTCCTTGCAGTTGTAAATTAACATCATTAAATTTGCCAAATAAATCAGTTAAATAAGCAATATCTGTTTTACCCTTAAGTAAACTTTCTTTCAAACTGGAATCTTTATCTTCCAAAAACTTTAAAACAGATTGAAAAAGTGCAAAAATTGTCACCAAACAAACTTTTTGAAAGCCAGTGGACATTGGTATAGAGAAACAAACAGTCTAGTATTCAATGCACTACTTTAAATTTTGTTCACTGCTGCTATAACAAACAGAAGTGATTGATGCAATTTATCACTAAGATTCCTGGCTACTAAATGTTGCCCAGATATGTGTTGTTTCAGGTAACTTATGTAACCATGACAATAATCAATCATAGATGGTACTCCATTTGCCACAATAGATATTATATTTATCAACGGAATAGCTCTTTCCCTGAAAAATACTCTGTTGAATTAAAAATTGATTCACTTCTGGTATGAGTTTCTAAAGTTTAGCAAAAAGCAGCTCTTAATGCATTTCCTGATCTTGGAATAAAGTGAAAGTATGCCAGCAACAAAGCTTCATTACTGGGTTATGTTGACTCATCCAATTGAAGGGGAATTTTTTTCTTTGCAAATGATTACACAAACAGTTTTCCACATCATGACTCATTTCATCGATACATCCTTGAACTGTGTTATTGCTCAAAGGAATCCTTTTTATAACATCTTGTGCAGGTTTGTGGAGCAATGTGTTCAATACCGCTGTGACAGCCAGTAGAATCAGTTTCTTCCATATGGTTTGCAATTCACCAGCCTTTGCAATGAAGAGATATGTACAATCCTCTTAATCCATCATCATTTTCTTTTGATGTTGAAACAAATATATTATCTATCATAAGTCTCTTCAGAATTTTATTTTTAAGTGATTGAAAGTATAATAAATCTTTCTTTTTTTGGTCAGGGGGAATTCTGTTCAAGAGATTTGCTAGTTTAGATAGCTTCATAGTGTCATTGCTAAAATCTTTTTCATATATGAGGTACATTGATAAATGTTTGTTTGATAATGACAGGACAAATCCTGGCTTCAAATAGTCCAAGCTGTTTTGCCTGCATTTCTTTTTTAGTTCATTCATATTGTACCGGTCAAAACATCCACCCAACAATCTAAACTCAAAGTCGGATTCAAACCCAAAATTTTACTCCAGACCAAACTGAATTCAAACCCAACTCATGAGCTCAGATCAAATCAATGGATGACATATGTTGATCGTACATGACTATGCACCAAGAAACTAGCTCAATGGATGATGATGATCTCTGAGACCCCTGATCTGACTCTAATAACGTATAATAAAATAACAGGATATTTATAAGTCAATTCATATATGTATGTTCGGGTTGCCAATACAGACAATGAGCATTAGTATTAAAATAATTATTGAATAATAAAGAAAGTTAAAAACCAAATGTGTTAATAAAATGTTTAATAATAATAAATATTTTGTTCAACTTTTATGATTAAGATTATATAGATTACCTCTAATCTTTAAAATGGAATTTATAATTTACAATAAGAATGGCAGTCGTTATTATATGCCAATAACTATTACGCAATATTATAGGATTATAGGTGTCTATGCCCTGACAAGTAAATAAAGGTAGACAAAGGTATTTGGCTTTGACAGAAATTATTATTCTAATTTTAAAAGAATGTGAAATTCATTTTCATATTTGTAAATCAACTCATGAAGCACATGATAAATATTTAGGGCATAACTTTAATATTTAACAAAGAATTTATTTAATTATAATAAGTATGGAATTGTTTGACTTTAATAAAATCAAGTCATTATGGTTTATGAGCATGAGATCAGGGCTTTATTTGAACTGAGAAATAATGGTGCCGACGATTTTACGAGCATTAAGAATAAATACAAAAATAAAGGCTTGTCGGTGATTTGAGAAAATAGAAAGACGGCTTGTATTTGACAAGTCTTTTATGCCCCATGAAGGATCTGTGGAACACAGGAAAAGCCAGACTAGGTCATAGCCATGAACCTTTGGTGTTCCAATAAAAACGAGCAAGTGAGGAAGTGCTTTCTTCCTATGTAATTAAACTAACAATAATATCACCGAGGACAAGCCTATGAGGCAGGATATGGCTCACATCAGCAATGTTCAGAAAATGATGACTAAATAATCATCGTGTTTAAATAATAAAACCCAATTTATATAAGGAATGCTCTACATAATGACCTGATTGTTGAATTAAAGTCAAACGTGCTTTAACTAGAAGTACTTAAACGCAATTATTAAAATCATGCTAATTATACCCTAAATATCATGCCCTCCCTGAATACTAATATAAAGCATACAATTTAACTTAGAATATATTAACATTAAATTCCTTTATCAACCTTTTGCAAAACATTTTAACTTTATTAATATGAATGAATAAATACTGGTGAAACTCAAGAAAATAGCTAGGGGCACAGATTAGAAATGGCTAATAGTCAATATCAGCCATTAGTAAAAATAGCAACATTTAATAAATCCTTCAACTTGATAATTAATAGAACTGTATTAAATTAATTTTAGTGGAAAAGAATTACTATAAAACGTAATATTATATTTCACAAGGCAAGTTTAATGAAAGGGATTATTATCGAGTTGAAGCTTTATTGGCATATAATAAAAATAAATGACATTAATAATTATTCAAAAAATGTATATAATACAGCTAATGAAACGAACAGCCATCGTAAGAAAGGAAAGTTAACAGATATTAAATTTAAAGACTAGAGATAGAGAATTAATTATACAAATAAAGGCATTATAAAGAGAGGAGCTTTTACAGTAGTTAATTTAAAAGGTGGTGTAAAATAAAGTTTGGAAACTGGCCAGAAAGTTGCGGTTATTTCAAGAAAGATATTACCATTCCTTCATGGTTGGTTCCTTAGATTACACGGCAGAGTCCGATTGGGGTGGAAACATAGGCACACATTTTCAACTTTTGTGAATGGCATTTGAATTGATTCTTTCAGGTTTTGGCAGCACAATTGGTGTGGAAAGATTTAGTTTAGCAGCTACATTGAAGATCTGAGGACTTCGGGCCCAGCAGTCAGATTCCCGAAGTTAGCCCTTCACCATGATGGAGACACTATAAAGATTCATAATTGAAGACGCATGTAGCTTCTAGTAACACTTCTTTCAAAACAAATATGGCTTCTTCCTCTCCAAACTTTTCCGGGCTATTTATACCTGTTCTCTGGTTTCCCGCCTATTCTGAATCTAGATGCCTTCAGGCTAAAGCTTCTTATATTATCAAAGTTACAAATTTTGTTAATTGATTTTAGATACATTCCTTCGGTAAGGCTTTCAAACTCATTAACTTTGAATTCATTTTCTAATTAGAAAATGAATTTGTAAATCTGAAAAACGATTTTAATTAGGAACCGTCCTTACATTTTAAATTATTATCTTTTGCTAATTAATAAAACTTTCCCCATTGTCTTTGGAAAAAGACGATCTGAAAGCTTATCAAAAGAATGTAGCTTTTAATCAGAGAAATTAAGAACAAACTGGTATAAGTAAAAATAAAACATTCCGACGCAATGAAACTTTATAACGAATATATATATTTAATTATTTATAAATACACACAATCCATGCAGTTATAATATATATAAATTCATGAATAATTTTATCATGAACTTATTAATGATATTGATTAGTTTAAATATTAAAATAGTTGGTTTTGACACACATTTATATAATACTGTTTTTTTAATGAAACTAGCGTGTATTGAACGTATAATGCCCCATTGCATTGGAAATTCACAGTTAGTACTAGGGTTTGAAGTGGGCTGCAGGTGAGAAATCATGAAGCTAGGATCGAACTTAGATCCAACTGCTTCAATATTATTAGTGTAAAAAATGAAAACTTTTATCAACAAACAATTTTGACAGTCCCTGTGATAAAAAAACAATAAAGTATGCACTTATTTGAAACAGAACATTTTTATTCAAACTCAAATAAACTGTCCTCTGACTTTTTTTTTGTAGTATTGCTCCTCAATAAATAATTGTATTCAAAGTTCAAATCACAAATAAGTATGTCACATCAAACAAACCATTTTATAATGTTTTATGAAAGTATGACTGTACAAGACTGATAGATGTTGCTAATATCGGATTTCATCTCATCCCACCATGAACAAGCCTGGACAAGCAATGATTTTCATGTCCACACTTGCTTTGATACATTCAATAAGACAATGCACAGACATGTTTCTGCTATATGTATTTTCATGCATTCTTATGTGTGCCTATTTTAATGACACATTTTATCTTTTCATTCTTAAGTTTGGTAGGTAATGGGTTTTTATCAAAAAAGTGTTTTTTGAATTATTTTAATTCTTAAATAAGTACCTATTTGAATCATAGAAATTTTGAAGTAACAAAAAAATAGTAGTAGTAAGGAAGTCTATTTTTGCTGTTGTTGATCCCAGATTTTTTTATTGAAACTATCGACCCTTAGAAAGTTCAAATCGACCCCAGGGGTCAATATTGACCACTTTGGGAACTCTTGTTTTAACAGCCTATATATGCACGCAATATGACAATTAATTAAGCATCATGTGATTGAAAAAAACATTTATAACATAAAGGCTTCACAAACAATCGCCCCCCCCCCAAAAAAAAAAAAAATTATAAAGAAAAGTGCATTAATTAACAAGTTTGTCAACTGCCATATAATCAGAATTTTTAATAACTGTTACATCATTTAACTAAGCATGGTGGAACATTCATTTACAAACTAATATTATATGACTTCCCTGTCTTTTAGGGTTAGACAACCTGAAATATAAACCTTAAATCTCCTAGGAAAATGAAAAAAAAAAGTTTTACTTTTCCAACTCCAACGATCTTCATAATAAATAGAAGTACTTTCAATATTGAAGATGCCTCTGCATCTTTAATGAGCTCAAGAAACTTTACATCAAGAAGATAAAATACCAGAATTAAAAAAGTCTCAAGGAAAATTTTTGCTATGTTAAATTCCTGATTATCTTAGTGCAGTGGAAAACCCTAAAGGTCAAAGTTTATGGATCACAACTCAAACTCTTAGTCACTTTCAATGCTTGGATTTCTTATAGATTCTGAAATAATAAAACTCTTGATTATGTGAAATATGGTTTCAGTAAATTATTAAGTAGTAATCAAATAATTTATTGCCTGTGAGTTCATAAGTTCAAGCACTTGAATCTACACAAATTAGGCATGCACCATGGCCTCCAGTCTGCCACTTTATTGCAACTTCAAACAATGCAGGGTAATAAATTATATCAATCACATCTTAAGCCTTAAGGAATGACATACACCGTTAAGCCATCTTTAAAATTTTATGACATTAATTTCCATCTTACAGGTAACCTCGTGTAAAAAAATATAAAAGGTATATACACAGAAAGCAAAGAGACTATGAAAAAGAGGCACATTAGAGGGTGAATAATGTGAATATAGCATTTACATCTCAACAATTAGTGCAAACTGCTATGCTTTATAATTTTTTATTTAAATCATCTAATATACAATTTTTTTTTTACAGTACAGGCTTTTTCATACCTGCACTCCAATATGTAATATATATGGGGTTTGAACTCAGGCTTGCATTCGACCCTCAACTATCCATGCTATCTCATACTGCCGACACACTTGATCATACACATGTCGAAAAGATCAATAATCACCAATAGACGTATTTCATGCTGAATGTTGGATTGACTTTCATTTTCTTTTCTCACCTTGTTATTCCAACAGTTCGAATTTAAAAAAGAAAGACAAAATACTATTCCTTCTATACTATTTATGTTGAATACTTTGTTTTAGAACAAATGTGAAAATATTATTTTTGTAGGTACATACATTATTATATAAATATAAGATTTTAAATAATTGCTTGTTACATATTTAAGGTATAACTTATGTGTGCGTGGTTTGGTGCATTGCATGCTGGGAAGATCAAAATTTGTGAATCATGACGCAGTTGTAAATTCAGCCGCTCAAATTTCTTATGAATTTTCAAGCAATAACCCATTTAATTATTTGTTTTTAATATGACTCATCATAAAAAATGTTGTTTTAAAAAATATTATGTTTTACAATATATATGTGTGTGTTGTGATCAATCATTATGCATTTTAGAGTATAAATTTATATTATCATCATTTGAAACCATTATCAATCCACTGCAGGATGAAGGTCTCTCCAAGTTCAATCCATCTTCTCTAACTTCACTCCTCCACATTACCCCAATACTCTTCCTTATTTCATCCATCCATTTCACATGTAATCTTTTTATAGGTGTTTTACAATCTTTTGGAATCTAGTTTAAGATTCCAAGTGTCTACTTATTATCCTTTGTTACAATAATATGTCCAGCCCAACTCCATTTCAGTCTCTTTAATTCTTTCAGTGATGTCAGTATCTACCTAATAAAATTTTGAAGTTTTTTTTAAAGAAACATTTTGCAATTTTATATAAATGTAGTTATAATTCAATAAAAATTAGAAAAAATCATTATGAAGTTTTAATAATGATGTTAACTGTTTATACTTCTTCTATACAGAATGAAGTAAATGTGCTTATATGCTACTATAGAGAAGCTTGTTATTTCTATAAATTAAATCAGCTTAATGCTTTCAAGAACTTATAGTGTTCTGATATTCATAGAAAGATGATCTAATAATTATGTACAGCTTAGTGCTTTTGAGAACTTATGGCATTCTCATATTCATAGCAAAATTAACTATAATCATGATTTTAGTTAATCTTGCTATGAATATGAGAATGCTTAGAAATCACTAAACTGTATTAATTTATAGAAATAACAAGCTGCTCTTTGGTTCATATAAGTGCACTCATTACAGTTTTAATAATGTAAATATTTTAAATTCATTTTTGCTTTTGCAATACTGTTTCAGAATAAAGCATTTTTTGTCAGAGGCAATGAAAATTTCTAGACACTAAAGCACTAGTTTGAAATTAAATCCTATTTTTATCAAAATATGTTTAAAATTTATTATTAATACATTGTGAGTGTATAAGACCAAAGTTTGTATTGAATGAAATTTGTACAGTATTTTTTAAAGATCATAATGAAAGCTGCTATATTCTTGGATATAACAGGAACAAAAATATTATAAGGATATTCAGAATTTGACCACATAAACTTTATTAATAATTGCATGAATTTTTTTTTTAGTAAAACTAATTAAAATTTATGACAGCATTTTTGCCTTGGGTAAAATTAGCAGTAAAATAATTGAAGGTTAAAGTTGATTGAGTGAATATAATCTAGAATTGAGCATTATTAGTTTTATCACGTAAATTATACATTGTTTAAATACAATTTGAAAGTTATATTTGATTATTTATTAGTCAGTTTTCAGAACAGGCTATATTTGCCTGTTTAATATTTATATAAACTTCTTTGAATTAACAATCACACTCTCTTTAGTCAAATTGCAATATTTAGTGTCTACATAAACATATTACATCTACCATAGATAAAGATGGGAATCCATCTTTATTGTATAAAGGATGTTGCCTTGACAACAGATTAAGTTTATTGATTGTTAGTGATATTGTTTAAGTGTTTATTGCTTTCATGTATTGAAATTTAGCTAATGTACAAATTTACAATTTTTTACTAATGCAATTTGTTAATGTATATGATCAAACTGTATTTTTTCACAAAATCTTATTTATTTTAGATCTTCGTAAATTAAAATTACAGTACAATAATCACATTTTAACTATATAATCAAAACAAAAATATTATATATAATGAATAAGTTTTGTGCTCTACTAAATATTTTTTGGCTTTAATGTTGCCATAGTAGCTTCCAATGATGTTCTCTTCATTGCATCATTATTCTATGACATCATCAAATCTTACAAGATGGCTGCCATTAAAAAATGATGGATATTATTTTAACAAATCATTGTTAATTAAAATAGTGAGTACAAACTGTTGATGATAGTTATGGCAAGTCCTTACATAAATGTCTGTTATATGTGCATGTATGTAAGGGGAGGATATATAAATAAAAAGTTAATTTCTCTCCAGGTTTTTACTGATTGTTAATTATTAACAAAGTAATAAATGCATAACGTATTTTCTATTTTACTAAATGTCTCTTGCATTAATATTAGGAAGAGGATGAAAAATGTTTTACTATACAATTATCTTTTTTTTCTAATCATTATTTTGTAATTTTTAGAAGTAAAAAAAAAAAATTCTCATTATAAGTTTAATTCAAAAGTTTACTGTTGGTAATTAGAATACAGTAGTTTATAATTAACCTATTCATTCAATATACTGAATGTTTACTATAGTAAATAGAGGGATTTAAACTTAGGATTTTTAGTCTATATTCATCCTCTATTCTTTTTTATTTAAAAAAACTATATTTACATTTGATTCAGTACATACATCGTAACAATCATTACTTTAAAAAATAAATTAAGTTCAAATGTATCCAGTAAATTACATTATCTCCACCTTTCATTTAATCAGTGTTCTGTAAGAGCATTCAGCTCCACATTTCACACCTTGTAGGAACATAACCACCCCATACCAATAAAAACATTTTTCTTGGCCAAAATTTCAAACCTTTATAAAACATGTCATCCCATTCTTTTTCCATTTTTTTTTTCCAATATATCTTCTTGTTATCAAAGATCAGAGCACACCTAGATATCCATATTGCTCTCATTACATGCACAATAACTATGGCATTATGAGGCTTGAATAAAACAATGTTCTCTTTAAATAAGAGTCTTAGATTCACAATAGGCTTATGAAAGACCATAGATCTCAAATCACTAAAGGCTGTACATTCCTCCATCAGGTGAAGAAAGGTCTCGTCGGATCTGTTACAGCATTTGCATAGATCATCCAGGCCCATTTTCAGTCTTTGGTTTAAAAAAGTGGTGGTTGGCAAAATTCCATTTATCAATCTGAAAATAAATTTCATAACAGACTGTGATTGGAAATTTTTTAGAATTTTTTTTAATGAGGCATTGAGCCAGGAGTTTTCATTAGAAAGCTCTCTATTTCTTAGCTCTTTATATTTTAAATTATCTAAGGTCTCTAAGTTTAGATCATCCTGGATATCCCTGTATGCAATCATCATATCATCAAAATAAGATACTCCGTCCGACCCCAGGTTAGAATCTATATTAATATTCTGTGTTAGCGGCCTGAGTGAATTATCGTCAATGATCCTTAAATAAGCTCTTGCCTTAATGAAGCTCACCAATGACTTAGGGTCAATTAAATTGAGACCCCCTTCTCCAATCGGTAGCTGCATTATTTTAGTAGGTATCAGGCTATACTTCTTACCCCAAATATATCTTTTTGCCAATTGAATGATCTTAAGACTAGTGGCATTAAAGATTTTCATCCATGGTCCATAGTAAGAGAGCACACCAACAGCAATAGCATTAAAAACCTTTGCTCTGGTTGTTTCATACAATTTAAATGGGGAAAAGGCATTTATTTTAGTTTCGATGATTTTTACAACCAACTGATGAATGCTGGTGATCATTTATCTTTTTCACATGTGTATGGGTTGTCTGAGATCGAGTTGAAGATAAATATAGACTGAAAATCTTAAGTTTAATTTCCCCTATTTACTTTAAAATAGTTTATATAAAGATAAGAAATGATATCAGATGTAGTTAAATCTTTGACATATAAAAATTGTTATTGTAATTCATTCCCTGCATAGTTTCGGCAGTGATAAAGCAGACTCGGGGAATGTAAGGACCTCACATCGATTCTAGTACGGAGTCTTGCAATCCTCAAATTTATTAACTTTTAAGCTATAAAGTCATTTGATTTTTTTATTTTATTGTAATTTGATTTTAAAAAAACAGCCTTTAAATAGTTTAGTACTCAAGAGTTTACATAAAGTCCAAGCAGAGGACATTAAGCTGGAATCACAATCCATGGACTTTGGTCCCCAAAGTTTGCCATTTTGAACAAAGCCATGTAAAACATTCTAATTTAATTATATTCATCAGTTACTATATAATAACAACGTTAATGTTTTTCTAATATTTTTTTAAAGTTTTGATGTGATTTAATATGGAGATGAATTACATGCTAAGGATTTAGTCTTCATTTAATATCCTACAAAGATAAATATTGGCATAAATTGATGAAGTATATAGTACTGACTTATTTAAATTTATAGTCATTGAATACATATCTACATAAATTTAGAAAATCATTTGAAGTTAAGTTTATAACGAAGCTAGTTAAGGCATATAGTTATTTTCAGACTACAATTTTATTCATATTTTGTTATTTGAAAATTTAAAAATATTTATATATTATTAAGCATGAGACTTCATGTTTATCATTACATGTAATTTGGCGTTCCTACATGAAATTATTAAACCTCAAGAATTAATATGGTATCTAGCTTCAATACAGCAATATCCAGGAGCTGTGGTGTACAACTATCAATTTATATTAGAAATGAGTTTTTTTGTGTGTATATTTCAATATTTAACATATTTCTAAGAACAATTACAAGATTTATGATTCCCTCCCCCGTTACCATAAAAAAGGATGTAATAATTAAATATCATTAACTTGCTTCCATTGACAAATCTTTTGCAGTTACTGAAAATTCATTAAGATTTTTATGTATGCAATTGTTTTGCAAGATATTTTTATGGATATGTGAACATTTCCACTACTTTTCACAAAAGAATTGTTCTCCAAATTGTCATGCTACACACCTTTTAATTTTAAGTTAGTTTAAATGAAATACCATTTAGCTTCAAGTCACTAAAAATTAAAAAGTATCAACATAAGCCAATTAGTATATTTTTAGCTTTTGTTGAACTTAATAATATTAACATGATAAATCTCTCCATTTTGTTAGTGATGTGTAAAAAAATAGACTGAGGGAATGCCTCTATAACACACACGTTTCTGTATTCTGTAGATATATCTTTACCAAGTATGAATAGATGTCTCTTTACTCCTTGTATATTTATTTTCAAGTTATTATCATGTATAGTGGTAGTGGTCCTTGATTGTGTGATGCAATGTATTAACTTTGAACATCATCTCTTTTATGATATAGGACTGTTATTTTCTGTGAACAGAGTAGAGCAAATTTCTTGGAAAGATTAGCCTTATACTTTGTAGTTATGGACTGATGAGTAATTTTATTGTAATTATCCACCTATTATTATTGGTTCATAATAAAGCAATAACAATTTGTTTCCTTGTGTTCTGAATCCAAATCTTTATGGTAAGACTAGGTTACAAACTTAATGAGCCCATTTAGACTGTATGGGTTCACCACAATATGTATCAGTGTGAATAAAGTATCTGTGTGATATGGGTAAGAATTTAGCATGTCTACTGCATATTGACGCAATGGTAAAATGAAGGGCTAGAGAACTTAAAAGTGATTGGGCGACTCCAATCTGACATAAAACAAATCTCACTTAGGTTTAAGAAATATAACTCATTATCAAGTTGTTATTTTAGAGCTTGAATTACACAAGTAATGGAGGAGGCCATGAATAATTATTTTTATCACTTTTTTTGCCAAAAAAATGTCAACATTTATATATATATATATCTTAATTTAAAGTCACTGAAAGATACTATAGCTGATCTATTATTAGATTTATGGAGCTATAAAAGTCAGGAGTCTTGTTTATATCATTAGATTTAAATAACAGCAAAAGACTAACAGATTATTACTGAGTGAAGAATAGTGCAAAACCAGTGCTTTGTGCTTGCTTAAACAAAATTATTTCTAGGTGTAGGGTATATGCCAAGAAACCCTGTTAATCACATTAAACATTCCCTCTCGTTAAAACTTATAAATTCAACAAACTATTTTGTACTTCTTGTTGCCAATTATTTTCCCAGTCTCATCTATTTTAATAAAATTTATTTTAAAAGTAAATTCCTCTGTTCTATCTCATATTCTTTGAACTTGTAATAAAGACCTAAATAAAAAAAATCATAAAATCTCCATCTTTTTATTCCCTTTAATTTCTCCCACTCTCCATAAAAGTTAATGTGAATCTCAAAAAATGAATTCATTACCTTGGTTCAATCTTCATTTAAAGACCAAATCCACTATGCATTTTTTCCCTTAGTATAAACCAATAAAATATCATACAATCTATCAAGACTCCAGCTTACATGCTACTGATATAGACTATACTGTTTTTCATCATCTCTATGCCACTTACTGTAAGCTTTAGTAAAGAATAATAGATGCCAGATGATAGTCCTTATTAAATTCCTATCCTGTACTGTCCTATCCAATACCTTATAGTATCCTTAGTATGTTAATAACTATAGGCACCTATACCCTGTGGTCAGGATTTGATCTAAACCAACAAAATATCACGACTCCAGCTTACATACTATTATAGCAGGGTACTTTTTTCACCAATGTTCTTGCTTTTACAACAATTAACAGTAAATTATCTTTAAGTATCATAAGTATTTTAATTATTTTCATACAATCTCTTAATAAGATCCACCCATTCCCAAATTTACTAAACTTACCCATAATCTATTTCTATTTACTTTGTCATATTGTTTCTCTATATCTATAAAAGCCATATATAACTGTCTATCTGTATTTCTACACATAAGTTGTATAACTACAAATAAACTCTCCTATATGCCTATCTGATCAAAACCTCCTTGCATTTCTCTCACAATATTATTTTCTTGACATCGTAGCCATACTCTTGTATTTCTCCAACTATCGAGAAAATCTCTCTTCTGTGTCATCTTATTAAAACATGATAATAGTTTTAATTTTGCCCAGTATCCTAAATTTATTATCATCTCTGCTGCCCATCCATCTAAACCTCTTGCTTTTCCACTTTTCAATTTCTTCATTGCCTCATTCAGTTCATTTTCTGCAAACCTAATAGTTCCATTACTATATACTTTTATTATGTTTGTTATCACTCTGTCCTTCAGATCTAACATCTTTTCTATATCCATTACATACTTATTTAAGATTACCTCTAATTCTCTAGAGATACTTTCTTTTTTCACATCATCTAGTAATACTTTTCTCTCTGCCCTAAATTCCTTCTTTTAATATATTTCCAAAATTTTTTACTCATCCCCTTTTATTTCTATCCTCCATCTTTTTTTTTCTAAATACTTTTTCCATTTAACATCTTTTTCACTTTCCTTGTTCTTAATAGCACATTTATATTCTCTGCATGCTTTTTTCCTCTCTTTTACTAACTGTCAACCCTATTGCCACTTTTTCTACTTCACCACATCAGTCCATCCCCAACCAACTCTTCCATGGTTTCTTCAACTTTTATTTTATATTCTTCTAACTTATTCTTATCATTCATTCTCTACCTACATCTTTCACTATCCTTTCTACTTTTATCACTATTTACCATCATATTATTAACCATTTCTATTATAATAAAATTATGATCACTGTTACATACTCTCTCTCTTCATTATCAAACACTTTTTCTGTACTTTATTCATTGCCTCTTTCTCTACTAATACATAATCTATTGTATGAAATATATTATTTCTAGACCATGTATATTAACCCTCATAAATATTTGACAAATTTCCAATGCTCAAATTCACTGTGACAAAAATTCTTCAAAAGCTGTCCATTCCTGTTATACGCATCATTAATTTCTTCAATATGCCCATTCATATCCCCTATAACCATTATTCCCCCCCCCCTTTTTTTGAAACTCTGTATATCCTTGATCAAGCATTCGTATATGCTACTGTTCCACTCCATTAAAGTTTGATTATCTCCAGTAGCTATAAACACTATAGCCACCATACATTCTTGTGTCCTAACCTTATCTCCAACCACAAATGTTCTTGACATTTAACAGTATTTAAATATTATTTGACCTAACTCCTATACCACCACCCCTTTTTTCTTTTCTATTTATACCCTGCCATAGCAAGTCCTCCAGTATAGGTTCTACTTCTTCTTCTTCTCTTACATGTGTTTCCACTACTGCTATTATCTGAAGCTCTTCATTTTTAACTGCTTTGTTTTAATTCCTGCCATTTTTCTAATCTCCTACATCATCTTGCATATTCAAACATCTACTTCTAACAATTTCTTATTTCCTAACTACTCTTTTATATTGATTAATTATAAAATGCTGACATCTAGTGAGTACTCTTAGTGCTCATAATGAGTTTGGGAATTGGAAAATATATCATATGGATCAATATTTTACATGAAAATGGTGTTTAAATATTAAAACTTGTGTGAAGTATTTGTGTGTGCAGTCAAAATCATGCATAAATGAAAATAAAAGAACACAGTGTCTTACATTCTTTTAATAGTTTATTTTAAAATCATGCTTTTCGGTTATCTATTTTACAAGTTCACCAGAGTAATAAAATAACTTTAAGAAAACAAGTGAAAATAACATTATTTTGTTTTTTCTCAATAGAGTTTCCTCTTTTCTTTTATACAAGTTTGCCCATTAGAAGATAATACTAATAAGTAAAATAATAAAACAAAAATATATATAAACTTAGGGGATACATTTGGGAAAGGTAAGGAGGGAATTCAGCTGATGTAATCAGAAAGGGAAAATATGAGAATAATTTCATATAATTCACAAAATGTACACAAAGTTTTTCAAAAACTTTCTAAAATAATACAAAATAAACTTTATAATGTGCTAAATGGAAATAATGTGAGGTAGAAGGTAAATAATAATGATGATAATAACAACAAGAAAATAACAAAATAAAAGGAAAATATACTCGCATATTAAAAAACAAAAAACAAAATAATAATAACATGGGCATAAATTGATATGAGCTCAAAGAATGCATACAGACTTGACAAGTTAATTTACATGTAATGTACATAGCAGAAATATACAGTTATACGCATTCGTGTATCGGTAAAGAAATAAATAAAATCTTTATCAGTCTACTCTAGGCCTACATCAGCTTTTATAGAGTTCGGGTACACAACCTTAAGGTAAGAAAACCTTTTGTTTTGTAGTCAAGATTTTTCTTTTCTTTAATTTTAACGATTAAAAAAAAAAAAGAAAGAAATTAACCAAATAATAATAAAAAAATGAAAACACACAATTTAAGTAACTGGGCAGTGACGGCTTACATACAGCACTGTATAAAATGAAGCCTTATTATCAAAAATATTTCTTTTGCATTTAAATGATAACCCCCAAGATCAACTTCACACACAAGTCAGTGGATATAATAGAGAAACTTGCTGAAGTGGAATTTTCGGAGTCCATAGGATTGGAGGAAAGCCCCGCAACTGATCTCTGGATCTTGGGGAGAGTCTGTTAAAACTGAACCGTTCACAATTGTCCAAACACACAGTGACAAATAGTCCACAAGTGGAAGAAAGTTAAATGATAAGTCAAAAAATTGAGCAATTTTTTTTTTCCAAAAAACATAAAAAACAATTTTTTTTTTTTTTTTCAGTTGCTACATAATATTTATATTTCATCCCCCCTCATGGAAAATAATTTAATAAATAAATAAAAGAAAAAATGCTAGCTGTAAAAATGAATTTAGGTATATCTAATATGAAGAAAGCTTAGTCAATGCGTAATATCTAGATTACGATATTGCTTCATTGATGACTTTAAGAAGCAAACTGCAGCTTCGCTCCAAGAATTCCTATTCCTAGTTCTTTGTTCGATGGTTTGAGCAAACTTTTGGTAACCAAATAAAAAGGATAGTGCTGTCACCTGTGTTGTAAATGCACTTCAGAAATCAGTGTCGGATTCTGGTTTTTGTTTATTTCTCTGTCTTTCATTTTAAATTTTTTTATTCATACTCAAAATATTATATATATAAAAAAAAAAACAGACAACTTAAAAGAAAGGACAAAATTAAAAATATTGTATAGAATGAGCTGAGGTATCTAAAACGTTACTCCGCTGGCATACCAAAGAAATGCAATCCCTCATGAGTTGAATTGCTTTGCTATTGCCTCGTTTTTTTTGTTTACAATGATATGAACAAACGCGTTTTTTTTTTTAAAAAAAAAGAAAAAAAACGCTAGCCTGAGTAACAGGCCATAAACTTCACTTTGTACAGTTTCTATAGAGTCCATTGCTATACTAGAAACCCCTCGGACATGTTCGCACTCATCTGTGCTCGCATTGTCTGTACACTGTTCATAATTTTCTTCTGATGTCCTACCAATGTAACGCCCAATGCTGTCAAATCTTTAATAGTAAGCCTAGCTACTGCTTCTAGTGTGGTTATTCCTGCCTGTTCAAAACTATCTAGATAACGAGTCATTTTGATGCTGTTTAACCACTCTTCTACTGTGGTAAACTGGGTCATATCTGGAGCATCAGGTCCAAATGGGTTATCATTTCTGAAATAATAAAAAAAAGACATTAATAATTTTTTGAATAAGAATAGCATATAGATAGTATTCAAAATTTTTATTATGATCTTCTAAACTAACTTTTTTCTACATTTCGTAATTTCTTTAAATAGAAATGGATTAGCCAAAACTTAAAATTCTGAAATTTTGTTTTCGAACAATAATAACATTATGAGGAAATTCAAAGTTGTAAACTGTTTATGAAAATAGAATCAAAATAAATAGGAGATCAAAAGATCAAATGTGCTTACAATAAGGTCACTGTAGGACAAAAACTTCATCAACACTAATGGATCCTAATTCTATAGTTCTTCGAGTCCATTGTTTTAATTAAAAAATCTTGACATTTTGTATTCCAACAAATTAATGATTAGATTGATGTAATATTACACACTTCCTTCCACATACAGAATGCCAATTAGCTAGAAATTTTGCAAACAATACCTATGTTAATGCCTGCAAGCAAAAAAAAAAACATTTATTTCCTAATACAGGTAAATATCTACCTCATTATGACTAATTAGGATCCAAAGAAAGGATTGGTTCAGTAAATCAATTTTTTCTTTTGAGCCACAGACTGTCTCTTGCTTCATTTCTCCAACAATTATAGTTATTTTCACAAATTTCCTATCTCCAAGATAATACACCTCAAACAACATCACATGATCATTTTATTCAAAACTATCTCAACCTTATTTCTAGAGCCATCTGTTTTAAGCTTGAGTAAACAATTGACATCAGAAAGCATAATGCTGTAATATCTCCATCTCTAGGCTGGTTTCCATTTTTGACGACCACTTGACCTAATACATTTAGGTAATCTTGCAGATATCTTTTACTCCATCACCTGACATCCACTGATTATTTGATCTTTTAGTAAATATCTCTAAAATAGTGTGAAGAGAGCTGTGTCTGATATATAACCTACTGGAAATGTCTATATCTTTATACATGTATTACACGTTTTGCTGATTGGGTTGATGGAAATAGGCAATAGTACCATGTGATCAAATGATAACAAATGATCATTATTTAGCAATCATATATTTAAAACTGCAATATAAACTTCAACAATTCCTTTACATCAGTGGAGTTCCATTTTTTGGTAGATCTTTCTTTTTACTTCACACACAGTGTATTTCAGATAACCTTTTGATCAAAATTATTTAAATGTGACAGGAAAATCAAATTAGACTTCAACAATATTTGATATGGATTTGACAAATATCGAGCAGTTAAAATCCACAACGATTTTATATCCGAATCAAAGCACTACATTCGGAAATACATTATATCCAACTGTGACAAATATCACACATAAAAATAATGTTGTACTTTAGTTCTATGCATTTTGAATATTAGCCTTTTCGGACAAAAGGATCATAAAATCAGAAATTCTTTAAGCAATGATCATGAAAAATGATGCAATTTTCCATTTCCTCTTATCATTCCGCTTTTGAGAAAAAATTGAAAGTCAGCTCAAAATCGAAAATCTTTAATTTTGATTCGATTTCATTATAATATACATTCATATTTTATAAATAATGGCAATAACTTCATTACTGAAATATAATATACTAAAGGGAATGCTAATACTCTTTCTCAGGGAAAACATTGAAAATATTAAGTATGGGCTTAATATATTTTCAATGCTTTTTTATAAAGAATTGACTACTACTTTCTCCGTCATTATTTATTTAATCTTTGATTAGATCTTTAAAATTAAGTATTTGACACAAAATATCCATCACTTTATATTAAAAATGGTGCCCGCTAACCATATCAATGATTCTATAATTAATTATAAATATAATTGTGAAATAAATAATGATTTTGAAAAAAGTCATTATCCAAACAGGCTTTCTAGTTGTCAGATGGTAATGGTCTGAGCAGTTTTTTCTCTTTGTTTTTTCCTTTTAGCTAAGAATAATTAGATACCAATTTACTGATCAATATTTAGATTGTCAACTTTAGGAAAGCTATCTAAAAGTTTGGCTTTAAAATGTTTAATCAGAACTTGCACAATATAAAATAATTAGTGAATATATTAATTTTACATTTAAGAACTAATTTAATCTCACATTTGACTAGTAGCAGTATGTTTCTATAAGGGAGTTTTTAATTATGTGTCTAAATTAAAGCAAATTTGAACACTGAAAGATTCAAAACGTAAAAATATTTGAAATTACTTACCTGTTACGTGCAATTTTACGTAAACTCTCTCGACATCTGATTAATTTATCTAATGTTTTTACAATTGCTGCAAATGTTGGCCGATGTGATCTTTCTTTCTGCCATGTATCTAACATTAATTGATGAATTGCTTCGGGACAATCCTAAATAAAAACATCAGTAATACAGAAAGCCACCTTCACACATTTATTTTTAGAGTATATATATATATATATATAGAAATTTATAAAAAGCTTTAAAAATTAAGCACTATTCTATACATATACAAACACATTTTATTATATTTTCATACACAAGTACATTCAAATGGAACAAATACTCTTCATATTAAATTTTTTAAATATATATACATTTCTATTTTATTTTTAAAAAAAAAAGCATATTTAAGATTTTTAATTTATGTTATTAACCTGTAAACTTATAACAATGGTTAGATAAGATACCCAGTAGGTGATGTGATGTTTAAACAAAACGGTTCCACTCAACTGACGAAAAAGATATTTGTTATTTTATTTTTTTGAAAGAATAAGTTTTTAGAGTAATCAAAATAAATTTAAGAAAAAGATTTATTAAATGTAAAAAAAAAATTGTGATTTGTTGAAATGCATCAGTTTAGTATTATGATTATAAATTAAAAAAAAAAACAACTAGATCACATGATACATGGTTTATTAATTAATCATTAAAATTTGAATAAAATATAATGAATATACTTGAACTTTAAATATAATTAGAGAGGATTTGAACACAGACTTTCAAACTCTCGTCAGCTATCCACTCTGACTGTCATTTTTTTTTTTATTATTCATCATTACTTTAATATATTTCTTTTTGTTGATTAGATAAAAAAAAAAAAATTCATAAAGTTTTTTTATAAAAGTAATATATTTTATTTATATGCATTATCTCTTCTAAATACCCTCTTTATTTCTGCAATTTCATTCATTGTGTTATAGATTGGACTAGATAATTAAAAACAGGAAACCAATAATACATATATATGGCATGATTCCAGTTTGTATAATGGCATTCACTTATTGCAGTTACACCACCTAGTGTAAGCTTTAATAATTAAGAGATACCAGAAAAGTTGACTTAGACTGAAAATATTAACATGATTTTCAATTTATGCTGCTAGCTTGATAGTATAATAAAAAAGTAGAATAGAACTGCTAGAGGGAAGGTTCATTATATTCAAAATAAACCTAGTGTACTTCTTCCAGATCCAAAAACTCTTCATTGATGCAGTCATAGACTAGAAACTAGACTAGAGATATTAATAGAACAGCACTAGATATGGATCTATTAAGTACTATCAGCTGGCAGTTAATGACTTCTAAAGCTTACACTAGGTGGCATAAATGTGGTGAAAAGAAAAGATTTTATAATAAATTCAAGATAGTTTTGCAAACCTCTTCTCAAATCATTATCTCATTTCTGGATGTTAAACCAAGAATCTACAACTGATGAATGGTATAAAAACTGGGAATTTTTAAAAGGTTTAAAATACCCCCCCCCCCTAAGTTCAATAGTATAACCAGCTAGGTATAATTTAAATCCAAATGAAATCTAATCATCAAATTCAGGGCAAGCCATCGGCATTGTCCTCATCTATTTCATATACTGGTTCACAGCTACTGACTTATGCAGATGTAAAAAATCACAGACCATAAGATCAATGATTATCAAATTTATGATTTTAATGTCAGAATGGAAGGACTTAATTCTGCCATTAGTGATTTTATTTTCTGGTTGGAAAGTCTCCTTTATGATATTTTGTTACTACTCTTAAAAAAAAAGAACTCTCCATGCTAAATGCATTGTATGTTTTTAGCTTTGTTGAATTTCCACAATGAAATCATCTTTCCTTGTAAAACATTAAATATGATGATACCAATTCTATTTTATTTTAATATATATCTTTTATTGTCCTAATATTAATTGTTGTAATTTGTTTTCACAGTAAATAAAAATAAATAATCAAATATTTTATTCATAAAAAGTTCAAGCTCAGGAAATGAGAAAGCAGTCCCACAATCCATGGCCTTTGATGTCCATTGTCTGAGACTTTACTGCTGCTCTAAGCCACACATTATAAATCAAGGAAAAATCATTTATCTTTTTGGAATAAATATTAATGATTTGCATTATAGTCATTGATAAAAATACACACTCCATTTTCTTCTGATTTTTTTTATTACACTTATAGAATTGTAATAACAAATGATCTGATTAGTTGTTTCAAAGATTCGTATAAATTACTTTTTATAAATCTCCACATATACACTCCAATACTAATTTTTTTTATAATTCCTTTAATTTTCTACAGTTTCGACTGTCCTGCAGCCTTCATCAGGGGAAGGTTATTCAAATGCTCTGATGAAGACTGCAGGACAGTCGAAACTGTAGAAAATTAAAGGAATTATAAAAAAAATTGTATTGGAGTGTATATGTGGAGATTTATAAAAAGTAATATATATGAATATATGAAGAATGCAAAAAAGGTAAAAGGGAAGATATAAGAATAATGTTTCAAAGATTATTTGATGTTCCAGCACCAGAAGTAATGGGTTGACTCTCAATCAAGAATCTTTAGCTCTTGAATCTGTCATTTCACTGCTGAACGAAATCAGACAGGACACCATATTAAAACAGAATATTATTTGATTTACAATTATCTTTGCTCATCTCCCTTACTATTTTGATCAATCTATTAAATTACTGGTAAGACTTATTTAAAATAAAATCACCATACAGATCTTGTGTCTTATCGGCTTATATCAAAAGAATTGACAAGTCACATTTAGATACATTCCTTCATCTTTCATCCATGTAAATCAACTATCTCATTTAATACCTCTTATATTTAAGTTACACATTTATTTTGTAACTATTTATGATATATATTAACATAGTATTTACAAGAGTTTTATACCTTACAGTACACTCAACCAATCTACCAAGTTTGTATTCATAAGATTAATGACAATTCAATTTGTGAAACTTAGTAACATGTTCAAAGAAAAAAACACTCTTTCAATGGTTTTTGAAAAAGAAACTAAAACAAAATCAATAAGAAAAATATGAAATACAAGGGCTATAAAGATTTTTGAATCGTATACCATTTTCAAGTAACTAATTCTAATTTCATTTCCTGTTTCGGTAAAACATTTGCACAACTAATCAAATCATTTATTTTATAATGTTATCTATTTTAAAGGTATTAGGTTTGAAGTATGTTTTTGATAATATGTTAACTCCTTTCCTTCTCTCAAAAAATTAAGAAAGCAATGCTAATTAAAAAAAATAATTTTATAATTAAAAAAAATTACCATTGGAGGTGGAAGCCTATAACCTTTTTCTATAGATTTGATAACATCTTGATTGGACCAATTCCAATATGGTCTTTCACCATATGACATCACTTCCCATGCCACTATACCAAAACTCCATACGTCACTAGCTGATGTAAATTTTCTAAAAGCAATCGCTTCAGGAGCTGTCCACCGAACTGGAATTTTGCCACCCTAGATAAAAAAATAAAAAAATAAATAAATAACTGAATATTATTTGTTTATTAATAAAAAAATATAAAGAATTAAGATGGATTCCTAACCCTAGTAGTATACGCTCCTTCCGTTGTGCTTTCAATTTCACGAGACAGACCAAAGTCTGCTATTTTGCATACCAAACTTGCATTAACGAGGACATTTCGAGCTGCTAAATCCTAATATTTATAAAATTATATGCAAATACATATACAAAAATAAATTAAGAAAATTATTTTCATAATGTTCAAAGTAAACATATTAAACAAAAAAATAATAAATATACAAAATAAAAAAAGCATATAATCAATTTACCAAGAAAAAAATTGAAAATAATAAAAAACAAAACTTTAAAAGCCAAAGTTTTAATAAATGAAATAAAAAGAAAATTTTGGCAAAATTTCTTTATTAACACTGAAAGAAAATAACACTATTATAATTATATAGAATTAAATACAAGACTATGCATTCAATAATCATATGTATGTATGTACAATATATACTAATACCTAAATTTTTTGATATCTAAAATATCCACCACATAAAACAAACTGCAAAATAATTACATCTTTATCCTGGTTAGCGATGAACCTTCTTGCAAGGATTTATCATAATGATCATTATCAATTTGTACCCACTATTTTGATTTACAATTGATTACTCACTATTGCAATCTTTAAAAAAAAATTATTAAAAATCATCCATTTTTTCAAGATGGCAGCGATTTGATAAGATAAATGATGTTATTATGGGATAGTGACTTCATTAAAGCTACATCTTCCAAAAATAAAATGCCAATATTCATGTTAAAAATGTAGAATAGAGTTTGCTCATTATACAATACTGTCTGAATATAGTATATTAAAATATGATTCATGTATTTTATTTAATTTTCATCCAGCATCTTTGCAAAACAATCAGTACTTTCATTTATGACATATCCAAAGTAAAGATTTTCATTTTTAATGACTATCAAATCAAAATGCACCAGTTTCATTTAAGTTGTCAAAAACATATTATAACAAAAAAAAAATGTATTAATATTTAGTTGTAAAATGTGTGTATTAGTTAAACTATATTCATTCAAGCAATTTTATGGGTTAACTGTTATGTTGCCTACTGCAAAAATATAATTGGAATTTTAATTGTAAATTATTTTAAGGAAAAAAATGATTTCATGTATTATGCAGTTTAATAATTTTACATGATTACAGGTTGTTAAATGTAAGTTTAAAATATCATTTATTTTTTCAATTTTAAATTGACAATCTTGTAATTTGTTTGCAACTTAGTCATGATAATGGATGGTTTTATTGTTAATATAGATCAGCAAAATAAAAAAAAATTAGGATCATTTACACACATTATTAAAACTATAGCAATTAACTTACAGTGCATTTCTTTATTTATTTCTTATTTGATTTCAGTGCATTAATGTGAAACAAAAAATTCACAATTTGAAAAAATTAAATTAACAGCACTACAAAAAAAATTCAGTTTTATTAGTTAGAAATTACAAAAATAAAAATTTTATACATAAAACACATCAAAAATAAACTTCAAACACTATTATTATCATTTTTTAATTTTAAAATGTGAATTCATCTTCATATTTTATTTTAATTCAAAGAATTGTGATTCAAGAAATATCAGTCTGCAGATATATAAGAAACACACTGGCTGAATAGTCAATGGAAAAATTATATATATATTTTAAATTATAGCTACTGAAATAGTATATATTTATCCACAGAATAGTATTTTTTTTTATTAATATGTTTAGTAAAATGTTTATTCATTAATTAATACTGGTTTTTGATTTAAGTTATATTTTTTAATCTAATTTTTTTATATATATTTTGAATTTAAATTAACAAATTAATTTTTCTCAGGAATTCATAATAACTGCTTATTTTTTAAGTGAGATTTTACTTTATGGTGCATTTTGGGAGACCAATTGCCCTCATTAATTGGAATATTCTGCTTTTACATTTTAAATTTAGACTGCTTAATTTGGAGTTTTAATAATATGTTGGTGTAATTTAAAGTTTGCACTTATTTACGAGATTGGTTTAATATATGTTATTGTATATATCTACGGCCAACTTCTTTTTCTAGTAATTGTTAAACAAGTGGAAATAGGTGGTATTGTAGATGAACTAGATTATTTTCATCATTGTATGGAGAATAATTCTACATTGTTATCTAAATAGACAGATGAGTATTGTATATTCTAATTTGAATAATCCTGATAGATTTTTTTTTTTTTAAAAAAAATTATTTGCAGGATCATAAAGTTTATTTATAGAAAAAATAGATATGGTGGAAATGTAATGCAGGAATATTATTTATCAGTGACTTGTTTAATATTTATTTAAAAGTGATGATAATTTATTCAGTAGATATGCAAATAATGAAAGTGAAATTTACAATTTTTTTTTTTAAAAAACTGATAACAATGTAGTAATAAAAAAAATTTTGTAAAGAAATGTGTTTACTATATAAATATACAAAAATTTAAAAAGTATATTTTCTTCAATGTTCATAAATAAAAGCTCGAAGGGTGTATGTTTAAAAATAGTTTTATTTTCTATCAATTTAAAGCTTCAAGCAAAAATCAAAATTTAACATTTTGAAATTAATATTCTTTATGGTTTTGTTATTATGTACATACAAAAAATATATCAAATTCTACTATCGAAAGCTGAAAAAAAATTTTTTTTTACATTTTTTTAAAGTACATTCGAGTGATTAAAAGCAGTTTATTTTTTCAAGTTATATATATTGCAATTACCAAAATTAGATAAATTTATTTAAATTGCATTTTATCTAGACAGGATGATTAAAAAAACAGAATAAGTAGAATAAAAGAATATAATAAAAAAAGTCAGTTGATTCAATTGTCAAGGAAACATTTTTAGTTTTTCAACGTACATATAAAATTAAAACACATAATTTTTTGCTAACGTTTTGTGAAAATTATTTGCAAACTAACAAAATGCATTTCATTAGAAATATATATATGTATGCAATGTTCCAACTAGATCGAAAATTGGATATATATTTAGCTACAAGATTTTATCCATACAGACTAAAAACAGCATAAGATAAATAAAAGAGTTGTCTTTTGATAGCCGGTCATGGCAGCTTGACAGCATTGTGTATGTGTTAAAACAATAAAATGTAACTTTAACGGGCTGCGGTTTTTAAAAATACGATGACTTTTTTTGATCCCTTTAATTTTGTCTACTCCGTGTCTTTAATATTTTATTTTTAGGGTTTTTTTTTTTTTTGGCTATAGGGTGATTTTTTTTTTGGCTTAACTTTTATTTTTTAAATCAATTTTTATTACCTTTTTTTTTTTAAAAAAAAAATAAAAACAAACAAAAAATAACTTCTGTCTCTAACTCTTATAAAGTATTTTTCAATCCACACCCCACACCCCACCTCCCCAAAAATTAAAATAACGTCAAAACTTTTGATTTTTTCAAGTTTCGTTTTCTCTTTTTTTTTTTGGTTTAAAAATACGGCCACTTGATTTTTGCCTATAAGGCGATTTTTGTTTTGGCTTTATTTGTATACTACAACTTTTATTTTTGAAACCAATTTTTATTACCTTTTTTTACAATAAAAACAAAGCAAAAATAACTTGTCTCTATCTTTTCCCTCAGTGAAGATAAAGTATTTCTCAACCTACCCCCCCCCCCCAACAAATATTAAAATAAGATAAAAAATTTTGACCTTTTTCAACTTTTGGTTTTTTTTTTTTTTTAAAGACGGCGACTATATGGTGATTTCTTTCTTATTTTGTGTCTTTATTTCTATTGCGATGTCTATTTTGCAATTTTGACAAAAAAACATGTCCTATTAAATACATTTGTTGATTCTTTCAACACACCACCACAATAAAATTCCAATAACATCAAAAATTCAGACTTTTACACGTTCCATATACCTCCAGATTTAAAATACAGCGACTTTTTTTTTGACTATATGGTGATTTGTATTCCGCGATTTCTATTTTGCCCTTACTATTAATTATACTTTTGGATCCTTTTATTTTTTCCTACTATGTCTTTAATATTTTATTATTAGGAATTGAATACCTTCAGTTGCAGGAGCCTGACTGATATCAGTAAGTGGCACAATTTGTGTGCCATTTTATTTGTCTCGTATAATTTATCACGAAAGCGTTTTTGCATGAGCTCATCTAAATCATGTTTGGCCCTACCCTTTCCCAATGTTTTGCAAATTCCAACGTGTAGAGAAGGGTGGGGGCAGTATGACAATTCTTAGTCAGACTGCGTGATTTAAGTACAAATGAAATTGCTCTGGTATGGAGATATCAAAACTTGTGGCCACTTGAAATCCAAACACCATCAGATGATACAGTAGCGATCAATGAATTGTACAAATTCGCATAAAGTGTTGCGAAGCATAAAACAGGCCCCAATGATTTTATGCAATGCCATCAAGGGGCCTGCAATGGCTAAGAAAAATACAACTGTTTTCTTATCCGTAAATGTAGGCCATATAAATGGCGTTTTTATGTTTTTTAACATATAAACAACACCTCGAGTGGCCATGACCGGCTATCAAAAGACAACCAATAAATAGTTTACAAAAATCAATTAATGACATAAATTATGAATAGATGGTATAAATAGAAATGTCAGTTAAGACTTCTAGGTCATATAAATGATTTTTAAATATTTAAAATTATTATAATAAATGTACCAAAAACTATCCTTTGAATGTGCAAAATTATTCGTACAATATTTTTAGGTACTGAACTTCATTCTCATTTGTTAAAAATTAGTTCGCTTATTTATTTTGTCAATATTTACAAACTGATTAAATACTAATTAAAATAAAACTAACCAAGCTTTTAATAAAAGAATTAGATTATTTTATTAAAGTTTATAAAAAATGAAATAAATTATAATTTGCACCAGAATATAATTATATGTGCTCTTGTTGACCAAAAAAGTGTTAGATTTAATAGTTGTATGCATTTCATCTTTCATACTTTGAAATAAACAATCGAAATCGGCTTAACGTAAATAAGATTCAAGCCTATTCTGATTTGTAGGGAGAGATGCTGAAACATGGCATAGTTAATGAAAAGAATTCTCCTGAAATTTGTACTATGAACTTTGCACTATCATAGTTCACAATTTAGCTATTATATAACATCTTAGTTATATAATGAGTTAATAGAGGGCTTTTAAATGACTTCACTTATGATATTAAGTGATGTGGTTCTGCAAAGTATTAATAAATATTATGCAAGAAAGTAAAAGTGAATGGAGATCTTTGAAAGGTTAATGTTAAGGAATGAAAAAAAGATTAGTTTAGCTAATAAGATTATAAATACTGATGTATTGAATAAGTGGGCAAAAAAATATTACAGAAATTGAAGAAACTAATGAGAAATTGTTTGGACATATTCTTAGAGAATGAGGAGTAACAAAGATCTGCTAAGAGAAACTACAAATAATTAAAAGAAAAGGCTATATCATCTTTGATAAAAGAGGATTTATACATATCTTATGAACAAAAAGGAAAAGAAAGTCTAGGCATAAGTGGTTTCTGCTCACTAGGAGCAAGTTATACATAATGATAAACAATATAAACAAACAGAAATATATTTACTAGTTTATATAATGCTAAACTGTAGTCTGCTCAACATTTGTCATACAACAGCATTACCCACACCAAAATTTCAAGATAAATGGTGATGTTCAAATATTATATATAAAGTGTGCATTAGTACATCTCACAATATTAAGATTATTACTTTATGATAAATCATTAATAAGGAATATTCTATGTAATATTACTGTTATAAATATGCAAA
This sequence comes from Epiperipatus broadwayi, assembly GCA_028023455.1. Taxonomy (NCBI): domain Eukaryota; kingdom Metazoa; phylum Onychophora; class Udeonychophora; order Euonychophora; family Peripatidae; genus Epiperipatus; species Epiperipatus broadwayi. The sequence continues at coordinate 16,006,707 of JAQFVV010000007.1, read as the reverse complement.
GCAATAAGAAATAATCAAATTGTTTTAATGCTCAGGAGTTCATAAGAAGTTTGAGTGTCGGAAACACCATAACTAGAATCGATCAGAGAACATTATATGCTCCAGAATCGGACTCTACTACTGCACTAATCCATACAGGCTACAAAGCAATGACAAACTACCATTGATGATGAATATCAAAGTCTTTGTAACATGATCACATTACTTTTTGACAAATTTCATTTTGGAGTCAAAAAATCTGCTTTTCAGAAACCTGTATGACATACAAAGATATATATATATATAATATTCAATGCATAACATTAAGTTTTAATTATTCTTATATATGATTGTTTCAGAGGCGAGTCAAGCCAAGTAAGGGCTCCAAGCGATAAAAATTTCGGGGCTGTGAAACTCAAGTTAGAAAAAAAATTTTCAAGAAAACTATTAATAAAACAGAAAAGTAATCAAAAATTTCATACCATAACACATTAAATGAATTTAATTAAAAAAAAAACGACTTTTTACATGAATTTCCTTCTTGCTTTATTTCTTGTAAATTCATCAATTATTTTTGCAGTGACAATTCAGCTTAAAATTTCCTGCTCTATATGCAGAATGGTTATATTATTTAATCTTTCTTCTCTTATAGTACTTCTTAAATAATTTTTTGTTTGCTTTAAAACAAGAAACAATCTTTGTCCTGATGGATTAGGCAAGGGAATTGTTAAAAAAAATTTTAATAATATTTCAATATTCTGAAATGTGCAACATTTCTTTGATGGCTCGATAGATGTCTGTTTTATGGTGTCCTCATTTTCTTTTACAAATATTAGCCTAAAAACGATTTACTCTCTGACGAAGAAGCTTCCAAATAAACAAAACAAATTTCGCTTAAAACTATTAAATGGGCCAAGCGATTTCGAGGTTTGCCCTCATATTCATGGCCGACGAAAGTAATAAATCTTTACGTAGTGTTATTAAATAACAAATATGTAAATGTAAATGCAAATCAGTTTGACCATTTTCTCGAAATTAAAAAATGGTCAAATTCATTTTCAAAATTACAAACATCAATGTCATTTTTGTAAATATCCTCAAACTTTTTTATCGTGTTTTTTTTCTTCTATTGATAAATTCCAATCAAAACATATTTGAAAAGACTCTACAACAACTCCATACATCTGAGTTCTTCGAGATAGTTCCTGCCTTGGTGTTATCACATATGACATAAAATGAATTGACTATGAAATTTTCTCTTATTGTAAATTCATGTCCAATTTTTTTGTTTTCATGAAAAAACATTTTTCTCTTTTGTTGTCTATGAGTTTGTCCATCGTCCACATTAAATGATAGCCTGATAAATCAGTTGCCTCTTTTTCAACTTTTTCAAATTCTTCTCTGAAATTATTGATAAAACTTTCTAATGACTTCAGTAGGATAGATCCTTTTAATAGTTCATACTCCACTGATTGTAGTGATTTAAGAATAGCATTTATTCTTTGTAAAATAGTATTCCAAATTACTGTCATTAGGGTGGTTTCATATAAGTCGCCTCCACTATGGTAAATTTTTTTCTTCTGAATTACAAATTTCAGTTAAAGCCTCTTTTACATGGGTGAAACAAAGTTTTATACCTGATATAGCATCTGCTCTTGCTGACCATCTTGTATTAGAAACTCTTTTCACTGTGACGGAATGTTTACACACTTATAGATTTCTGGTTAAAATTCTCCAGTGATGGGTTGATGCAGAAAAAAATGTGAATAAATTCTGCACAAACATAAAATACTCAATTGCAGTGCTACAACTTTATGCAGGAAAATTTCCAATTAAACTTAAAGAATAATTAGAAAACGGAATAAAAACCGCACTATGTTCTTTAATACGTGCTTGCAAACCTGAGTACTTCCCTGACATATTAGAAGCATTATCAAATGATTGTCCTTGACAGTTTTTAATATTCACTCCTAATTTTATTAAAGTGTGCAAAACTTCTTGTTCCAAATATGAAGATGTGTGTTTATCAATAGGAATGAATTCCACAAATCTTTCCATTATATTACCATAGGATGAAACATATCACAAAAGTTACTTGATCGACATGTAAAACATTGGGAGTGGAATCAACAATTATACTATAATAAGTCACAGATTTGATTTCTTCAATGACTTGATTTTTAATAAGACTTACAAATTCATCACAAATAATATGAGATAAATAATTTACATTTCCTCATCTTTGGGTGGCATATTTACTCAGATATTTCAAAAAGGTTAAATAATTTCCTTTCCTATTAGAATCTTTGCTTTCATTGTGACCCCTAAATCCTAATCCTAAGTGACTCAACAATTTTAGTGTTGATACAATTCTTTTCAACACTTCTCTCCAATAACACCCTTCTTTTTTCTTTTCCTGTAATAGTTGAGTATTAATTCTATTGAATTTTATTAATCTTTTATACATTGTACACATGGTTGACATGTGTTCTTTTGAAACTTCATGGTCTGATAAAATAAGTTATTGATCTCCAATTTTGTAAACCAGTTATTAATTTAGACTTTATTGTTGAAAAGAGTTTGCAAGGGTAGCAGTAAATACTTTTGCTTGTTTCGGAAATATCAGCCAATTTCTCTTTTTCATAATTCCATTTGATTTCTTTCTGTAAAAACTGCCTTTATAGACTGATTTTAAATTCTCTATATTCCAGATATTTTTTGGTTTGTTATTAAGAATATGATCAATAATAGCATCTGTTAATATTGTTGGCCATAAAGCTATATCATTTATTACTTCAATGTCTATATTGAAGCATCTTTCTGGACTATCATTATATTCTACATTTTTGCAATCCCTTTTTTCAGTAGCAATTTCAATCTCTTGATTCTCAACTTGTTTTTCTTCTTTCTCTTTTTTAGAAGAAGTTTGAATGTAGACAATTCAGAATTATCTGACATAGATGTTGATGGCAACTCTGTCTCTGTATTAACTTTTACAAATTTATGCAATGAATTTCTTTGGCTTTCAGCAATTTCCAGGGTTTTTAATTTTTTTTGCGCTTCTGCCCCACTTTGATGTCTCTTGATTTTTTTGCTGTAAAGAAATAAAGTTTTCTTTTTTTTTTTTGTAAAATAGTTTAAAAGCTTTTCGCCACATAAAATACTTTTTTTTTTATGACTATGTTATCAAGATGTTAACAAAGAAAATTCATTTTTACCTGTCTCCAATCAAAATATAATTTAGAAAAAACCCTCTGGAGATAAATCAGCTTCAGGAAAACAGCAAAATTTATTTACGCTAATTTTTTTTAAAAGCAGAGTATTTAAATTTAAATCAAATTATTATTTTGGGAGGGGTCGAATTTTTTGTATAATTAAATAAATATATATTTTAGGCCTATTTATGCTACACTAGTTTCACCCCCCTGATGTCCATTTAAAAGTTAGAATCCCACCAAAACTCAAATAAATTCCCTTCAAAAGCTTAAATACCGTGTTATAGAAGGGTTGATTGTATACAAAACATAATTTACCTCGATTCCTAATGAAAAGACATTTTAAGACCTCGAGGGCCCTATGCGGCTGCTTAATCCGCTCTGGATTGTTTACATCCTTAATCTTTATATATTGTGTGTGATAAACTAGCATAATGGAATGGCTTGTAAACAATCACTGACATATGACATATTTATATGAAATTGTTTTGCAGATAGGTGTAATAGTCCTTTATATATGTATACTAAATACTAAGCAACTCTAAAAAATTAAACTTTGAATTCTCATTAATTAGACTTAGTCTCAGAATAAATAGTAATAAATAGAAGCCAACATTTTGCAACTCAACTGCAAAAGAAGCAAGCTAGCATGCTGAATAGCTCAAATCAAAAATTGTAAAAATGTTTAATATAAGCTCTCCTCCAGAAATAATAAAACACAAATATTCTATAATAGTGGTCTTCAACCTTTTCACACCTGCGGACGGTAAAAATAAGGATAAGGTTTCGCGGACCGGCAGAAGTCTATAGATAAATTTTCTTAAAAATGTAAACTGCTTAGTCTTAGATGAGCATAATTGTTATAACTGATCAAAACAACAATGTTAAATAGACAAGATAAAGTTTTATACATATATGGAGTTTTGTATAATAAATAACTTTTTTTTTTTTTAATTTTTTTAGAAAAGTAATAAAAAATTTATTTCTAGCATCTCCCCTCCATAAACATCTGTGATAACTAGAAAAACATTAATTTATGTATGATTGATTAGATTTTGTTTTCATTCTGTTTCTTTTTTTTTTTTAATTGGATAAAAATGAGATGAAAAAATAAATAAAAATTGTTTATGTTAATTAAAAGTTTAAACTCATTATTTTGTTATTAACAAACTGTTCTGCGCCCGGTGTTGGTCTGCGAACCAAGGGTTGAAGACCACTGTTCTATAAGACTGCCATTAAAAACAAAGCAATTAGGTATCACTGCCTATAAATACAACACATTGTATAAAAAAAACATTAGGATTTTACGATATAATAGTAAGACTTACCCTATGTACATAATTCATTTCTGAGAGGTACTGCATACCTGCTGCAATTCCACGTAACATAGCAACCAATTGCAATACTTGGAATTTACCATCATTGGCCTAAAAAATAAATTTACAATAGTATTACGACTAGGATTATTAGAGAAAAAATATTTAATGTTGATTCTAAGGCAGTATGTAATTTGCTTATACTGAATGTTTCTTGTATATGTAAATGAGGGATTTGAACTCAGGATTTTTCAGTTTATTCATCTTTCACTCCATTTCAAGCATGAGTATCGATTGCTTGAGGTGAAATGGAGAGAGTAAACTAAAAAATCCTGAATTCAAATCCCTCTAATTACACTTACTATATATACCTAGGATAAATCCATCAACAACAGTTTATTTTCAACAAAAATTGGAATTATTTGATATTTAAACAGTCGTTAATGTTACCTCTAGGCTTCAGTCTTTTACTAACAATACGATAGTCTTACCACCAAGATTATTGTTTTTATTCTTTCGTGTGATTATCTGTTTGTAGTCTCGAACCAGTGATAAAATTACTATTGACATAATTATTAAAAATCACATAAAAGTGGCTTTACAATGAATTGTCAGCCATTTTTGTCCCAATTCCAAATTAAAACAGACAATCTTGGTGATAGAAATTACTTTGTCCTTATTTATTTTTTGATTCAAAATGGATGCAAAACTATTCAAAATATAAATTAGTAATTAGATGCATGATAAACTCTTAAACATAAGTCTAATAGAAAAACAATAGGAATGTAATATCCTATTATTATATAGAAAGATGTTCAGAATAATTTTCTAAACACTTTTTTAATGTCTTGATATCTTTTCAAATTGAGCATAACTATCTGTTTTTTTTTTATTTTTGTGTATCTTTTTTCCTCTCTTCTAGATTTCTTCTGATATCATCAATTAAAGTTTTCAAATTTTTCCTCCATTTTTTGTTGTATCAATTTCTAATGAGAAAAATGAATGAGATAAAAAATATATAATATAATATTACATATGTAAATGCAGGTTTAAGCCTGTACAATGTATTAATTTATATAAATAGTGTATAATAGGTCTGCCCATCCCTCGCATATGTATGTATAAATGGACTATTCTCCTGTACATGAGGGGGTCAGAATGAATATAGTATTAACAAAAAGAAAAATTTTTAAAACAAAGTCAAAAACAAAAAGCTTGTCTTAGAATACTAACAAATAATATTAGTAAATAGAACCTGCAGCAATCCATTATTAGTTAAAGATTTGATTTGAGATTGGACAACACTAGTTTGAAGACAGAATCTGTACATTTATCTCTTGTTGTTTTCTTAACTATTGTTCTATTTATCATCTTCAACTTGAGATATTTAGAAATAATTAAATGCACTCATTTTGATAATACTTTTTAGGATAAATATTAAAATTATTTACTGATCATTTCATTAGCCTAATAAAAATGATTCGTCAATAATCTTAACATTTATCTTAGACAGTATCATCAAAATAAATGTAATCAAGTATCATCGCATTTGTAAATTAAATTACAGTTGTTTGTTATGGACTAATCTATGATGATGATAGCATGCGGCAGGAAACTGGATCTACTGAAGATGGCTGGTTTTTATAGAAATGCATTTTGAGGATTATTTACTTTTTTACATGTTTTTATCCATGTGTTTTAAAAGGGTATTGAGTTTATAAGTTTTATTATGTAAAATAAATTAAAAATAATACAAAATATAGAGAAAATCAAAAATTTTTAAGTACTTTTTAAAAAATCTTCAGTAGTACATTTTACGAATTTAATTTTTGAAATACAAATTTGTTTATAATTAAAAATAATTTAAAATAAAAAGATTAATCAGAAAAGATTAAAGGTGGAGATGATAAAAAGAATGAGTTAAAAACAAAAACTGAGAAAGTATCAATGGGAGGTGGGGAGATGAACTATTAACATTAAGCAAGAGCAATAAATGATTTTGACGAATGAGATCAAATGAATGATGAAGATGAGAAAAGAAATAAAAGATGATATAGGAGACCGTAGAAAGTAGGACATCCACAGAGCATTTGAAAAATAAAGCAAAAATAAAAGATAGAAAACAACAGAAAAGTGATCTGAACTGATACCTAAAACACAATTTTAGACCGCAACTAAAATTTTGAATTCGCGTTAAATGTACTGTGAAATAATTTATAAATACTTACTCGTAAGAAAGTATCAAGAGATCCATTTTCCATATATTCCGTGATAATCATAACTGGATTACCTATAAATAGAATCAAAAATATTTATCATTATTTGCTTCTAACTAAATGTTAATACAATATAATAACAATCAACCCTTAAGCTCTCAACAATCTTAACCTGTAGTTAAGTTAACCTCCTTTAACAATGAAGGTGGTATCACCATTATCTATGGTCTGAAATGTTAATATAGACACCTAAAGATTGCAACTTTAGTGTTTATATTAACATTTCAGACTATAGAAAAAGATGGTACCATCTTTATTGTTAAAGGAGGTTGTCTTGACTACAGGTTGAGATTGTTAATAGTTTAGGAATTGATTGTATTCATCTACATTTATAAACCTATTAAAGCTTTTGAGTAATTGGCTTTATTATCTTAATAAAATATTTATAAATTCTCGCTAAATCTACCCCTTTTTTTATTTTGCAGTAATATTTTATATAAATATAATTTGTCCACCTTACTTAAAATTTTTAAGAAATTGAGACAGAAATGGCTCAGAGGAAGACTGCAGAACAGACAAAACAACAGTGTGTGTGTGTGTATATATATATGCAATAAAAATATTTTTTGCTAAAAGTGTTTGATGAAAAGGTGGACAAATTGTATTTATATAAAATATTTAATTTTTATTATACAATATGTGAAAGTATTTCAGAAAGAAGGCTTTTTTGCTGCAGATGTTAAAAGATTGCATTGCAATATATCAAATAAATAGACTAATGAACCAGAGTGTTCATTATGTAGACATATTAATTGTTCACAGACGAGTTTATATATAATCATTGCAAACCTCATCTCTTATGTAGTATTATTTTGATTTATTCATTTTGTTTTGTCCTTTTATCTTTTCCCTCATCAAGTTGGAATGACCTTCTTTGCAAGTTGTTTCTGATATTATTATAATTATTTTAATATTGAATAAAAATGATTAAACAACAATCAGCAAAAACACAAAAGTGTAAATAGTGGATTGAAATGCATTTTTACTTTATTAAATTATTATTTAGATTCAATTATTTATTATTAGCATGCTTTATGAATTGATTTTAACTGGTTGCATAAATACTCTTCTCAGCAAGTCATGTGACATTAAGAATACCAAGTTATGGACAGAATAGAGCAAGTTTATTCAAGTGACTAAACTGAGCTTATTATTTCATTTTCCTCTACTGGACATCAATCTATGAACTTTTAAGTCATGAGTCTGCCAATCTACCATTGTGCTAGACTACTAGGGATCAACACAAAAACATTTTTGTTTAGATGCTTAGGAGGACATGTGCTGTGCATGTGACCAAATGGATGGATCAGTGCAACAATTCTGATTCAATTGATTAAACTTCAATTTTTGTTCTTATTTTACTTAGCATGAAATAAATCCTGGAGTCATTAGTTCTTTGTCCACCATTCTATTGCTAAATTTCGAGCATATAGGGTAACTAATTATATCACTGATTAGCAAAAAAAAAATCATAACATTAATGCAAAAAAGAAAATGTTTTTTATTTAAGCATAATAAAATAAACAATAAAATGAATTACTTTTTGTTACAACACCCTGAAGAAAAATCACATTCAGGTGCTCAAACTGTCCCATGATGCTAGCTTCGGTCAGAAAATCCAAACGGGCTTTGTCAGAAGAACCTGGCTTTAGAGTTTTTATAGCGACCATCATTTCTGGCTTTCCTGGAATTTTTAACTTGCCACGACAAACATCACCAAACTCCCCTAAAATTAATATATTTATATATTAATATTTAAGTCAAATCCAAATTACAAATAAATACAAGAGATTGTTTTAAAATTACATATTAAAAAAAATGATAATGCAAACATATACAGTTGTTAAGTCCTCATTTCTCCTAAAAGATGAGGCAATTAAAATTAAATATTATAAACAAATTATTTTTGCTACTATTTGCCAGTCATATACTTACATTAAAGTACATGTTTTATAATTACGTATAAAAATCATTTGTATATAGCAGGGGTCAGCAAACAGCAGCTCGCAAGCCACATGTGACTCTTTGATATGGCTCTTTTTATCATGACAAACATTAATATATTTATCATTTCCTCTTGTAAATAAATATTGTAATAACTCTAGGAGAGGGAAAATGAGCTTTACAACATTGTTTCTTGAATTGAGCCTTATTGTACGATAGTTATTATTGCATAAGAGGGGGGACCCAAAAATAACCTGAATCATTCTCTGGTTTGTGTGCCGGTACATATTTCTTGCACAAATTGTTCTACATCAATAAGCCAAATGATATTGGCCTGTAGAATAGTATTGCCACATAGCACATTACTTTGTAAAAGGCGTTTTGCATATTTGTCAATTTTTATAATGACTGAAAAGTTTGAATAATGTGAAATTATGTTTCCGTTTACAGAAATGGCAAGAAAAACAATTGTAATGCTTGAAACAGAATTACAAGCAAGCTAATATCATATCAACACAAGTTTATGACTTGTTTAATTGACATGTTAAATTTACCCATGTCCCTAAAAAGCGTTGCAAGTGAAGTCAAAGTCAAAACAATGCTGGCTTTTTTTGATGCGCACAACATTTTTTGCTCAAATTTGCTTCGTAATGGTCCGACATTTTACCTCCAAGTTCTGAAACATTTATGTGATGTGGTAAAATGTAAACGGTCCATTTTGTGGTAAAGAGAGAAGTGTGATCCTATTTATCAGCCACATTCATTCTATCTCACTTCATGTGACTTTTCTTTTAATCTCTCAAAAGTAAAAATGTCTCTCTGTCTTTTTTTTTTTTTTTTTCAGAGATAGAAGTGATGAAAGAAAAAATACTGCATGTTAAGACATCACTTTGCAAGTGTTTCTGGACTACTGGTGTATTGCATCAAATGCACAGTAATTTGAAACAGATTAAATTTATAATACAAATAAATAAACAGTTTTTTATTCTAAAATTCCGGTTACTTTTGGGTACCCCATTCATATAATGAATATTTAAATATTAGAAATGTATGAATAAATCAAACTGTCAAAGTAATTTTTTGTTTCTGTTTTGTTTATTTGTAAATAAATTTTTACTTATTTATTTTCATTATGATGTATCCAGATTCTACTGTTTTATTTCTAAATGTTCAAATATATCCACAGCTATTCAGAAATTTATATTTTCATGAACAAAACTACTTTTGACCTCTTTCTTTTGTGGCTCTTGTATTGGTGAAAGGGGGGAAATTAAATGGTTCTTTATGCTAAAAAGTTTGCCAAATCCTGGGATATAGTGATTAGCATCATGAAACTCAGTTCCCAGCATACTATTTGCAAGATATCATACATAATTTAATTTTTAATGGATGTCATAGGAGGAACTATTTAATAAATGGAATTCTCCATTTTTTATTTTTAGTTAAAAATCACAGCCAAATTTTTACAAAGAAAGCAGCCAATCAAAATTAGCTCCCTGGAGCTGAGAAAGAGAGTATATTTCAGTGCTTCACATAAAAAAAAAATCCTTTTGATTGTGTCTTCTGTTTTTATATGGAGTACAAAATACTACATATAAGAAATTAATGTATAACAACTTCTTTTATTTTGTTACAGATCCCTCCCACTAGTAAATCCAGTAATATAAATTACACTTTATTGGAAATCATAGATGGAAATATTTAATAAATGGAGTTTTCCATTTTTCATTAAAAACTACAACCCATGTTCTTACAAAGAAAGCAATTCTAGACTGCTAAGTGGCTGTAATTTTTAGCTAAAAATAAATTAATAAATCTCACTTAATAAATAAGTTTTATATATTTATTAAATATGCATTTTTTTCAAGTTTTATTATTGTTATTTTTTTACTCTCATGGGAGGATTCACATTTCTAATTTTAAAATGGCATATATAATAATCATATATATACATGTGATGCAGTCCATATAATATTATTTATAATTTTTATTTGGTACTTGCGTATTATTCTGCCTCCCAAGTTTGGCAGCCATTTTTTTTTTAATTAAATCTTTAAAATAAAATGGCTCACAAGAACAGGTCATATTTAATATCTGCCTCTCTTTTTTTTTTTTTGTTGTTGCTGTTATTATTATAAAAATAAAAGAAATTACACAAAATAAGACAACTAATTGTAATTAAAATAAATTTAATGATTTAAATTGCAGTAAACCTCATTTATAGTGACTATAATTACTTTGTAAATCTAAGAAAGTAGTTCCAAAGTAATTTTTTTTCAACATTTATGACAATCACTGTTGGCAATTTATGAATATAAAAATAACAAACATTTTTAAAAAAGGATTATTTATGTTGGAGGCTTAAAATCCCTAATGGCCTGCAAAATCATCACAAATAAATCTTGCTTGCGAAAAAAACAAAGATGCTGAACATAAAAAACCATGACATTATTCAAAGAGTGTTAGCATTTCCAAGTTAACATATGTATATAAAAAATTAATTAAACCTTAATGAATGGAATTTATAAACGATTTATTAATATTTTTTAAACTTAACAAGTAACACATATTAAGCAAAATAATACTGAGAAAAAAAACAAACAAATATTTGTATGCCCTGAAAACATATAATTTAAAAAATAAAAATGACTGCCAAGTTTGGGAGACAGAATAATACATAACTACCTTTTTCTTTTGGATAATAAATTTGATTTTGCATAAAAATAATTGTTCATAAATATAAATCACATAGTAAAAATCCAAGTTTATTAATATCAGGAATTTTCAGTATATTGTCAAGATCATGTTTTATTAACAGAAATTGTCGTGAAAACAGATTGAAGATTCCTGCTATTGAAAAGCTTGCGGCAATCATGTGATTTACATTTATAATACACATATAAATATGCATTTCTCAAAAGTTTTAACTAGTTTTCTCTTTCTCTACATTTCTAATTTAAAAATTACATCATTATGTTAATATGTAGTAATAAAATAGTGTTAATTTTCAGAGTCACTTCATAAAATCCCTGTTCCCGGAATGTTCAGTGCCAAAATACTTGTTAGCTTTCCCTGTGCAGTGACAGGGTTGCCTAGCTACTCGTTTACACTTGTGTGGGGTTTGATTAATCAATTTGATTGCTTATGTAATCAGGTGTAAATTTTTCTGTATAGTTAGCTACCAATTTAAAATATAGTTTAAAAAAAATTGAAAATATGTGGATTTATTTACAAATTTAGATTTGGCATATATATAAATAAAATTTCCAAATATAGTATTGTTTCCAATTCTATTCACAAAAAGAATATTTTTGCTAAAATATAAATAATTTTTTTGAAATTTTAAATGAAATAATGATTTCTCCCCACTTTAGTAAAATATATGATTTTAAAAACATTATTACATTTGAAATTGAAATAAAATAGACTTCCTAGTTTTGTATTTTTTCCCAAGTTTGTGGTATAAAAACATTTGTATAGTAATTTTAGGTTCGGCAAGAAAGAAAAAGGCAGTTCATATTAAATAAAGCTTACAATACCTCCTCCAATTATTGCTTCAATTGTAATGTGAGAAGCATCGATCTCTCTTGTGAATTCACGAACGGCTTGATTCGGATCTTCGTAAGTATGAGGATCTACATATGTGCGAGAGCTGTTGGATTGTGTAAATAATGGCGTAGTCACTATAAATAAATAAATAAATAAGAGTGGTTTTAACAGTGAAATAAAAATTCACAAACAAAACAAAATATATATAAAAAAATAAACAATAAGACCCAACACCAGCCAAGATAAAAAGAAATGAATAAGAAAAAAAGCGAAGTAAAAACAAAAAAGAATACAGAAATATAGTCCCATTAAATATTATTTTAGTTTTTTTAAAAAAGGTTATGTTATTGTGATACTAATTTCTAATTTAAAGTGATAAAATTATTATTTAGTGCAAAAAAAAAAATTATTATACTGAAAGAAAGAAAATTTTATAAAAATATTAAAAATAGTTGTGAAAAAAGTGTTAAACGTGATTTAAAAAGCAAACTTCATGTTCAGTTAAGTTTGGTTGTTTAAAAAAGAAAATAAACCTCTCCCCCCAACCTATAAAAAATAAAATGTAGCAGATGGGACTACTTACTACTGGCTGTGTGTATTATAGGAGGATGGTCCATAGTATTAACTGTAGGGGAAAAGGCAGGGGAAAAACAATCAGATAATGTAACTAAAAATAAAAATGATGGAATAAGGAGGAAAAATATTCAATAATAAAAAGGGGGGAAAGTACTTAATTTATGTAGTGGTTAAATAAAACTAAAATTCTCATACAAAAAAACAAAACATGGGATATAACTGTAAAAGGCAACACTAGAAAAAGAATTTTTAAAATAAAATAAAAAATAAAATAAAGAGTACAAATTTTACTAAAATAAAATGTGAATAAATATAAATAATCAATAAAATCTCAAGTATTAATTTTTAAATATTTCTTTAAATAATAATAACAAAAAACATTTTGTTTTTAATAATTGATAATTGTAAGTCAGCATTTCGTTTATATAAAATAGATATATTGATCTAAAAAATTAGGGTCGATCTTGTAAAGCAAATAATATTCAAACACATTGGAAAATTACTCAATAACCTCTTCTAATTTAAGAAGAAAGAGGTATATTGATTTCATAACCATCATCAGCAAATACAAGATAGAAATAGACAATTAAAATTCCCAATTAGATAGCTTAAATTTAAAACATAATAGCAAACATCTTTAAAATACCAACTTATATGTAAAATGAAATTTATTGCGTAATTTATCTCTAATTTTTTCTTTAAGTTATTGGTTTTAAAATTAGGATACTAATTGCATTTATGCACTATTTATAGGAACCATCACCTTAATTGGTAAGTTTCATTTTTTTTTTCATAAAAAAATTTAAAAAACATGAAAATAATATAACATGTTTAAAAACAGAATATATTTAGAAAATCAATTTAAAAATAATATCTTCAGTGAACTGTTAATAAGTATAAATATGCAAATTATTACATATGAAATTAAATATTGCAATGAGAGCAAATGTTAATTGAATTTTTATTTTGGAATGTTTGCATTGATATCACTATGAAATATTTGTTTTTCAACTATTTGTTTACTCATTAAATTAATTTTAGGTTTTCAAAGATAAAATAATTTTCTTTTTTTTTTCTTTACATTAATAACAGCTATTTGCTATCATTATTAATAAAATTTCTCAACGAATGTTTACAATTATCGCATCTAGTGAAAATATTCATTTTTCAATTAATGTTTCTTCACTAAAAATGTTATTTTCAGGATTGTTTTCTAAGTACATTATATTATTTCCACTGCAGGGTTTGTCAAAGTTGATAGAGCATCTGACTTTGGGTTCAGGAAGTCCGAAGATTGATTCTAGTGCTCGCAGGTCTAGCGCTCAAACTTAGAAACTTCCAAGCAATAAAGCCACATACTTCAGCAGCTACAAAACTTAGCTAATCTTATCATCTCCCCTAATTACTATTTTAATAAACAAAATGAGAAAAAAAAACTGTAGATATCCAAAGCTGTTCTTTGGTCATAGATCCTATTCATGATTTGGAGTTCTTTATTGCCAGAATGATGTTTCTCTGACTTACAATATATATGCAGGCAAAGAATACGTGCCATGTAAGGACAAATAAAATAATCTGAATTGATTAGTTGGGAGGTCATGTGATATCTGAGTATTCAAGTGGCTGATTTGGCTGAGAATAGATTCAGGAATTTTTAGCATTTGAGTCTATCAATCTGCAGCAATATTAATTTGCATAGAGTATAATGGCCACCTGGGTGACTGTTGATAAACCCACCCAGACGTTTCTTTCTAATAAACACTTATTTTTCATAATTATTATTGAACTTAACAGAAATAATTAATGTTCATCAGTTGATGAAAAATATTCATGATATCAAGAGGCATATAAAATGTATGAATTTATATATAAATTCCATAATTTTAAAATGTCTGTAAATAAATCAGATATAGTCAATTATTATAGAAATGAATTCAGACTAAATTGCTCCAAGAATAAAATTACATTCTTAGCATTACATATTTAATAACTTGAATTTATCTATAGGCATATTAAAATTTTCAATTTGATTGTTATTTAAAATTGTAACTGGTTTGGCCAATAATCACAAAAAATAATGCTATTAAAATATGCTCTACTTATTTGCCATTTAAGAATATGGGTTATAGATGAAAGTGACCCTGTTTCATTTGATCAATAAATTGGCATAGATACAACAAAGTGGGAAATGATTCTTTGGAAATCTGACTTATAACTTATAATTGCAAACTATTCCGATTTAGTTGCTCCGTAAATAAGTATATATATATAAACTATATTATATGTACATACTGCAGATAATATGTAATAAAATATATTCTACCAGAGTATATAGATAATTATCAACTATTACAGTAATAAATTTTCGATACAAAACAATATTTATTACTTTGCAGAGCCATGCTTTCGATATTGAGTATCTTTGTCAAAGCATGACTATAGTGAACATTACCGTAATAGTTGATAATTGTGTACATATTCTGGTAAAATATATTTTATTGTATATATATTCATATGATGACAGCCAAGGTTTAATCAGTTATAAAATATACAATCTGTTTTCAAGGCAACCTATATGGATTTCAGTTTTGGGTGTCATCATATGAATTATGTTTAGAAACTATCTAGCTATTGAAATTTATAATTCAATATATGATAAAGAAATATCACTATAGCAAAGTTAATATCTCTGAAGATTTCAATGGAGGGTAAAATATATTAATAGTTTATTGATATTTATCAACTCTTTACTTTTGTTATATTTCTAGCAAAATATATGGCTAGATATACAGCAAAGATGAATCTTTGATATATTAAATAGAACAGAAGTATTTTAATGTATTTTTCTTTCCTATATATACAATCAAATTTGTTTAAATTATTATTTTAAAAATAACTAGGAATAATTTTTTAAAAAAATTTGGCGATTGAAAAAATAGTAATAAATAAATCATTATTTAAATATTTTAAAAAGATATTTCTTTTTCAAATAAGCAAACAACTAAAATCAAGATAGCAATTAGAATAAATTTTATTGATTTATTTATTTATTTTTACAGAAATTTATTTTCACAACTTTTTTTTAATATACATTACAAAATTTTGAAAATAATTCCCATTTTTCTTAAAAAGAAAAAACAGAAAAAAAAAAACTTTTTTAAAAAATAATTTCAGGTAATACAGATTTCTAATTAATATCTACAATATTGAGTCTGTTATTTAGTTTTTGACACATAGATATTTAAAATTGCAAATAAGCTGTGTTCAAGAAAAAGAATTGTGTGGAGAAAACAGACTTCTTAAATAAGTTTTTTTTTTTTTTTAATGTTAAAATGAAAAATATATCATTTAAGAAGAAAAAGATATAAACATTTTTAGAAATAAATGTTAAAGAATACTCCTTTTCTATATAAAAAATTATTTATACTTATTTTTCATAATTTGTTTTGATTCAACATCTGTTTTTAGATAACTTTAAAAAAATCGACTGTTACATTTTTTTCTGACCAATTGATAACATGGAACATTTTACATCAATCATTCTTATTTGATTACAAAAATCAACTCTTTGATATATATATAACCATTTAGTAGTAGATTTTAAATTAAAATAATTGAATAGCTTTATTGCTCAGGTTTTCACAAAAGGTGTTTGTAGAATGATAGACTTGGGCTGTAACTCAGGGGTCTGTTCCTACACCACTACACCAAACCAAAGAGAAAAAAAACCAAACATCTCAATGAATGTAGTATCATGACCAGAGTATAAACCTGGATTGTTTAATTGGTGTCTATTGACAAAAGTACAATATGTCCATTAACAGTTTTCTATTCAAGTTTTCTTATAAAAGATTATTTTCAATCATCATTCTGAATTGAAGTTAAGTCACAATTGTATACGCAAAACTTTTAATATAAGAAAAAGCATACACATTAAAATAATTTCAATGTTGGTTTTCAATAAAACAAACTTATCCAAGACTTACAATCACTTCCCAACATCTGTAAAAACATGTACATTTGCATTAATTATTTTTCTTAATAAAAAATTGTCTGCTTTTCACACTTAATGGTACAAAAATAAGATGGCCACTTTTATCTTTTCAAAGTCTCTATCTTGCACTTTGGCTCGAGAGTATCCTTCATACTCATCAAAATATTGTTAAGATATTAAAACAACATTACAGTGCATATATATATATATATAGAGAGAGAGAGAGAGTGTAATCCTCTTTCTATTAAAATTACATACAATACTATGCTAGTAAATTAAATAGAGAGTTACTTAAATTCTAATATTTCATAATATTAACAGACAGTAAATTAGAAGATTATGCGATTGTTAATACATAAAGTAAATGGATGTATAGTGATTAAAGAAAGACTTTCACACTCTCATTCCAAGCTGCTTCAGTTCGGCCTATATAAATGAATTTAACACATAGATAAGATGGGTGTTCTTATCTTTTCAAAGTCTATCTTGTTCTTTGGTTTGAGAGTATATACAGGGTCTAACTTCCAATTAAAACTATAATTAAAAATCAATGTTTCAATTACATAGCAATCTTCTTCAGAAATCATCTTCCTTTCTCTTATTGTTCAACCAAAAAAAAACATTAAATAAGAAAATTGACAGAGATTTCTGAAAAAGACTGTAATACAACTGAAACATCAGTTTTTAATTAATAAAATTTTATACATTGCAAAAATGAAACATGAAATGCTGATATTTTACTTTACAGTGAAAAATAAAGCATTCATCGGTTTGAATAGATGCGTAATATACAGAGCATGAATCATTTTTGAGCATAAAGATTTAAATGCAACCTAATCCATCAGTTTCTATTTTTTATTTTATGACATTAATACAAAAATCATAAGATTGTAAGATTTGAAAATAATTTGGAAGGCCAAATGAAATGAGGTTTAACTAACAACTTAAGCTAAAAAAAAAATAGAAGTCAAATGTCTTCAAAATTAGAATGTTTCAAATCAAAATGAAGATAGTAATTTATATGCTTTTGAAGTTGAACCAATTGAGTGAACAGAATAATAACAACAGCAACAACAAAGATAAAAATACAAGGATTCAATTATATAGCAGATTACATTTAACATACTCTTTTAATATTTCAAACTTTTCTTAAATCTTATCTACTTCTTTATGTCTTTGAAAACTATTATGGAATATTGATTTTTTTGGTATCTGTAGCTAAGTAACATATTGGACCAAAACTTATTTCTAATGAAAAGGAGCAACCCCATTCCAAATTAGGGGAATACACATTTGTGTTTTTTACTTTATAAAAAAAGTTATTATTAATATCTCTGATTTAATTACAACCAAGATTAAATTTGATGAATAGTAAAATTTATTTTATAATATATTTTATTATAATCTACATTAAAAAATTTTATACATGCACAAACACACACACATATACTTCAATTTTATAATCTATACAGTAAAATATTTAGAAACAGCTTAAATTTTTATTTCTTCAATGTTATAAAAATTTTATGCAATTCACGAGAAATATGAAAAAAATATTTTTGTTTCAGCTTAAAAA
Source organism: Epiperipatus broadwayi (assembly GCA_028023455.1). Lineage (NCBI taxonomy): Eukaryota > Metazoa > Onychophora > Udeonychophora > Euonychophora > Peripatidae > Epiperipatus > Epiperipatus broadwayi. The sequence continues at coordinate 15,988,282 of JAQFVV010000007.1, read as the reverse complement.
TAAAAAAGATCACATGATCACCATCTCTTATGCTTGTTTATAACTACACTGAGTGGCAATACGTATATAGAGTTTTGCCTGTTTTTAAAACAAAAAATGAGAATAATAATATTAGTTTTAAAAAAATAAAGAAAAAATATATGTGAAAGCATTATTATAAGCTGTCCATTAATTTCTTGTGCACAGTGTAGGGCTGCAAAAAATTGAATCCACATAGCTTATTACGAATTCAACTGCTTAATGTTATTTCATGCCCTTTGTTATGAATTTAAGAACATTTTCATAGTTGTGGCCATACTTGTAGAATTTCATATCTATATATGCATATCAAGGCTGTTCTTTAATCTAAATTAACTATACAACATTTAAAGCTTTTCAATCGCTTGTTAAATACCTTATAAAAATATCTAGAAAAAACTTTCAACCATAACCCTGAAAATAACATATAATGCAAAAATCTACGTACAAAGATTAATATACTTTGTAATGTTTACTTGAAATGTAAATCATTTTTTCCAAATTTGAATAAAAATTTTAACTTATAAAAGATCACTTTTAAAAGAAAAAAAAAAGTTTATAAAATCTCCATCAATATTTTCCATATTTTGACTACTATCAGGCATGCTAAAATATTTTATTGTTTATTTAAAATTTGGAGAACTTTTTCTTTGTCTACAAGTTTACTAAAACCATCCCCCTACAAAATTATTTTGTTTCATTTACTGTGGATGCAATAGAGTGGAAGGAGAGAAGGTATTACATATGGAGTATTTAACAACGAAAAAAATATTGCACTTATTATTCTAAAAATTATTCTATTATATTAATATAAAATTAGAAAATCAGTTATCAAAATAATCTATGTTCCATATATCTGACAAATATACAAAATCTATACAATAATTTATAGTAGTAAAGTAATGTAATGAAAATTTACCTTCTCCGTTTCTGTACTCCAAAGTATCACAGTCGCTTGGTTGTTTTTTGCTACAATTCTCCTTGTTTCTATAAATGCAAATAATAAATATGTATATACAATAAAGTTAGTTACTAGTAAAGTTATACATATTAGAAAATTAGCTTGCAGGATGCTTTAATGATTACAAATGCAATCTTTATCAGAAATATTAAGCTTATTATATTTTAAACCTCCCTTTTAAATTGACTTGATTTTCTTTTTCCCAAGGCTGAGTCATCTAGTACTCATTTTAACAGCTGTAAGACATATCCTTCTTATCTCTAATATGCAATATTATTAACTTATTGAATTAGAATGTAATGAGATGATCTCTGAATTCCCACTTCTATAATGATGTATCTCAATACAACTATAATCCTTATTTGATCACATCCAAAATGTTTTGAATAAAGAAAGATGAGCATGAGAATACAAATATGTTTTTATATAGAAAACAAATTACTACAATGATAAATATATGAATAAAATTTTCGTCAAACTGAAGATATTCTAGACAGGATAATACAAAGATTATAGCATTATTGAGATAAGTCATTATAAGGTAAGAAGGCTCAAATTTCATCCTATAAGTTTATTTCATATTTTGTAACTCTCTTATTAATTAATAAAATTATATATATACATACACACACATATATAATAAAAGAGAAAATAAACCATAAAATTTTTAACTGCTAAGCTGATACAAAGGTAGCTTCAATAAGATTGCAGCTACATTTCTCCCATAGCTTTAAAATCATGGTGACCGTTGTGAGCATATTTAATAAATTATTGAGAAAGTTTGTTGCAATTCCAACTGACTTCCTGAGCTATTGATAACATCATGTTTGAGTGACAAAAACATATCTCTATTAAGATGTTAGTTGATATTTTCAGCAAACATTGCCACTTGCAATGCCAGAGAACTTCTATAGAGGACATTAGACAAATAATTTTATCATAATTACATAGTTTTTTTTCATGTGTCAAAACATTGGCTGGGAAGTGAATCTAGAACAACTGCTTGTAAGACAGCTGTGCTAACCATTCGGCCACCAATGCTTGACATAATTACATAGTTATGTAGTATTTAATTATAAATTACACACTAATTTCTAATTACACTTCCTAATTTCTAAACATTCTTAGTCTACCCAATATGGCACTGTAAAAATAATCACACTACAATTCCTACTTGCAAACTCTCCACATGGTAGTGTCATCCAAGTGTAAGCCATAGTAATCAATGGATGCAAGAAAGTTCATGCATAAAATCCCTATCTAGTGCCTACTAATCCAATATCCCCAGACTAGTTTTTTGCTTTTGGCTGTCATCAGTGGGATTTAAGAGCACTGCACCCAGATATTAGGATTTAATGCAATCAAGCAGCCACCTTCCGAGGCTCAACACTGATGAAAGTCACAAGCTAAAAAGCAGTCTGATGATATTGGATAAGTAGGCACTAGATAGGGGATTTTATGCAAGCTTCTTGCATCCATTGATTACTATGGTTTGCACTAGGTGACACTACTGTTGGTAGAATTTGCTACTATGTTTAACAGCTTGTGCAAGCATGGGAAATACATGTGATGTTTAGTGATTTAATTCCTACATGCATATGTTAAAAAAAATGTTGAATTTTTAAAAAAATCAGATCAAAGTTGTGTCTATCCATACCTAAGAAATACCTGCAATGTATATTGATTTTCAACTATATTCAACATATAAAAGTAAAAAAATTGTAATTCTACCTTATTCATTAATTTTCAGCATAAATAGAAACAACAAAAATATGGTAGCAGCTTTTAATGTCAAAGCACGAAGAAAACTTGCAATCAGGGTTTAATAATGACAAGACATCTATCTTTAGGCTGTTTGAAACTGATCATTGCATTTGATATCCAGAAGTAAAAGAATTATGATTATATGCCAAAAGCTAACTTTCAATATAAATGTAAGCAATAAAAATAGAGTGGTAAAACATTATTGCATTAGCTGGAATAAATAGTAAAGCATGTAGTCATAGTTTAAAATCCATAATACATTTTTATAAAGAGATTAAACTTATCCTTAAGTTCAAATATGATTTTTTCTACAGTGCAGGCTTTTTCATACCTGCGCTTATATATGTAATATATAGGGGTTTGAACTCAGACTTTCACATGACCTTCAACCATCCATGCTCTCATACAAGATCACACACATGTTGAAAAGATAAATAATCAGCAACATATGTATTTTGTACTAAACCAGCACTCATCAGTTGGTCCAGATTATCATCTCCACACAAGATAGCCAATCTTCATACTTTAATGGACAGGCTTCAAACCACTCCACTACACAACTCTTTAGCCATCCATTTCATTGAAAATCTGATGATGAAATGCTCAAAGCCCACCTTAGTGCCAACCTTCTCATTCTACCCATGTTGACCACAAGTCACTCTGACTCCTCATGTACAGGACATAATCCATTTACATACATACACGAGGGATGGGAGATCTTATAGCAATTTATTTAAAATATGAACTTTTTCTACAGTGCAACCTTTTTAATACCTGCACTTATATATAGGGGGTTTGAACTCAAGACTTTCACACGACCCTCAACTATCCATTCTATCTCATACCACTAAGTTGTATAAAATCCATAACTGCAGAAAATATCTAGAATGCAAAAAATTTGCAATTCTATATTAAATGTTTATCATAAGTATATCAACAATAATAAAAAATAACAATTAAACCAGAAATTTAAAAACAACATACAAATATGTTAACATTGATAAAAAATTTTCTGCCTCATATATATATATGCAAAATATCACTGTTATTAAGGAAGTATAAATAGATAATGACTATACATATATATTTACACAAATTATTTTCTTGAACATCAATTTTCACTCTAAAAATAAATTAAACAACAATTTTCTTTATAGAATTACCTTTTAAGCAGTTTTACACAACACTTTTATGGGATGCCATCTTTGTTATTGCATCAAATTTTTTCCGCTTACAAATCAAGTAAATGTAAGTAGGTACTGATTTTAAATTTATTCATTTTTCCTTAAATTAATTTTTTAGAGCAATATTCACTATAGTAATTATAGCTATACTTACATATATATTATTATTAATCACTTTTTCAAGGAACCATCTTTATTACTGTGTCAAACTTTTTTCAAAACAGGCAAAACTCTCCATACAGTAGGGCCACTTATGGCAAGCCAGAGTAATCAATGGATGCCAGAAGGCTTGTGCATAAAATCCCTATCTAGTGCCTACTCATCCAATATCCCCGGCCTTCGTCAGAGAGAACTGCACCTAGATCTTAGAAATAAAAGATCTAGGTGCAGTGCTCTCAGATCCAAGGCTCCTCACTGACAAAAGCCATAAGCTAGAAACTAGTCAAACTAGTCAAGGGATATTGGATGAGTAGGCACTAGATAGGGATTTTATGCACAAGCATTACTCTGGCTTGCACTGAGTGGCACTACTTGTATGAAGAGTTTTGCCTGTTTTAATAACAGTTATGAGCAAGCATAAGAAATGGTGATCATGTGATGATTAGTGGTTCAAACGTTTTTCACTCAGAAATGAAAAAATTCTTCACAATCAAATAAACATAATGAATTTAACTCATTTTTTTTATTATTGTTAAATTAAATTTTTAAAGAAATGTTCACTAGTAAGTTATATTCAAATTACATTAATACACTGTAAGCTTAGTTTTTGAATATTTTTTCATTTTAGTTATGGATATGTATTTAAGTGACTTCATTCATTTCTGTAAATTTCAACAACTTGTGAAGAGATTTGAATTAAGGGGTTTAGAATAATAATACATGTCCATTATATATATATAAAGGCAAGATTTTAGTGCCATCTATTGAACTTTACATCTAAAGATCTCTCCACTATCCAAATAAACAGTATAACATAATGTGAAAAGACAGATCTATTATTTTATAATGGACAGCAGTTACTGATGTTTATTGCAATACAATGCTACAATGTGCCTATTACATGTTTATAGATATTCTATTTGTGTTTACAGTCAATGGTGTATACATATATTAGTAGACAAATGTAAATAAAATTCAATCAATATAGGATTTGATAAAGTAATAAGAAAATATTTACGCACACACATATGTGATATAATTTTCTGTTTATCAATAATAGGTTATATATTGTTTCGTGCAGTATAATCAACAAATATATGCACAAATACATACATTCAGAGTTACGCTATTGATGTGTAAAATAGTTAACTTAAATTTGCTCAAGCTAATTTCATGTGATGGGGACAAAAATATAAGTTAATCATTAAGTTTCATTTAAATAATTTATTTTAAAACATAAAAATAACATAATTTATTCACCAAGCAAACATGGAAAATAATATCTTTAATGAACAAAAAAGTGACTGACAAATATTTTCATGTTTTTTCCTTTGGCTTCGTTTAAGTCATTTGCTGTCAATGCTATCAAAATTTCTCACCGGACATTGGTACTGATTACACCTTATTAAAAATAACTATTTTTGAAACATTGTTTGTTCAATAAAGATTTCATCTTCAGATTTGTTTTGTAAATAATTATGCTATTTTCATATTTTCAAATATATTAGATATTAATGTTTTTGATTTTTACAAAAAAATATGAAACATTCATGTGATGTGATGCACTGTGACTTCTCCTATACGGAGTCAGGAATCTCTCAGCCACTATGCCCAGAGAAACATGTTAGCCACTTTACCTTCCCTTTCCATTCCCCACCCTAAGTATTCCCATATCCTGCTCCATCCCATTTCCACAACATAATCTTTGTCAACTCCATGGCCTTCCTATCTAAATCCCCCTTACCTTTTCCCAAACCCAGCATAAAAATCAATAACCCATTTTCTGTATAATCACTTTGTTCATATTAATTCTTCCATAACTTCACTATTTGTACCTTTCTGCTTTCAAGCATTTACATTGAATCAACAGATGCCTAATATTTTCTATGCCTTCCTTACACAACTTGCAGACTAAATCACCCATATTTTTCCATTTACATGTATATTCCTTTGTTGCTAAAGATCCCGTTCGAGCCTTAAATAGTAAACTACTTTGCTTGCTATTATCATAAATTAACTCGCACCCAATGTTCCGCTTACTTCTATATATATTTAAACTCTTTTTACTCTCCATACTAGTTCTCCATCTCTCCAACTCCCTATTCTTTATTAGTGCATCCATTCTTCTATCCCATTCCTTACCACTATAACACTCAACAATCCTCCTAACACAATCATCCCATCTCTTGTACGTACAAGTATACTGATATAAATTCTTTATCCAAATCTTCTGCATACCACATTCACCTTTCTCACCCATCTTGTTGCCTGTCTTTTACTCATAACCCGATTAAATACTATTTTGGCTATTCTTTTATTATCCATAAACTGCAATCTACTGAACATTTTCATTTTGCTTTCTGCATCTCTCATATAAAAATTGACCATCCCATTTCTCATTGAAAATTGCCTCCTTTGCTACCCACACATCTGCATCTAATGCATATCTTCCTACTTCCCTTTGTACTTTTTCTAAGTAATCTAATAGCTTTTACTAACACGTAACACATCATTGCCATATGTTAACCCTGGTACTGTCACTCCCTTCCATACAATTCTAGCTACATCATATTTATTATATGAAAACACTGTTAATTTCTTTATCAATCCCTTTCTTTTCTTTGCTTTGCTTCATTTATTAATTTTTTCTCCCATTCATCCAAGCAATTTTTCTGGTTACTAAAGATGATTCCCAAATAACTATATCTATTCACCATCCTTAACTTTATATCCCCATTCTTTGTCTTCTCTTTCCCCAGTATTAACCATCATTATATTTGATTTTTCTTCACTAAATTTAATCCCAATCTCTTTATCCATCTTTGCGCATATCCTCAGCATAACCTTCCATATCTTCTCTTCTTTCTGCATACAGAAAGACCTCATCTGCAAAAAAAAAAGACCCAACAAAGAATATACTCCCTTGCCACCTATTAACAATATCTCTATCCCTCTTCTTAATCTTTCTATTGCTCTTTCCATTTCACTCAAATACAACAAAAACAAAATACGTGACATAGGATATCCTTGCCTTAGTCCCACCCCATTTTTAACTTTAATTGATTCTATATCCCCTAATTGATATGTATAGTAATTATTTTCATATAATTTCTTAATAATATCCACTAAAGCTTCATCCATTCCCAAACTTGCTAAATTTATCCATAATCTATTTCTATTTACTCTATCATATGCCTTCTTTATATCTAAAAAACTCATATATAACTGTCTACCTGAATTTCTACTCATATCCATAAGTTGTGTAACTACAAATAAACTCTCCTATACACCTATCTGACCTAAAACCTCATTGCATTTTCCTCACTACATTATTTTCTTCCATCCATTTTGCAACTCTTCCAGCCACTATAGATGAAAAAACTTTATATAAAACTGATGTAACCACTATGTAACCAGCACTAGTTGTTTCACTTCTATGAATAATTTCAGTAGTGATCTTAATCACAGTTTGTATTTAAAAGCTAACTAACTATGTAAAGTAAAAAAAAAGTAATTGTCGTGAAATGTTATATTCTTTATTGTTAGTCTCTCATTCTTTATTTAATTAAATTCAGTTCACTTATTCGTTTATGTTATCATCAATATCTTTTACTAGGAACCACTATCTAACAATAACTAAGTCATTATCTATTTTCTTTGACTATGATATTTTCTAGTTGTTAAGCTAAGGTCAGCCAAATTTTTTTATGGATCTTGTAACATGCAATTCCATTTCAAAGAAACATATTCAAATAGATTCTTCTATTCATTTGGGACTCATTAACAAGCTATCTCTAGCACTCAACCTATGAATGTCATTTATGAAATAACATCCATTTACATTGTTGTTCTTGAATCACATCTCAGACATTCTTAAAATATTTCTACTTTTTTTGTTTAAATAATACAAATAGGGGTTTCTTCTTGGATTTTCTCATTAATCAAGAGTGTTTTTTCATATATCACAGATATATAACAACATTAATATTTGCATTATAGTGGTATCAAAAGATTGTCTAAAGTAATATAAAAAGTCATGATAGAGGGCAATAGGCATAAATGACCATGTGGTGTTAGTCTCCAGGAAAATCACATAATACTCGCAACATATGAGAGATAAGAGCAGCTTTTTACTCTAGCACCATTTAGTATAAGTTTGAATAATAAATGAATATCGGCCATATTTGAAATTCCTATATTTGTTGTTTTATGTGCATTTGGTAATTACTGATTACTCAATCTTACACTAGATGGCGCTATAGTGGAGAGTTGCTTTTATTTTATACATTGTTCAAACTGAGAGTTTGGGGACTCGTTGCTCCTACTAACATTATATGTAATTTATAGGATAAATCTATTCGCATAACCAATCAGCCATTTTTTCCCCTATTCTAGTAAGCTGAGATCCACTCCAGAAATCTTTTGATTTTGCAACCATTTTTCTAACACTGCGTTAATCCACAGAAAGTAATGCAGTAGTAGAGATCAGCTAAACATCTATCAAATTTTAGTGTCAATTTTGAAAAAGTTTGCAAATTTACAATTGATTTTTATATATTAGTGTATCTTAAATGATATGAAATGCAGCATTTTGTTAAAAAACATACAGACACGCACACAAAAGACTAAAACAATAAGAGCAACTCACCTACGCAAGTAAACGATGATAGCTACAATGATAAAAAGCAAAAAGAACAGAAGAGCGACTGTGACCCCGATTACAATACCAATATTGATCGTGTTGTTATCCTCGGCGATGGCTGTAAAAGATTTACCGGAACCTATGTCTTAGAAAGATTATAAAAAAAAAAAAAAAAAGAAAAAAAAATTCATTACTTCCCCTCTGGGCAGATTCGGTGGTTAGGGTTAGTCCAGTGCCAGAGAGGAGTTAAAGAGGTATAGTGGGTGGTGAAGAAGGGCTGTTAGCTGACAAGGAGGTGATTTAAATATTTAGAAGCATTAAGGATTAAGTCTGTTAATTCATAATGGAATCAATTAGTTGCAGGTTGTGAAAAATAAACAATAATTATAGATATTTCAGTTTTAATAAAAAATAAAATATATAATTATAAATGCAATTGATTTTAACTATTATTATTTTTTCTAATATTTCTAATCTTTCGACATCTCTTTTTCCCCCACAATAATATATTATTTTAACACTGCTGTAAATTGAAGTTTAAATGTAAAATCAATAAAAAAATATTATATTACAATTTAATTTCTGTGAATTCTTTATAATAGAAAATTTTTATTTCTAATCTCTTTTTTTTAAAATGTCATTTAAATGTGAAAAAAAATCATTTTTCTTTTTTAAAAATTAAGAAAGAAAAAAAACCTATTGTCTATATAGTAGTAACTTACCCACTTCATCACTGGTTGATGTATATACCGGCTGGCTAAATTCTCCCCAACCAGTTGCTGTTTTCCCACGGACCTAGATCAAATATCAAAATATAAATACACACATATATATAACTACACAGGCATATCTTGATCTAATTTGAATTCTTACACAATAAAACTGAGGAAAAAGGCTGGTGCTAGTATAGTCTATGTTCTATCACAGAATGGAGCCACCATCCACATAACAAGATAAAATGGATGAGAAAGGTAATACGGTATGCAGAAGATTTGAATAAAGAAAGGTGGGATGATTATGTTAGAATTATTGAGTGTTATAGTGGTAAGGACTGGGATAGAAGAATAGAGGCATTAATAAAGAATAAGGAGTTGGAGAACTAGTATGGAGAGTAAAAAGAGTTTAAATACATATAGAAGTAAACAATATTGGATGGGAGTTAATTTATGATAATAGCAAGAAAAATAGTTTACTGTTAAAGGCTCAACAAGATCTTTAGCAACAAAGAAATATACACATAAATGGAAAAATGTGGGTGATTAGTTGGCAAGTTGGTTAAGAAAGAAAGAAAATATTAGGCACTTTTCAATTGAATGGACATGGTTACAAGCAGAAATGGTACAAATAATGCAAGTTGTGGGAGAATAAATATAAACAATGTGATTATACAGAAAGTGGGTTATTGGTTTTATGCTGATTTTGGGGGAAGATGGAGGGGATTTAGATATAAAGGCTATGGAGTAAACAAAGATTATATTGTGGAAATGGGATGGAACAGGATAGAGAAAAATATGGGAAAACTTAGGGCGGGAAATGGAAAGGAAAGGAGATAACAGGTTTCTCTGGGCATAGTGGATGAGAGATTCCTGACTCCATATAAGAAGAAGTCATAGTGCATCACATCACATACAAATGAAGTGAACACAAAAGTAATCAATAAAATTCATGCATTTTGTAAAAAAAAAAGTAAAAACAAAATAAATAAAAAAGTTTAAAAACATGATGGATACTACTTTATTTTCTTATTTTTAAATATGTTACCTTCTTTGTTTGCATTTGATGAATATATGAAACTCGATTGTTTCACACTTATTTAATGTCCTATTTTGTAATCATTGTGCAATGGTTTGATTATTAAATATATTATTTTCAGACTTATTTTCTAAATAATCTGCCCATATCTATATATTTTACAAAATTTACGATATTTAAAAATATTAACTTATAACTATGGGCATAATGGCTACATCCTGAGATGGAACAAAAACTATACTCATAGAACAGAAAACTGATTTATTTAGAAGACACATGATAAGTAAGCAGTCATTAAATTTATATTATTCTACAGCAGAATCCTCTTAGTAAATACTAGTAATTAATGAATAGCAGATGGCAGTGACAATTAGATTCCCAAATTACAGCTCAGTTTAGCATTTAATTGCCATGCAACTATTAGCCTAATGAATATCAGATGAACTTCTAGGTTTATCTAACATTCCAGTTGTATGGTGACAGCTTATCTCATGTATAGGTATAGTGACACTTTTAGCTGTTCTATGATAACTTGCCTCATGTCTAGTTTATGATCTACCAGTTCCCAACACATCAGCTTGTCTCACTGCTTTAGCCATATAGTGGACATGTGTACTGCCATTCAGCTCCCGCAATTTGTCTCTAACTGAACTTACTATTTGTAGCCAGACCCCCTTCCATGATGAAAGCAATCAGATTTGCTGAGCATCGTGAAATACTGGAGGGTTTCTGCTATTGGATGCATCTTATCTTATTTCTATTGGTCTCTGCTGAAGAATGCTCAGTATGATAAAGATGGAATCTGAATTAGTCCACTAGTTGAAGGTAAGGCGATTTAACACATTTGCAATATATACATATGTTAAACTGAGGATGGCAATAAAAGTTGTTGAAAAAAGCTTTATTGTATTAAATAATATAATATATACCCATCCTCTTCTGCTTTATTTATTTGAAAGAAAAATAATAGTATAATGAATTGTTTGTAGTGAAGTTTGTGATGACAGCATTTTAGTAGTAATTATAACTGCTACAATAATGAAATATATTTAATTTTATTATAGAGTATACAATTTACATAATATATATACATACATAAGGAATTTATTAATTATCAATTAAATAATCGTTCAAGTAATTTCAAAGAATAAATTTGTTAATAAATTTCATTTCTGACATTTTTATTAATTTCTGCTGTAATCTATAATTTAAATAAAATCTATAGGGTGTGGCCACACTTCGTTCAGGTAATTTTGATTAGTTCCTACTCCTGCCAGTTTATTTTTAAATAAAGAAAGAAATAAATAAATTTCCCATTGTTTTTTTTAAAAAACATTTTGAATGAATCATTTTACTTATTTTTGCGATTTAAATTAGAAATTTAAATGTACTAGAAGCATAAGTTTTTATCATTTTAATGTTCAAAATTTTGAGTTGATGATCGATATTTTTTTAAATTTTTTAATATATTATTTACATTTTGAATATTTGGAAATGTTAATCCTGAAAGAATAAAAAACATGGGCAATTTAAATGATGTCCATCTTCCAATTTTATGAATGATCTTTGGGCCTTTACAGATCTTTTCAAAATAGGAGAAGGATATCATCCATTCACATCAAAAGAGCTACCCTAAAGTACAATACCATTCCAGCTTTTGTCAAATTGTTCCTATATCCAATTTAATAAAAAGATTGTCCTATCCCCCCCCCCCCCAAAAAAAAAAAAAAAACCTTTTATTTTTTACTTTTATGGATGACAGGACTTCCCATCTGCTTTATATATCCAAACATTTAAAACTATCACTTTTGATTTCTTTAGTCAAATTTCTCTTCTTAATCCCACCCCCTTCTTTAGGAATAAAAAATAATTCATAATTGATTGCAAATTAATTCATTTATGAATTTTATTAACATTAAGTTTCATAGTGCTAGAACCATGAAGTAACATTCTTGTCACATTATTCTCCGAAAAATCGTGGTACTCCCTCATACAATAATTTAGAATTGCATCATACATTTTAATATGAATTCTATTTCCTAACAGTATATTTTGAACATAATATTCTACTAACCTGAAAACCATATTCAGTCCGATGTTGCAAATTTTCAAAGTAAAAGCTGTTATCTGCAGTAAGAAGGCTAGATGCATTGTTCTCTTTCCTACGAACAAAGTAGCGTACTTCGTATAAATCAATAGTTATGTACTGGTCTTTTGGTGGATCCCAAGCTAAAAGCAATACATTTGGCTTGACCCTATTGACTCGGATGTTTGTAACCTGAGATGGAACTGAAAATGAAAGCAACAAAATATTAATTAAGCAAGTATTTGAAAAATTATTAACAATAATTAGTTTATTAAAAAATTATTTACAGAGGTATTTATATATTTCAAAAATATGTAATAAATAATTTTAACTATACAATTATTTAAATTTGTCACTGCTAATTTTCTTGTAATAAGTCAAAAATGTGTCTACATATATATATTAATATTAGAAATGTACGACATTTAATTTTATTTAAATTTAGCATAGACAGTGCTAAAATCGTGCTTAATTGTCAATTAAATAAAATGAGTCATTTGTCTGAGATGCTAAGATCTCATATAGATGAATTTAAAGCTGTGAATTCTAAAGTTGTTTGTGAAGTATTTGAAGAGATCTTTACTTTCAACAAATATGCATATATTAAATACATTAAATTCTAATGATTTTAACAACCCTGTAAATATATGAGGGCTTACCAAATATGTAATACTGATAATATAAACTGATTTGTAGGACAATTCACAAATCATATTCTCAAAAAAAAAAAGTAGACATTATTTGAAAATGATTGTTTAGAAATCCGACTTGTGAATTATCGCAACATATTCAGACTTGGTTGTTCCATGAATAATTTTTATGAAATACATCTACAGCCATTATTTCTAAAAATGAAGACATACTACAAAATCAAAATGACAATTTATTCTTTATTTTACCCAGAAAATTTTCAGCACTTTTTTCCCAAATAGGTTTCATTTAAGAATTGTCTAGTCCCATCACAAAGATATTTCTGACTGCTTACTAGAACTGCCCGAAGACCATATTTGACTTAAAAGCTTTTTTTCACTTGTAACTTTGTCTCGATGGATATGATGCTTTATGATGCAAAAAAAATTGGCATTATGGTACGATATCATTAAAAAGAAATGTCCATATTCAGATCATCACAATTTGAACAGAACAAGATGGAGTAAATTTGTCCAGAATATGATACAGTTTTTATTGATTGCTGGCCATTATTTATTATAAATGCAGTTTTTTTAATTACTCTTTTATAGAAACTCGAATCCACCCATTTTACTTCAATTACACTATCATGTTGTATGTTCTGCTCTCATCTGAGTAAGCTTTTATATTAAAATTTTGAAGATTGTAAGGTAATTTAGACTGAAGATATGTTTATCACTATTACATAAAATCTGTTGAATATCCATGTGCTATAATCTGCAAATATTTTTTTACCTTGATCAAAATATATGGAATTTTATTGTTTTTTTTAAATACTCATCACAATGATGGCAAAATTTTATATATATTATAAAATTAATATAAATTCTTATTTAAAAAGCAAATTTTTCAAACTAAAATTATATTAACTAATCATAATTAAAGCAGTTATTTGAATTAAAATTTTAAAATTCAATGTAATAGTGTCAATTTTTCTTACAAGATCATGATAGCTTGTAAATAAAACCAACTCATTTGGTTAAAAATACTGCTACAAAAACAAAAAAACATTTCATAAAATTTTCACAAAAATATATTTCTTAAATTATATTTCCTTTTCATGAAAATCAGAATAGAATTAGAATTTTTCTACCAATATTGCAAAAATCTTACAACGTTCAAACAAAAATAATTCATTTAATATTATTCGTACCTGCTGCTTCTGTCATGACAAATATTTCTGCATAGGCAAGTTCTCCGCTCATTTCGGAGACTCCATTTTCTGCATAGATAGTGATGTGATAATTTGTACGAGGATGTAGACCAGAAATTGCAACTTGGGTATCATTAATGCCCTTCATACCAGGAACATAGGTAGCAGACGTGCTGCAGATATCACAAAAAATACGATATGTTGTATCACTCCGCCCCCCATTGTTAAGAGGTGAAAACCATGTTAAATATACTGTTGACTGATCTACAAAAACTATTGTTACATTTCTAGGGGAGCCAGGAGGTTCTAAAAAAAATAAAATACATAAAAATTACGGGTATAAAATATTATGCATATTTTAAGTGTATTGTAAATTAATCAAAGAAATACTCAAACCCAGAGGTTAATGTGCTGAAAGATAAATGGGTTTTTACTTACTTGTACATGGCATGGCCTTGCTATCAAACGATGCCCTGAGAAAGCCTTCTACACATCTGCATTCTGATGAAGCTACTCTAGTACTAAAGCTATTTGCTGGACAGTCGACACACTTATCACCGCCTATATTGTGTTTATATTTTCCTGAAATGCAAGCTAAAAAGAAAAATTAAAATTATTTGAAGAATAAAAACATAACCTCTTCTAATCTTATAAAGTCATAAAAAATTACTTCAGAATATACAAAAACAAAACTTATTAAGATACATTTTATATGGATAACATTTTATACATTTTCCCAATTATTGTTTACAATATCTAAGTAAAATTATGTGCAAAATTAATGAAGTCTAAAACATTGCATAATTGAATATTTTTGTACTATATATAATTGCGTACCTAACTATACAATAAATATATAAGGGCATATACATATATATATCCTACAGTATATGATTGTAATAATCTGTAAATATGATAATTAGAAATTGATTTGAGTGATTTGAAAAGCATTATTCCAAACCATGAACACAGTTATAAATACAGTCTCGTGATCAACTGAGTTTGAATCCAGGGATTAAATTGAGGTAAATTGGGAATTTGAGTGAGCAATAGGAGTTTGGGGTCCTGGCATTGTCGTGTGTTGGACATGAATAATAAATTAGAAGCTGATTTCTGACCTATATTCTGGACTGACTTCTTGCGGCATCAAATTATGCAGATCCTTTTAGTCACAGAAATGGTGCTACAATAAGATGGCACAAGGGCTGTTACATTAGATATAATATACACAAATATGCAGATTTTAGCTTTTTTTCATTATATTTATCTAATGATTACAATTAACTATGAAAAAGGCATTAAGATAATAAACAGAGACAGCAAATATCTCAAATCAACGATGAAGACATATAAGTTTGGTGATAGTCACCCCTCCCCCTCACGAGTCATTCACTGACAACAAAAGATTTTAGGAGTCAAGAGCCTTATTGTAGTCTGTCAAGCAGTGGCCATAAATACCAGGGAGGGGGTGAGACTTCAAATATGGGAATCCATTTTAAAAACTTTCAAAATTCAGCAAAATATATTCTGTCTCTTTAGATACAAAAATGTAAACAGTGGAAGGAAAAAGTGCGGATATTTTTAAATTGCACTGCTGGTGACAATTGGAAAATAAAATAAACAATATAAAACATACATTTCTTCAAATTAGACATGGACTTTCATTTTACGCACAAATGATCACATTGAACTTATTTTAGCCATATTACAGGACAGTCCTCCTTCACTGAAAAACTGCACTGTACTCAAAAAGATGACAGATATGCCCCACACCCCATAACAAGATGGATAACTTTTCCCATCTCATAATGAATAAATCATTCAAAAAACTATCCAAATAGATATGGAATCCTTCAGGAGAAATTCTATTTACCATGTTCTATAAATTGAATTTGGCAGACCTAATTAATAATCACAGTTGAACCTCTATACATTTTTTTGAATTCCTGATATAACTGAATGCTTAGTTATTGTGATATAAAGTCTTTATTAAACAAAATTAAGCTTAAAGTGAATATTCCTAGCTACCTTTTACTACGTATTTGGCAAACTAACTCGTGCTATTAGTTCTATCCCAGACACCTACTGTTAAACTTAAGGTATCATTAATGTATACAATTGATAGACTTGTGCAAATCCTGAAGATTAGTCTTTTGGAAGTATTGTAATTTCTATTATATTAAATTGCATTTGAAAAGTGTTTATGCAAAGTGTATATGCTATTTTATTTATAAGATTAGTCTTTCAAGATCGTAAGAATACAAAATCTACTTACTAGCTTGGGTATTTGAGTAGCTCTACTATCTAATAAACAATTTCTTAAGCTTGCAATGCATGACCTTGGAGATGAGTAGAAGAAATATTTATTATATATCTTTTTTTTTTTTTTTTTAAAGAAATATTTATTATAGCCTAACTTTCACAAAAATTCTGCTATTGTTTTGAAGCAATAAACAAACTCCTGCTCAGAGTAAAAAAAAAAATCAAATGACCTTATTGCATAAAAAGTTTGAGCACTAGAAGTGACAAAATTCGGCTGATCCATGAACCTTAAACTCCAGAATCGTCATTCCACCACCAGTGCTGAGATCCAGAAAGCCTAGGTTCAATGTGCTGCACTGTGACTTCTCCTTAAACGGAGTCAGGAATCTCACAGCAGCTATGCCCAGAGAAACCTGTTAGCCACTTTACCTTCCCTTTCCATTCTCCATCCTAAGTTTTCCCATAATCTGCTCCATCCAATTTCCACAACATAATCTTTGTCAATGCCATGACCTTCATATCTAAACCCCCCTTATCTTTTCCCAAACTTAGCATAAAAACCAATAACTCACTTTCTGTGTAATCACTTTGTTCATAATTAATCTTCCATAACTTCATTATTTGTACCTTTTCTGCTTCCAAGCATTTACATTGAAGTAACAGATGCCTAATATTTTCTATGCCTTCCTTACACAACTTGCAGACTAAATCACCCATATTTTTCCATTTACATGTATATTCCCTTGTTGCTAAGGATCCCGTTCAAGCCTTAAACAATAAACTACTTTCCTTACTATTATCATAAATTAACTCACAGCCAATGTTCCGTTTACTTCTATATATATTTAAACTCGTTTTACTCTCTATACTAGTTCTCCATCTCTCCAACTCCCTATTCTTTATTAATGCATCTATTCTTCTATCCCACGCCTTACCACTAAAACACTCAACAATCCTCCTAACACAATCATCCCACCTTTTGTACAAGTATACTGACATAAATTCTTTATCCAAGTCTCCTGCATACTGCATTACCTTTCTCACCCATCTTGTTGCCTACCCTTTACTTGTAACCCAATTAAATACTATTTTGGCTATTCCTTTATTATCTATAAACTGCAATCTACCGCATTTTCAATTTGCTTTTTGCATCCCTCATATAAAAACTTGACCAACCCATTTCTCCTTGAATTACCTCCTTTGGTGTCCACACCTCTGCATCTAATGCATGTCTTCCTACTTCCCTTTGTACTTTTTCTAAGTAATGTAATACCCCTTTACTAACACATAATGCATCATTGCCGTATGTTAACCCTGCTACTACCACTCCCTTCCATACAATTCTAGCTACATCATATTTATTATATGAAAACACTGTTAATTTCTTAATCCCTTTCTTTTCTTTGCTTCATTTATCAATTTTTTCTCCCATTCATCCAAGCAATTTTTCTTATTACTCAAGATGATTCCCAAATATCTATATCTATACACCACACTTAACTTTATATCCCCCAATAAGAAATCTTTGTCTTCTTTTCCCCCAGTATTCACCATCATTATATTTGATTTTTCTTCACTAAATTTAATCCCCATATCTTTACTCACCCTTGCGCATGTTCTCAGCATAACTTCCATATCTTTCCTTCTTTCTGTACACAAAAAAACATCATCCGCAAAGAAAAAGACCCGACAATGTATACACTCGCTAGCCACCTATTAACGGTACCTCTATCCCTCTTCTTAGTCTTTCTATTGCTCTCTCCAATGTCACTCAAATACAACACAACAAAATAGGTGACATAGGGCATCCTTGCCTCAGTCCCACCCCATTTTTAACTTTAACTGATTCTATATCCCCTAATTGATATGTATAGTAATTATTTTCATATAATTTCTTAATAACATTCACCAAAGCTTTATCCATTCCCAGATTTTCTAAACTTATCCATACTATATCTATAAAACTCATATATGACTGTCTACCTGAATTCCTACTCATATCCATAAGTTGTGTAACTACAAATAAACTATCTCCTATATGCCTATTTGACCTAACACCTCCTTGCATTTCCCCCACTACATTATTTTCTTCCATCCATTTTGCAACTCTTCCAGCCACCATATATGAAAAAACTTTATATATAAAACTAATGTTTCCGCTATCGGTCTATAATTATTTAACTTTCTATGATCCTTACCTTTTCCTTTAAATAATAATCTTACTCTCGTATTACTCCAACTCCCTGGAAAACCTCTCTTCTGTGCCATCTTATTCAAACATGATAGTAACTTTACTTTTGCCCTACACCCTAAATTCATTACTATCTCTGCTGCTCAACCATCTAACCCTCTTGCCTTACCACTTCTCAATTTCTTCCCTGCCTCATTCAGTTCATTTTCTGTAAACCTAATATTCCCATTACTATATGCTTTCATATTTTCTATCCCTCTGTCCTTCACATCTAACATCTTTTCTATATCCATTACATAACTATTATAATATTCTCTCTAATTCTTCTCTAGAGCTACACTCTATTCCCTCCTCATCCAGTAATAGTATCTCTCCCCTAAATTTCTCTTTTTAATGTAATTTCAAAATTTTTTACTCCCATATCTTCCACTTTTATTAATATCATGCAATAATTTACTGTTTAGTTTCATTATCTGTCTATAATTATCTATTTTAGCAAACTTCTTTTATAAGTATTTTTCTCATTTAGCATTAATATCTTTTTCACTTTCTTTGTTCTTAATAGCATACTTATATTCTCTGCATGCTTTTTTCCTCTCTTTTCCTAACTCTTCATTTTTCTATTACTTTTATTCTTCTGAATATTCTCACCTAAAACCCTATTTGCCACTTTTTCTATTTCATCACACCAGTCCTCATACTCATTTTCAACCAACTCTTCCATGATTTCTTCAACTTGTATTTTATACTATTCAAACTTATTCTTATCATTTACTCTCCATCCACATCTTTTATTATTTTTCTACTTTTATTTCTATTTTCCATCACATTACTAATCATTTCAATTACAAAAAAATTATGATCACTATTACATACTCTTTCTTCATTATCAAACACCTTAATTTTCCGTACTTTATTCATTCCCTCTCTCTCTACTAATACATAATCTATTGTGTGGAATATATTATTTCTAGATCATGGGTATTGTCCCTCATAAATATTTGATAAGTTTCCAATGCTCAAATTTACTCTCTGACAAAATTTCTTCAAAAGTTGTCCATTCTTATTATCTAATCATCAATTTCTTCAATATGCCCATTCATATCTCCTATAACCATTATTCTTGTCCCCTTTTCTTTAAAGCTCTGTATATACTTAACTGGGCACTCATATATGCTATTGTTCCACTCCATTATAGTTTCACTATCTCCAGTAGCTATATAAACTATAGCCACCATCCATTCTTGTCTTCCCAACCTTATTTCAAACCACAAATGTTCTTGGCATTTAACAGTATTTAAATATTTTTTTTATATAACACCTATACCACCACCCTTTTTTTCTTTCTTTTTTCTATTTATACCCTGCCATACCAAATCTTTCAAAACAGGTTCTTCTTCTTCTTCTTTTAGATGTGTTTCCACTACTGCTAATACCTCAAGCTCTTCATTTTCAATTGCTTTGTTTAATTCCTGCCACTTTTCTGGTCTCCTACCACTTTGCATATTCAAATACCCAATTTTAACCATTTTTTCTTTCCTAACTATAAATTTTTTTGATTCTTTCTTCTCCATTATGTTTATAAATAACTTGCTTACCATTAATTTTACAGACCCATTCCCTCTCCACATCTACATTTATATCTAAATCAACTTCCCTTTGTTTATTCCTTATATCCCATCCATTCTTTTTTTTTGTAATAACACTACAATTTAAAATCCCACCTCCCTTTACAAGTTTCCCGAACTACATTCTTTATAAATCAGACTCCCTAAAACTTCACTTCCTTGTTTCCCTAAGTGCAACCCATCTTTATTATATAACTCCCTCTTCCCAATAAAAAAATCCCACACATCCACAAGTGTAACATCATTTCTCTCACACAATTCTTTCAATCTCTCATTTACAGAACATGTCCTATCTAACATATACCTTTTATCAAATCTTGGTAATAATCCAACTATTCCTACTCTTCCTTTAACCACACTCAAATTCCTAATCAATTCTGTGTACTCACCCATTACTCTTTCTGATGACTCTGATAAATTATTAGTCCCTATCATAACATATACATCCCTATTCCCTTGCTTCTTTACTTTATCTGGAACATCCCTAATTCTTGCTCCCGGCAAACATACTCATACATACCTGTTTCTATTTTCCCTTGCAATTATATCTCCACATTCTCTTATTAATGAATCCCCTATCAATACTGTCTCATAGTCTACTTTCTCTGCTTCATTCACAATCTTCTCTACCACCTTCTGGACTTCCTTATCATTTCTACTCAATAATTCCTTATCTGCTCACACTTCATCTCTAACTATTTTAATTTTACTTCTACATCCTTTACCTCTTCCTCTATCTTATTCTTTGGCCAACCATCTCCAATGCACTACCTATTTTTCCATCCATATCTCTTGTCACTCCACTACAAACACACTCTATCCTGCCTTCCTCAACTACGTTTTGTTCCATTTCTCCTAACTTCCTGCCTTCCTCAACTATGTTTTGCTCCATTTCTCCAGACTTTCTCTTTATGCTATCTACATTTTGAAACCACTTTTGCACCTCTTTTATCACATTCACACACTGTCTAAAAAACCATAAACCTGTTACATCCTTTCTAGTCTAATTTAAGCATTTCAAGTGGAAAACCTCATCACATAAATTACATTCTACCACAGCCCGCCTAATTCTTTTCTGACGATTACATATGCATTGTAAAATACAAATGCAATCCATATTACTTATTTTCCAAGCCACCTATTCTATATTTGACTTTATACTTCCTCTTCTACTCTTCAAACCCTTTTGCACAGAAAGATAAAAACTTTTACTTTCAAAAACGATCTATCAATAACCATGTGTACCTTAAGCTTCTAAAACGTTAACTTTTACTTCAAAATAACTAAATGTTCCTAAATTAAAATTTAAAAAAACTTAAGTACCAAATTTAAACCAACTAAATTTAGTTATAGAAATCCTTACATTAACACACCTTAAACAAAAAGATTTTAATTTTTTTTTTAAACTGCTATATTTTTAAAATGGCGATCGATCTGATCGAAACACTTTTTTTAAAAAATAATTTTGATCTTTCCAAATTAAAAAAAAACAAAAACTATCTCTCTTGATCACAATTTACTCCTCACTTTCATACCACAATTAAAGTACTTAAATCGATGATTTCAGATGATTAATCGCATAAAAAAGATAAAAAAAACTTAGCTGAGATTGAAGTCAGTGATCAAACTCTCCGGAGTTTCTCTCTACAACAGCGCCATGCAGGGGAATTTTTTGTTAAAATATACAGTACTATATTTAAACGTATTTCTCTTTGTGTGTACGCGTATGTTTTTATTTGAGTTTATCAAAGATATAAGTGAATTCTACTTAAGAAAGAAACCTAAAGGTCACCGTTTAAAATGAATTAGTTTTTATGTAAATTATGAAACTGCGAAACGAGTCATTTTATTTATTTATTTTAAACAGTTTAATTGCAAAAGTAAACATTAGGAAATACCATTACTAATTATTTCTGAAATTAAATGTTAAAAGCAATATTTCATTTTCTTTAATGATATCGATATAATCAGAAAAAATACAAGTCTGAGTTTATAAACAGAGCTATAATCTCATCCATAAAAAGGTACTGATTTATTATACAATAACAGTTTTAAGATTATCATGTTTTAAGACTATCATATTTCCTGTAACATGAACACTAATATAAATAATAAAATCACTTTATCTATAGAGGCAATTTATTTTTCATTTGCAAATAGCTTACAGTTTCAACCGTTTAACAAACTTTCTCTGAACTGAAATATAGACTGTAATCACTAATACTATGTTCTAAGAAGATAAATGGCAAATAATAAATTATGTGCTCAATGCCAAGAGAAGTGTGCCATCTTTATCAGCATCTTATTAATCAGCTAAAAATAAATAGATATCCATTTACAGATCAATACTTGGACGATTAACTGGATTGAATGTGGCCAACTACCTGAAAATCCTTCAATTATTTACACATTTTCAACATTCTAAAAAAAAAATAATCCAAATTCTGCTAAGATCAAATATGAGATTGATGGTACTACATTGACTCAATTATTCATAAATGATAGGTATATATTAATGCGGTATATAGTTTATTTTTAAGACATATAAAAAAAATCATTTTTGGGTCTCAAAATAGTATGAATAATATCTGTTTATGGTCCATGATGAACCAAAGTACCAGAACTTTGTCTATATTTGTCATATTGTAGCAATACCTATTAAAAAATGCATAATACCTAATGTATAAAGAAAGCTAATTGGAGAAAGACATACACAAGATTATCTATAACAATTATGGGATACAAATACAAGCTACTTATTTATAACTGCTTAGTCACTGTTAAGCAATCATTGCTATGCAATTATAAATAAGTAACTTTTATTTGCACTGAATAGCTGTTACTGACATTGTGGGTGGCAATTTTTTATTTATATATATATTAACTTTTCTACCTGAATGTTTTTTAAATAATTAATCAAGAGAGCACTATGATCAACAGTTGATTAACATTACTGGTCAGATACCATTACTTGTCCCTCATTTAATTTTTTTAACATTTCAATATTTTAAACTAGTACAACTTAATGATGTCTCTACACTCCCCAAATTGAACAACCACATGACAAACTGATGTTTATTATTTTATATCAAAGAACCCATTGTCAAGTCAATCACAAATCCGGATTTCGGCAGATTACTTAATATATTACTCATATAGATTCACGTTAAATTCTCTGCTCAAAAACAAAGTGTGGCAACTTGGCAGTAGGTCGCTACAACCAAATGAACAGATAATGTTAGCTTACTTGATAACTTTTAAGAGTTATGTTTGCATAATTATTCAAGTTTGTTTTTTAGTCTGACTAATGATAATTAAATATACATTTGCTAGCCAAAAATTAGATGTTTTTTGAGTTGGTTAATAGCCAGTTGCCTGACGAAAAAGCAAATAGAATTAGAAAATAATTCAAGTTTATTCTGTTCGGATTCGAACCCGGATCGCATGCATTGCGCTTTCCTACATATATATTTGTATAATAGATAAAGTGAAATGTGCAAAAATGGAAAAATATAACAAGCGCTTAATTTTAATAAAATTAAAAAAAACAGAAACAAAAAAGAAAACATTTAAATTTGAAATGCTCATGTAAAAACTTGATAGTTGAAATACTTTCAACAGATATAAAAAAAAAAAAAAGATTAGAAAGGAAATTCTATTATAAGCCATAACAGTTCTTTTGAGAAAAAAGACATTCCATAAAAATTTGATGATAATTATCTGTTTTAAATCAGAGAAGATAATAATTTTGTAGTCAGCTTGTGTGCACTCGAGCTTGAATCCTGGCTCTGGACACCATCTCTACATTTAATATTGCTTTGATATACCACGTGATAAACAGAACTGCTGGGGTAATGTTTAGGAGTAAATGTGTATAAAAATATTAAACAGTTTAAATTTTTTTTTTTTTTTAAAAAAAGATAACTATTTAATGTTTCATTTACTACTCTGACGAAAACAAGATAAAAGATAATGGAAGATGCGGTAGAAATACTTTCAGAAAGAAACATCAATTTGAAGCATAGAATAATTAATATTTAATTTTGTAATTAAAAAATGAGAAAAAGAAACTATTGTACAATAAAGTAATGCACCATACAATCAATACAATATATAAATAATCAACTGTTTTATGGCTCGGGACTTTATTTATAAGAAGTTGGAACATCGAAAGTGATAGACTAAAACATGATTGGCCTTGATCTCACTTAACCAACGGACAGATACCAGTTTAATACTATGTGTGATAAAAAAATAATATAAAAGTTGCTCTGAATTTTCATAAGCATTACAATGTTCTTATTGGTTTTATGCAAATATAAAAATATATTATTTTCAATGTATTAAGTTAGATAAATTACACTACACTGTGCAAAACAATCAAATAATATGTCAATTGCTAATTTATAAGTTTGAGTGCCTGAAATGAATGGTTGAGCCACATTCCTTGCACCTTAATCTTTAAAATCTGCCCTTTACTAAACCAGCAGAAAATAATTGGATGGTTCATTGCTCAGGAGTTCATGAGAAGTGTGAGCATTAAAAATAACCTAAATGGACACAAGTTCTAAAATTCACAAACTCCCTACCACTGCAGTAAATTATGCAGGGCAACTAAGATGGTGGAATCCTTGGATGTGATTTGATTCTACTTGAATATAAAGAAAATATAGTACATTATTGTGCATAGGTTAAGCTAATGACAGACCGAGTAACTAAAGAACAGAGTGCTAAAGGTAACCGAGGGATCAGCATCCACACACTGCCATTTCTAGAAGTAAATATCTGACCAATCCTGTTCAATTTGTGACTTTTATCCTTTTGTGACAAATGTCTATATACTCATTCACTGATTTCTATTAGATGACTAGCTAGGTGGATGTCATCTATCTGAAAGACAAAATCTAAACTAATCACAAAATAGGAGTGTTACAATCAGGTAATAAGATTTGATAATTGTCAGCTTAAAACATGATTCAAGTATCTCAAATTTAGAACAAGATCATAATCTCAATCATGTTTTTGCCCCGTGAATATGCATGATTGAACACAAATCAGCTTAATAACTTCTAATGACTAACCTATATTTACAACAAGCACAGTATATATGTAATATTATATAAAAGTATAAATTATTAATTAATCACAATAATAACTGCAATTATATAACTGAAATGTTTTCAGGTAATTTCTTAACCATTCTCAACTGTGATGGATGTACATATCACATCAAAATTCATAATTTTAATATTCTTGCTTTGCAAATATTTAATTACTAGGCAAAGTGCAAATATCACAAATCATGAATCTTGGAATATAGACGTTTTTTACAAAAGTAACTGAAAGAATATCTGTTTTATAATTGTTGTGAATTTTTATTATCACTGTTAATACTTTATAATTTATTTATTATTATTACAATTACTGTATTAATCTATGTGTTTTACTTGCTTTACATATGGGTAAAAGTGATACATGTGACATGTATAAAATTAAGAATAACAAATCATTTAATTCTTTATCTTAAAATTTAGATGTAATGTGATTATACATCTAGCAATTATAGTTCACTTTTATTTTCTATTCAAGCTAAAAAGCTCTGATTCCAAATTAATGTTCCTGAATAATTATGCAGATCTCAATCCAGATCACTAACTGTGTATTTTAATACCCCAGGGTTGTTTCTTAATTGAAGACACCTTTACCTTCTATCTAGAATGCTAATAATATTACTAAATTCACTTTAATTCCTAAACTTACACAATATGTGATACAGTTCTTTTCTCTACCCAGCACCATCTATTGTTAGATTGAGAAATCAATGTTTACAGATGTTAGTGTATTTAAAACTAATACCAAAAAGTAGTTTAAAATAATGTTTTTTATAGCATAGATGTGTAACAACAGTTGTTTATCATAACAATTATAATAAACTTTTTATTTTAAAAAAAATAATCTTGAATTGATTTAAACCAATAAAATATCACATGACTAGCTTACATATAGTGGAAGAAAAATGAATACTGCTAAAACAGCAGTACATAAGCTAGAGTAGAATATTTTGTTGCTTATTACCAAATCCTAACCACTGAAAAAAGATGTCAAGAGTTATTAGAAAAAATATAAGATGCTAGAAACTGGACTGGTTTCAGTTCTATATGATTATACATACAAATTGGCTAAGATTAATATATTCCTATGTTTTTCACTTATGGCTGATGACTTCATAGTATAACAGAGAGGTAAATGACAGCTGACAGAAGGAATGTACATTAGATCCTAAAGATCCAAGTGCACTGTTCTAAAATCCAAAGCTTCTCATTGATGGAAGCCATAAGCTTGAAATTAGTCTGGGGATATTGGATAGTTCAACACAGGATAGGGATTTATTAAACACCATCATCTGTTATCCACTACTAACTAAAGCTTACAGTAAGTGGTATAGAAGTGGCAAAAAAAAAGGTTTGATTACACAAAGTGTTTGGTAAAATTTAAAGTCTTTTTTGATCCACATAAAAAAAGTTTGTGTACATATGCATACATTTGTACTCATATATCATTCCAAACAGTCCATGCCATTAAATCAATATTTATGTTTTTTTTTATATTTATAAAAAGTTTGTTTTAGTTATTACAATAATAAAAACAATAACCAAAAATGGCTTTTATTGCCTAGAAGTTCATAAGAAGTTTGAGCTATGGATGCATCAAAACTGAAATTGATTCAAAGATCTTAAACTCCAGAATCTGATACTCATCTGCTGCACCAAACTGTGTAGGACATTGTGATGGTGGTGGTGGTCATGATAATACTTAATAGAATGGTTATATTGCTAAGGAGTTTATAAAAAGTTTGAGGACTGGACATAAAAAAGCTCAACCACAATCCTTGACCTTGATCTCTAGAAACTGGCATGTTACCACCATATCAAACTGTGAGGGGTATTAGCCGATAAAGAATTTCTGTGTTATGTGATTATGCTACATGATTCTGTATAAAATGTATTTTGTTTTTATTTTCACAAACAATTATAAAATCATGAATTGCTGGTATATGTTATTAAAAACTGTGCAGTCTAGAAACAGAGTAAAATGTCATCCAACCATCTCACTATCAATAAGGAATTAATTCTGTGAAATTTTATTAGTGCAGTGCAAAAGCAGCAAAGCCAAGATTTAAAGAACCTTGGATCAATTATCACTGGTCAATTGAAACTTAAAATCAACCTGATATTTAATCAAAATGAATAAAACTAGTATGTGATATGATATATAATTTTAAAATACATTAATTTCATATAATGTTTTTAATTGAAGAAGTTTCATGTTAGTATCTTTCTAGGTATGATTCTATTTTGAAAAAATCAAATTAGTTTGAATTTGGCTTGCATAATATAAATGTTATGCCTCCTTTTTTTACGGATTTACTGATATTTCATACAGTTCGTAGTCTAAACAGAAATACTGCTTGTAGTCTAAATGGAAGTAAATTTTCATCTTTTGCTAATTATTTTTATTTTTTTAGAAAAATATTATATCACTTATTTAAATGTAATATTACTTTTTTTTTGTATTTGTAAAAAATTAGCAAAACATTTTACCATTTGCAATTAATGCTTATGATAATAGTAAGCAAATTTATTTCATTATACTAATTGATTATAAGAAAGTAATTGATTAATTCCAATTAGAAGCTACTCTAAACAATAGTAATTTTATTTCTCATTTTTGTGATTTTATGACTATATTCTTAAAATTTTTTACACAAATATTTTGATATTTGTTGTAAATAATGCCTATATTTTTAAAAAAATCAAATCTGTAATGATAATTATATAAAATAATTATTTTTAAGGATCGCTTGTAGTATTTGCATTACAAAACTGCATTTTAGACATTTGTGGTTAATTAATTGCATATATAATAAACTATTTATATAAATATTTGTGTAATACTTAATTTATCTACTTCACTAATAGTTCATAATCTATATGTTGCATTCTAAACACATATCAGTGAAGCTATTTTTCAATACTTTCTAACTTTGTGCTTTTGGGAGTTACATGACCCCATGTAGATTGAAGAAATAGTCACCTTGTTAAATAAATGTAATATTTATAGAATTATTATAAATTGACTCACAAGTATCAAACTTTCTGTACTCACAATATCCACTTCTGGTAGAGACATTATTGATTATTATTAATTATTTGTTTGGTTAGACATGTATTACTCCTAGCTGATATAATATTAATCATTTGTATATTTATTATTTGGAATAGACAATGTTAAAGCTGTAATTGCAGGAAGTTTCCCAATTGAAATTCAAACTGAAATTGTTTGGTAATGATAAGTACTGATAAGATAGTGAAAACATGCAAGAAACTGTAATTGAAATCAACTGAAGAGTACTGATTTGACATGAAATGCATCTTGGAGATCACTTATCTTTTCCAAGTAACTATGTTCATATGTTTCAAAAATATGTTGTGAACATTTTTAAGTAAAAAAAAAAATATTACGCATGAAAAACGGGCAAAGTAATTTATTCATTATGTTTTATTAAAAAACAGACATATTATTCTTTAATTAAAGTTGAAAATTTACATATGGACTAAGAATGATGTAATAATGTCTAGACTAAAACAGGCAAAACTCTCCATAAAGTAGTGCCATTCAGTGCCAACCAGAGTAATCAATGGATGCCAGAAGGCGTGTGCATAAAATCCCTAATTAGTGCCTACTCATCCAATATCCACAGACTAGTTTCTGGCTTGTGGCCTTCGTCAGTGAGGAGCTTTGGATCTGAGAGCACTGCACCTAGATTTTAGGATGTCTAGATTAATAAATTAGTAGTAATCATTAACATATTTGTCTAAAATAGATGATGTCAGTGGTGTGAAAGCAGAATGTTTGACACCTGCAAATCAAGATGTAATTAATTTGATGTTAATGAATACTGAGTAAATGATGCAGCCATGTGATTGTGACCTGAGACAACTGAAGAGGACTGGTTCAGCATGGAATTTATCTTTTAAAAAAAAAAACTTTTTTTAGATATTTGTGCTCATATGTTTCAAGAATGTGGTGATGTGGAAGTTTTAAACATTCCTAAAAATAATAGTTGCAGAACTATGTTAATGTAGTGATTGTTTTTTATGTGTCAAAGCGTTGGCTGGGAAACAAACCCTGGGATAACTGCCTGTAAAGCAGCTGTGCTAACCACTCGGCCACCAATGCTTGACAAAAACTTGATGTGCAATTTGGATAGTCTTAAAAGTGAGATTGTATTTCAGAAAAAATACATGGTTCTCTTTTTGGGATAAACATTGCTAAAAAAGACAAACATCTTTGTTTTATTACTTTCATTTTCTTTAAACTTGTATGATTAAATATTGGGGCTTTCTGTAGTATTTTTGTATTAATTTACAATAAGTCTTAAATGATATTAATTACGATTTTAGTCAAATTTCCATCGTCGTTGTCATCAACATCACAATAAAATGTATTAAATTAACTTTGTTAAGCCCCTACTTCTTTGTTAAATTTTTTAATTTATGCATTTGCTTAAACTAATTTCATTTAATATCATATCAGGGATTGATTCGTTTGTGCTAAATTTTTTGTTAATATATATTTAAAATAAAAGTTATACTCTTAATTCATTTCTCTAACAATTATTTCTAATAATTAATTCCAAAATAGCAAATTCTCATAAAAAGTCATAATATTTAAAACTTCTCAAAGTTCTGTGTTCATTACTATATGTTTTTAGTATAATGTAGTTTAGTAAAAACTGAGATTTGGGTATAACCTTTTTATTTATTTTTGAAATTATTAAATATGATTATTGTCTCATTTATAAAAAAAAATATTGAGGAGTTAAAAAGATTTATGGTCAACATGGGTATGATAACAAAAATTCGCAATCATGGGCTTTGAACATGCAATCATTAGATTTTCAATGATATGGATGACTGAAGACTGAAGCATATTCAAAATTTAATTATAGCACTCTTGAAGAGTGGAGAAGTTTATTACTTAGTCTGTCTACAAATACTGTCCAAGAAACTCCAAATTCTAGAAACATTTATTTCTGCAAAAAAGCACGAACCTGTACTATATATATGTAAACACAAGAGAAGAATTCCATAATATTTTCTAGTTGGCACTTTTTAACAATCATTTAATTGACTAACAAAAATCTATTAAAGTTTGAAGATTTGCTATCTTAATATAAACCAGGCATTAATTAAATATATGTATGTGTGGGAGATGATGGTCCAGACCAACTGATGAGTGCTGGTTCAGCATGAAATACATATATTGAAGATTATTTATCTCATTCACATGTATATGAGATAGTGTTTATCAGCTGTATAAGATGGAGTGAAAAGTCTAAGTTCAAATCCCTTTTAATAACACCTAGCTTAAAGTATATATATATTATACTTAGCTATCAGAAACCAGTCAATACTTAGACAATCACAATATAGATAACAATCAACAATCTCAAACTGTTGTCAAGGCAACCTCCTTTTAACAATAATACTTATATTTAAATATTAATTAATTCTATCAAATGTTTATATTACAAATATAAAATAGAAGATTAGCAGAGAGTGTATTTTCATTTCTTTTCTCAGAGAACATACCTCAACCTTAAAGTTATATTTCACTATAAATTTAGGATCACATATATAATGTGTGATCTGTTTGTGCCTAGTACAGTAATGAATCAATGATTTACTGATAAGGGTTCTACTATCATAAAAATATTGCCTTTTTTTTTTACAATAGCTAATTTATAATATATTTTCAACGGGTGATTCACACATGAAATGCAAGTAGTTTACTTATATCTTGTGTGAGTATGCATATATGTATGTATAAGGGATTTGATCTATAGTGATGGTGCATCTGTCTTCAATTCTCTTAATCTAGACTTAAATTCAGACTGAGAAAAACTTAAAATTCTTTCAGGTTTCAATTAAGTTTAAAATAATAATAAAAAAAAAAATAGATAAACGAAAGCTCTTATTCCTAATGGTCCGCAAAATCGCTACAAATGAATATTGGTCTTCGAATTTCTAATCGATTTATTATTATTTTTAAACTTAACAACTAACACATATTCGTTAAAATAAAAGTGGAAAAAAAACAAAAAACAACAACGCATAAATAAATACTTGTATGACCCCTGAAACTGTATAATTACCCCCCGGGCCGCTGAGCTTGACCGGATTGTACACAAGTACCAATATCCAGTATGGAATAATTATTGTAATAAAATTTATGAATTATAAAGACGATAATACATTCATAAATACATATAAAACCA
Organism: Epiperipatus broadwayi; assembly: GCA_028023455.1. Lineage (NCBI taxonomy): Eukaryota > Metazoa > Onychophora > Udeonychophora > Euonychophora > Peripatidae > Epiperipatus > Epiperipatus broadwayi. The sequence continues at coordinate 15,956,451 of JAQFVV010000007.1, read as the reverse complement.
AGGAAGTACCTTTTCAGTTAATTTCCTAACCTCCTTCAACTGCAAACCATTTAAATTCAAATTTAGCTGCTGGAGTAAATTATCAAAATATTTATGAATTTTAATATTAACGCATTATCTATTAATTAAAGATATATTTATTCATAAAAATCGCCTCCCTTAATTTTTCTTTCGTTATAGTTATTTATAAAATTTATTATCATCGTTATAATTCATTGTTTGTAATATAGCAAAATTTTGACCAAAGAAATCAATTTTATTAATCATATACATTACCGGTTTTAATTAATAGAGAATACTAAGGAAGATATTCCGATTTTATTTAATTGAGAACTAAAGAAGATTTAGACTAACATAATCTAAAGATAAATATTTTAATTTAAATACTACAATAATCAAAATTATCACACATATACCATACATTGATATATCCAAAAACTCTTACACAACTGTATTACACGAGCATAATATAAGCATGTTTATGAGTGTATATGGTACAAGTTTATTACTTAGTCTGTTTACAGATACTGTCCCAAAAACTCCAAATCCTAGATAACATTTATTTCTGCAAAAAAGCATGTACCCGTCTATATATATTTAAACACAAGAGAAGAATTCCTTAACCTTTTCTAGTTGGCGCTTCTTAACAATCGTTTAATTGACTAACAAAAATCTATTAAAAATCAAGACAGTTCAGAAAAGTAGCTAAGAATAATGATTTCTTTAACAATTGAGCGGGAGGTGAAAGGGGGAGGGTAAAAACTCAAACACTTCTGAGGGAACTGTCTTTAGTTCAACTGAATATAAAAATATCATATTGCGTAGACTGTCTTTTTTTAAGACAAAAAACATAAGAAAACTGTCTGAGAGGCGGGACAAGTTGACCTAGTACCACCCCACCTCGTTTCACTGTTGTAAATCAGTAACTAATATTAATGACAGGTTGGTCAAGCCGGGATGTTCACCTCAGAGGATGATTACTGAGGGCTACATGTACCAAAAGTCCTTTTGTGGGTCAAGAAGAGAATAGATGCACACTTTATTATCCAGCCCGGTCAAATGCGTGAAAATAAATGACCAGAACTAGTTAAAGTTCTTGGGGAGTCCAAATTTCTCTTAGTTATTACACACCAATTGGTATTACATTCACTTCAAGCTATTCTTTTTAAATTGCAGTAAAAATCACCTACGAATATTTGATCAAATAATAGGTCTTTGTTTGAAATGTTAATGCAATATTACAAATAAATAGACATTTTTAAATCATTTATTTTTAAATTATTCTTTTAAACTTATAAAAAAGAAGGGATGTGTAAGTCAGTTTTTATAGTTAAGATTAAAATCAGCACGGAGGCACCTTCAAAACGCTCAAGCATATTCAAAGTTTAATTACAGCGCTCTTGAGTGTTTTAGTGTAGTGATGGAGTGTCATTCTGGAGTTTAAACTCCTAGGTTCGATACCAGTTCTCAAACTTCTTATGGAATTCTCGAATAATAAAACGATTCGATTATTTATTCTATTTATTTATTGTAGCATGTTGTGGGAGGAATTACAAATACTATATATGTATCATTATCGTTATTCATCATTATTGATTCACTGCAGGATGAACGTCTCTCCAAATGTAATCCAGTTTCTCCTATCTTTATGAACTCAACTCCACATTACGTCAGCAAAATTTCTTATTTCACCCATTTGTCTCATGTGTAGTCACTGTTTTTTTTTTTGTAATACTCTTTTGGGCTCAAATTTAAAACTTCAACTGTTTGCCTGCCTATTATGATTTATTTCTTCTAGCAATATGTCCGGTCGAACTTCATTCAGTTTCTTAATCATTTCAATCATTCATTCTTGTTGCAGCTAACATGCATCTCTGTATATTTCATTGGATGATCTGTAATCTCTATCTTCCATAATAAAAAAAAAAAAAAGAACTGGTAAAACGTGCATATTAAAAATATTCCCTTCCAAATGTATAAGCATATTTGCTTTTAATACTAAGATCATTTATAATAAAAAAAAAAAAAACTTCATCCAAGTTTAATTCTTTAAATATATGTAGAAAAATGAATAAAATATTTATTAATGTGTATATTTTGTGTTTATTGTGCTAAAAATATATATAAGAAGTTTTCCGACTCCTTAATTACTTCAAAGGCATAATCATTAATAACCTGATAAGATTCATTTTTCAGGATGGAATACTGTAAAGCAATAAAATGGTTATTGGTTTTCTCTATGCATGGATATGGATGACTAATTATTTTTTCATTTATGTATCTGTTTGTGGTTTGATTAGCCAATTTTGTTAAAAGGCTGTTAGCACGTGTTGTGTGTGATTTACTATAGTGATAGGTATCTGATCAGAAACTAAAGATTCTAGGTTAAATCTGAACTAAATAAATTGGGATGGAAGTGTTGTATTTCAATCTGCCATTTGGATGTTCTAGTGTCACATGATTTTTTGTTTGTTAGTGCAGACTATAAATAATCACTTTTAATCATTATCAATCCAATTCAGAATAATGGATTCCTTTACTTTACTTGACAACTTATGATTCTCACCATTTCTTCAAATCACTCTGGATAACTTACTTATCTGGTTCTTTTATCTCACCCATAGTCTCATTCTGGGACTTTTAAATATCTCAGAATTCACTTTATGGTGTAGTAACTCTATCTTGGCATCTCTTCCAATAATATATTTAATAACACACTTATTTGTTCCATGAAGTTAATAATTAAACTAATTTATTGTAATTTTTTCCCTCAGGCATAAAGCTACTGAATTGTTAGAGTATTTTTAGGTAGTTTTTTTTTATGTGACAGAACTAGAGTTAATCAGAAGACCTGATGTACCAGAAGTTGACACAGCACCACTGCCCTAATCTACACACTGCACTAACCTCATTCGTGTGTGAATATTTGTTGTTAGACTATTCATTAAAACATTCAGCACAAAATTTTAACTTAGTTTCTGATTGGGTGAGTACAGATTAAATGTTTTGCTTCAAAAGGCCTCAATAAATTGACTTTATGGGCATTAGATTTTTCCTAATGTGTTGAATTCGGCATAATATGTTCTTTTACCACATGTGTTTTGATCTGGTTCTCTTAGTAAACTCTTATTTTCAGGTACATTCAGTGTTAGTAGATTTCATTCTTCCAAATTTAAAGAGTTCCTTCATCAACTTTGAGAATAATGATCTTGAAGAAGTGTTCCAAAATAGCTTAACCCCTTTTAAGCTCAGATTGTCTGGTGTTCATTCACATAGGCTTATGACACTTGTGTTATAAATCTCCCAATGGATATCTTGTAGCTGCATTTGTAAAATAAAAACAGGCAATATTGATATGCATTTCCATTTCTACGGTCTGTGATATCAAACAAATAGTGATAATATGCCAGTTGCTACCATCATTTTGTCCAATTTTGATACATGAATACATCATTTAAAATTCTTTGTCCAGTTTCAAAGTATAATATATCATTTAAAATTCTTACTTCAAGAATAATAAACCGATTTTAAAGTCTTGAAGATTATGCTACTGATTATCAAACAATAAAAAAAAAAAAAGTATCTTTTGATGAAAATACTTTCTCAATACAAACCTTTTAGCATTCAGTGATAAGTATGGCTTGCACTAGATGTCACTAAAATTGCTATTGTTTTATCAGATTGTGTATGCATAACAAATAGTAGACATGATGCTTCAGTGGTTTATTTATAAACACATAAGATAATAATTATAGGGGATTTGAACACAGACTTTCAAGCTCCTTTCAGCTATTCACTCTATCTCATACAATTGATATACATGACCACACATGTGAAAAATAATTGATATACATGACAACACATAAAAAAGATAAATGATCTCCAATATATGTATTTTGTGTGAAACCAGCACTCACCAGTTGGTCCGAATAATCATCTCCCACACACATATATAAACACTAGTCAGTTTATATTAAGATTAGAAAATCTTCAGTCATCCATACCATTGAAAATCTGATGACAAAACACCCAAATCCCTTGTTGATACCAATGTTATAGTCATGCCAATGTTGACTTTAAATCACTCTGGCCCCTCATGTATAGGATCATGTTCATTTAAATACACAGAAAAGGGATAGACAGGATACAGGCTGAATCTGTAATATTTGAATACCAGCTTTGTTCAGCTATTAATTCTTATTTCAAACAACAGATACATATGACCACAGTCATGTGAAAATGATAAATAATCTTCAATATACATATTTCATACTGAACCAACACACTCATGTGTGAGAGATGATCTGGACCAACTGATGAATGCTGGTTCAGCACAAAATATATTGGAGAGCATTTATCTTTTTTCACATGTGTGCAATCATGTGTATTGGTTGTATGAGATAGAGTTGATAGCTGAAGGGAATTGAAAGTCTGTGTTCAAATCCCCTATAACTACATTTAAACTTCAAGTATATATAAGAAAAAATTGTACTTGTATCCAAATATTAAATACTTCAGATGCAATTTAGACATTGACAGAACAACCATAAGCAAGCATACCACTGCTTAAAAAAATTATATGGAGGTGGATACTAAAATTGATAAAGTATCAACTACTTTCTATGCTTAATAATTGAATCTTACAAATATATTCTAGATTTTTTATATGTATTTCAAATCATGGAAAATTTTAAATAATTGAATAATTTTTACCTCTAGCATCAATGAATCACAGGAGATCAATATATCTTGCACATTACATTCTTATGAACTAATTCTTAAGATCTGGTCACAGTTATTAGTCCATAATTCATCACAAATCTAATGAAATAACATTTTCCTATAGTCTGTTTGCATGATTATCTTGTACGAGGGTATAATATTAATATTTCGCAAAAGATTGGTTTTCATAAAATATTCATCTATAATGATCAAAACAATTCATGCAGATTATAATTATGGGTTGTTTAATTGTCCAATACATGACCAACTGCAGAATGTTTATGAATAGTTCAAGAAGTTTAAAATCAGTTGCCTGTCTAATATTCGGTTAAATAAGAAATGTTTTCTTTAATGAAGTTAAAGTGATGTGCAGAAAATCATTAACAAATCCTGGTTATCATTTGAAAATTTTTATTTGTTTGACAAGAGTACCAAAAATTATATAAAAGAGTAACACAAATAAGAAGTAATATATCAAATTTTTAGTACTATTTATCAACACTGCTATCAGCAATATCACTACTCTTTTTTATTGTATTGCCAAATATATATCATATAATACTAAATCATTATTGCACTTTACTACTGCTAAACAATGCTTTATTTACCACCCTCTTTTACAGCTTACAGCTTCGATTGCTCCAGCAATCCTCTTCAGAACTTTTACATCTCCTAACTTCAACTGCTAAATTCAAATTTTAAAAAAGAAAATTTGAATTTAGCAGTTGAAGTTAGGAGTTATAAAAGTTCTGAAGAAGATTGCTGAGACAATCACAACTGTAAACTGTAAAAGAGGGTGGTTAAATTAAGCATTGTGTAACAGTAGTAAAGTGCATGGATGATATAGTATTATATGGTATCATCAATATTACTGATTTTATCAAGACTTTCTTTTCTACACATTTTTGAATGCTTTTATTTAACTTCTGTTTACTTGCGTCAAATCTTGTAACTAATTTTTAACTTACTGTAAAAACAGATTTTCTTGTTTTTGTACGTTCCATTTTGATGACAATGCAATACAAGAGTACAATCTTATAAAGTTTCCCAGCCTAATGATGTGAGTAGCAACATTTCAAACTCTATTCAAATGGGTTCAGTATGTTTTATTTGTGTGGACTATATTTTTAAAAAAAAATGCTTTGGGATAGTTTGAGGAAGAAAATTTTGGCATAGTTTACATTTAGTTAAAATAGAAATAATGAATAGTTTTATTATTCAGGAGTTCATTCTGGAACCTGCCATTCCCAAATCAGACACTCTACGAACTACACCAAACCACACAGGATTGGAAAGAAAAACAAATAAAGAGATGAAATCATCATTTCCTACCAGATTGTTTGCATAAAACTTATCTCTGTAAAACAAAAGTCCTGTTACAGATTTTAAATAATTTTATACTCTGGCTGTTTTGTTTGGGGCCAAATTTTGTATTGATTCTTAACCTACTTCTACCAAATAGATCTATTTCAAATTTTCACATATTTGTTTTTGAAACAAAATATCCAAACATTAAAAAAATACAAAAATATATAAAATATTAAAAAAAAAAATGCTTTTATTTAATTTTTTCTTCGCCCACAATTTTGGTATGTTGTATCTTTAAATAAAATTGTAGGGTATTCATAAATGTATTAATTCAAGCAACAGCAGTTGAATTATTAGTTTGATTATAAACTTTATGGAGACTCTATGTTTTTATTTAAATTTGCATATAATAACCAAAATTGTGGTTTAAAAAAAAAAAAAAACATTTTTTTTTTTTTTTTGCTTTTTATTGCATTAGACCTCAAATTATCTAAAATAATTTCTTAAAAATATATATATTAATTAAATGTTTCTTGCACAAAACAACTAATTCATCAAGTACGTTTTTAATCTAGTTTTCTCATTTTTAACAGATGTAATTGTTTAAATATTTTAATATGTGGAAATATCTGTTATATTTTCATATTAAAAAATTATCATCAGATATTAATAAATAGTAATCAATAAAAATAGTAAACTGTAAACTTTAGTCTCTATATAATACCAAGAGATTGCATTTAGAAAAGATATTCTTCTGAATGAAGGAAATGCATCTGATAGTAATTTTTTAATATGAAAATAAGTTATTTTCCCTTATTTAAATATATGTGTGTATGTATATGACCAAGTATAATTTTTATATATGTATCTGAGACTGGGATGCTTGATAGAAGGGCAATGCAGACCCTTTGGATCTTTTAGTGAAATGTATAGATGTATAGGAGTAACAAGAAAAGATTGAGAATGAAATAGATAGGTCAGAGAACACACAAATATCACAGATGCCATTGAATGAATTAAGTGACTGAAATGGAGATGAGCTAGACATATTGCTAGTTGAAGTGTTAAACTAGATTCCAAGATTTTGTAAAAATAGACCACATGTGAGATGGATGGACAAAATAAGGAAATTTTCTGGTGTGCTATGAAGAGGGGCTAGAGATTGTAGAAAGTGGATTAAACTTAGAGAGACCATTCTGTAATGGATCAAATGCATTACCATGTATGATTAAGTTGGTTATTATACAACATGTAATGTCTTCTTTTCATAATGATCTTACTAGAGAGTATTTTAATGCTTTGATTCATACATAGATGTATATGAACAAATATGGGAGATACATTAATGCATTGCTATATGTGGTTTTATGTAGTGGCAATGTGGAAGGTTCTGGAATTGATGATCTGGCCTCAGCGTTAATTTTAATGCTCAAACTTCTTAAGAATTCCTGCACTATAAACCATTCAATTTAATTTATATTATTAAAAATATTTATTATATGATTTTTTTTCTATAATTATTCAGTTCTCATTGGGGGAGGGGGGTATTGTCCTCATGACTTGCAAAGGATATATATCAACGCTACAAAAAAATAAATTAATTTTTATTACTAAAATATTATAATTTTGAAAGAAAACATATGCTTTTTTTAAAGAATCAGGAGTGTTTGTGGATTCAACGCAGACAGAAAACTCTTTTAACTTCTAAATCTGTAGAGAGAATTAATGCTGAGTTTTACTGATTAATTTATCATTCTGTTTAAGGCTTTCAACAAAATCTGAAGAGAATAGCAAATATTACAGTGGTACTATCATTTCGAAAATATTCCTATGAAGCATGCCTGAATGGGTTGATAAATGTATCCACATCTACTTCGCTCCATTTACACCCTATCTCATTTAATAATTTGATTTTATTATTATTATTTTACACAAATGTACAAGATTGAATATGGTGATAAAAAACTAAAAAAAAAAAAGATAGTAGAATTTGTTTCAGAAGCTATTTAAGTAATCAGCCATCAACTCATTCTGTTAGAAAAGAGAAAGATGATAAAGAAAAATAGAGGTTTTTTAATGATGCAGCTTTTAGGATATTAAAAAAAAAATCATTTCATAAAAATATGACTTTATAATAATCAAAAATTTATATGAACTTACACCATGAGTAATTTAATCACAGAAGTGGAAAAAACGAATTACAATGATTTTAATTTATGAGTAGGTAAAAAAAAAATGCACGCACGCACACACACATTTTAACCTGCGCTGTTCAAAACCGTTTTATTAATTATAGACATGTTCAAAGTTTATTTGATTGTAAATCATATATATAAATAAGGACTATATATATATTTGCTAAGGAAATAAGTATGGGATTCTTAAAAAGTGTGAAAAATGTTTGCAGATTTAGGTATAGAAATATACGGCTGGAATCTCATTAATCCATATATCATTTATTCAAATATTTCTAGTATTCAAACTAAATTTCCGCAGTGATATTTAACATTTTACGTTAAATAAAAGGATTTTTACCTTTTCACATATGCGATGCTGGGTCGAATACAGGAAAACCCAAATACATGATTTAGAAAGTAGCCATCTTTATATTATTTGATGGTGCGCAATTTATCTTACATACACGCATGCACGCGTGTGTGTAAAATTCAGTTTGTAATATTTCACTTCATAAGAACATTTTCCTAATTGAAATGTATCACTGTTTATCCACACTTGATGTGGAGGATTTTTCACTCTATATATAATCTTTTATGAAAACTATATAACATCGTATAAATACAGAAAAAAAAACAAGTGGTTATATTGAAAGATAATTATAACCCCCGTATGATTTGGTACAGTAGTGGATTCTGGAACTTAGGGTCCACCCCCCTCCATTATTATTACTTATATCATCTGTGTCATTTAGAACATTAATGGAATGGCAAATTCTGGAGATTACAATCCTGTTTTGTTACTTCTGATGCTTGAAGTTCTTATCAATTCCTGAGTAATAAACAATTTGATTATTATTAATTATGTACATATGCTAACTGGTTTAGTACAGTAGTAGAGTGACAGGGTCAGGAGTTCAGGTTCCATGGATTACAGCATTTCTATTGCTTGGAATTACATAAGTACTACCCTGCATGATTTGATGCAGTAGAGCATTCGACTTGGGATCATGAGGTCATAGGTTCAATTCTGGCACTTGAACTTTTTAACTCCAAACAATAAAATCATTAGCCTTTTTTACCCTGCATGGTTTGGTACATTTGATAGAGCATCCAACTAGAGATTGGAAAGTTCCAGGATTGATTCTGGCATTCACAGATCTGGCACTCAAACCTTTTATGAATTCCTGGGCAATAAAGCATTCAATTATTTATTTATTTAATTAAAGTGACTGAATGCTGTGATGAAGAAAATTAGGTTTAAAATGAAAAAAAAACACCCAATCAGAAAAATTGGTGTGCAAATACAATTATATTCTTAAACTATCCAAACTGATACCATTTTTAAAATGAAACCCTTTAAAATGATCTTGGGACTTGATGTCAACAACAAAATTTGTTTAAATTGAAATATAATGCTTAAAACCATATATATATATATGAACAATTCTATACTAAAAATATTGTTTTCCTTTTTTTACTAGAAATAATTGAAATCATTAGTTGAATGGCAATTCCAGCCTGCAATCTTATCTCAATACTAAAAGACACAGAATAATTTATATTTTCACTTTTTAGTGACACTTAAAAATGCATGTAACCATTTTGTTTACCTACAGAAAGAGGTTAACAAATAAAAAGTTAAACATTCATTTTAAAGTCCATTAAAATAAGGGAGTCCGTCTTAGTTACAAATTTTTTTTTATTTAAGAAGACTAAATTATGTCTGAACTGTTTGATGTTCAGTAATAAAACCCTTATATTAGAATTTCCACAATTTGTTTCAGAAGCAAAATACAGATTCCAAACGAATTAATATTCAAATGTCACACACAATGTATTTTGATAAAAAGGTGAATGGTGATTGGTTCTCTCTTCAGATTTCCTGCAACAATATCTCTAAATCAATGCATGCCTCACATAGTGATATAATTTAGCTATTCATTACAAAAACATTTAAAACACTAACATGTCTGGATATGAATTATAACATGAATTGTGATGATGTTTCATACCTAAACCCATGATGAAATAACATACTAATGTTAAATTTTGTTTTAAGTTGGATAAAACCTCCATTGAAATTTTAGGATTCAAACTGGGTATGGCAATGGAGTTATGAATCACAAGACCAGTTGCTAGTGATTTATAAGATTTCACAATCGCAGGAGAGAACTAGTCATCTTTTTATTAGACACAATATTTATTTCCCAAAATGATTTTTTTTAAGAGTTGGTCAACCTTTAGTTAAAGTAATGCTCATTACCCATAACACCCTATACCTGAGGTGTTTTTCTCTATGGTCAGCCCAATCAGTATTCATCTGTCTCATCAAGGTCATTCTGACACTGCATTCATCAATGAAGAATATTAATTGAGTAATAATTAAGTATTGGTCAATTGATAAGTGTATTACATAAACAGCGCAAAACTCTCCATACAGTATTTTTGTTTTCAATTTCATTCTCATAGTTTTGTAGTTAAGTAGAGATAAAAGGTGGTTTCTAGAGGGTTGCATTAGATCCTAAGATCTAGATGCAGTGCTCTCAGATCCAAAGCTCCTCACTGACAAAGGCCACAAGCCAGAAACTAATCTGGGGATATTGGATGAGTAAGCATTAGATAGGGATTTTATGCACAAGCCTTCTGGCATCCATTGATTACTCTGTTTAGCACAGGTGGCAATACTGTATGGAGAGTTTTGCTCTGTTTATCAACAATTAATGTGCTAGTATAGGAAATGTGATTAAGTGTATTTCATAATGGGTAGCTGAGGGTTTCATAAAATTAAGCATCACCCCTACTGTTCCTGTGAAAAGTACACAGATCCAGATTAGATAAAACAAGTTTTCAAATTTCAATCATACTTAGATTTTTTTTTTTTTAGGTAACCAGACTCTATAGGTTATACAATTAAAATATTGATCAGTAAATAGGTAAATAGCTATTCTATGCTAGTGTACTAGAGAATAAATTAAGGATTGGAAAATACTCAAATCTTCACCACAGTGCAAGTTGCAAATCTTATATCACCTTCTTTGTCATTATTATATTATGGGAGAATACCAGACTAGTTAAATGCTGTCTTGTTTTCATTAGCAGGGCACTAGATGTGTCATGTAGTTAAATAAAATAAAAATTGAGCTTGTTAAATAATTCCCATTTATCTCAAAATATCTTTTACATTTAGCTTGGATTTAAAGTTTTAAAAAAAAGACAATAATAATAATTGAATAAAATATAAGATTGCTTATAGTGATAGAAATGAAGTACAATCAATGGACCTTGAGTTCCAAACTCTGCCATCCAACCACTGCAATAAGAGTGCAAAGTAAACCCAATTGATATTTTATAAATTTTAACAGCCTAGATACTGTCTCATTACTCTAACAACACACTTTGTCAACTATCAAAATTCTCTATAGTTGCATTCCATTTAATGTCGAGCTTTAGTTTGAATGCAAGGGTTAAGAATGTCAGACTGTGGAATTCAGAATTCCTAGATTGCGATCTGATTCTCATTTCGGGCGCTCGAATTTCTTATGAGCTCCGCCGCAATAAGCTTTTCGATTATCATTATTTTTATTTAATATATATTCAATACATTTTTTGAATGACTATACAAACAAACATGGATGCGAAGTTTAATCATTATACCTAAACGTTTCTTTCAATTAACGTCCTTTAGATATTTCAACCTCAAACGCTGGAAAAAAGTCTTTGTTTATAATTAACTCTGCGTTCTAGTGGCTAGGCTATTCGTAAAAGACATTGATAAATCAAATTTTATACACCTGCCCTTGAATTCTTTTCTTTTTTTTTTTTTCAAATTTCAAACATCTAAAGAAAATTTTTGAAACAGAACTCATTTTTCATCATTTTTGCCCGAATCTTGTTCCCGTGTCACTCTAAATGAAAGTGCGGATTATAGAAAACACTTAATTTAATTTGTATTCAATCTGACAAAATTAATTTGAATGCAAGCAAGATTTGGTTCTTACTTGATTTGGTCTGCAATTTCTTGTCAGTGAAACACATCGATTTACTTTTAAATTTAATGTATACATACAACAATAAAAAATAAACGAAAATATTTGACAAATACAACTTTGATAGGTTCAAATATTACTAATATATAAAACGAAACAAATAAATCCAAAGTGTATGTATATTATTTATTTAGCATATGAATTCTCTTTTCTTTTGTGTGTTTTTTAAACATTTTAACTATTAATAAAATACTATAAAGGAACATTAACTGCAACTATACCCAAGTGTCCATTTGTATATCTGATCTATACGGTATTTGTTTATTTATGGAAGATGTACAATCTACTTTTCAATATTTGTCTGAAAGTTTGTGGAATTGTAATTATACATAAACTATTTTCATCATGTAATATTAATTATTAAAATGTTTTTAGAAAAACTTTTCAAATATATTCTCAACAGATACCAATAGTAAGCTTTTCTCCTCTCTTCTTCAAGTGTTACAGGTCTGTTTGGTGACAGTACTAGCAATGGAATCAAACCTGAAACCTTTAGATTCGTAAAATATTGGACTTTAAGGCAATGCTTTAACCAACTAGGCTATTAATTCAACATATAATCCTAACTATAAAAAAAGAGTCACATATCACATGACTCAATTTTTTAAACTTGTAAATGAAAACAAAGAGCTTTGCTAATTGCTCTAACAAACTTTGTTGATAAAATACTAACAAGAGAACTCTTAGATAAATGCTGTCTTTGGGTTAGTATTTTTAAATCTAGTGTCTGAAGCTATCCTAGCACCTCACTGAAGAGTGTCAAAGCATGAAACAATTGGTCTGGGGTTTGGGTATGGTTTCTGATAGAGATATTTTAAATGCTTTCTCTTGCTAGCATTTTATCAACAAAGCTTGTTAGAGCAATTAGCAAAGCTCTTTGTTTTAATTTATAATTCTAACTACTTTTCAATATCCATGTAATTTACTTCCTTACACCAGTATTTTGTGTTTCTTTATATTCTACGTTATTTAGGTAAATCATTTATTTACATTGTTTTGACATATTATAATGGAATGAACCTGATTTTTTTAAAAAAGTTAAATTAACCTAAAATCACCATTAAAGGGCTTTAAAAAGTATGGGGGGGGGGGTGAATTTAAAAAAAAAGAAAAATTATAAATGCCTTTTTTATGCATTACCATCAGGATTCCTAACCACTCTCTCCATAAACGCCACATTGTTATTACTCAATAAATAATAATCTTATAGTTACTCATATGCCATTTAAGAATCAAATGACAGACTAAGCATAATAGTCCCATTCGATTGACTAAACTTTATTTTTTAATGTTACATTCCTGGAACTCGATCCAGTGGCCTTAAGATTTTTATTCTACAGAACAAATGCTACTACAAATATCAGTGGCTGAAACACACACACCCACACGCACACACATATATAAGACATTTTGGAGACATTTTCTTTTATGTGTAGTATCAGACATCTTTGTCATGAAAAATAATTGCTTATTTTAATTCTTGTATCTGCCCCTTGCCCGAATAAAAACTTTAAACTTCGTTGAATATCAATCTTTTAATTAATTAATGATAAGCGCGTGATTTAATTAATCCAATTTCATCTCTCTTTTTCTACGTCTAATATCTTTTTTAAAATATGTAAACCATTGTTTGTTTTTAAAGGTAGCAATATATATATACGCACAAACTTAACTGGGCAATAGTCATTATCGTTTTAACAACTATTACTACGGTATATTTCCAAAGACTATTATTGTTAGATACTATCAGATCGATGTTAACGTTTGGCGATCGTGTGACTACGTACGTTTGTTTGATGTTTTGCTATTGATAGAATTGGAATTACCGGTAGCTTAATGCCACGTCTCCGCTGCGGCTCAATATAGACTCTTTACTAGTAATAAAACATACTATTAAACAATAAGTAAACAGAGACTATACCATATTCTTTGTTTTTCCAAGACATTACATATTTTAAAATGAGAAATGATTTGATATAAACCCCTCTTAGATTCGAGCGCACCTTTAAACCATAAAAAAAAAAAAAAAAACTAATTCTCAAGTAAATATCAATTATGCTTTGTTTTGAATAATTAAGATTCTTTAACAGTAAGTTATTGATGTGATGTACTATGGCTTCTCTTTAAACGAAGTCAAGAATCTCTCAGCAATTATATCCAGAGAAACCTGTTAGCCAATTTATTTTCCATTCCCCACTCTAAGTTTTCCCATATTCTGCTCCATTCCATTTTCACAACATAATCTTTGTCAACTCTATGGTCTTTATATCTAAATCTCCCTTATTTTTTTCCAAACCCAACATAAAACCAATAATCCACTTTCTGTATAATCACTTTTTTCATATTTATTCTTCCATAACTTCATTATATGTACCCTTTCTGTTTTCAAGCATTTACATTCAATTAACAGATGCCTAATATTTTCTATTCTTTCCTTACACAATTTACAGACTAAATCACCCATATTTTTCCATTTACATGTATATTCTCTTGTTGCTAAAGATCCCGTTCGAACCTTAAACAATAAACTACTTTCCTTACTATTATCATATATTAACTCGCACCTAATATTCTGTTTACTTCTATATACTGTATATTTAAACACTTAAATATTTAATATACTAGTAGCTAGCGCCTTCTAACGGCTAATACATGAATTAATATATAGAAATTCGTATAACCATAATCTCTGAAATAAAAGCATTTCTTGTCATCTTCTTCCTCTCGCCATATAATTTTTATAAAATTGTTTGAAGATTGATTGTAATACCATTAGTTTAACTTTACTAAATGAACTTTATTTTTTGGTCTAATATATATATATACGCGCGCACCAATGAATGTCAAACGGTACATTTTTCTATTATAAAATTTAATACAGTACTATATGCTATGTTCTTTATCTAAATACAGATATGCATCTTGTGCAACAAGGTGTTATAACCAAACTATAATACTCGATTGTTCACAATAAATTGCTACCCACTTAACTAAAATATAATCATCTGGATGTATAAGCGTCTTCTCTGAAATGACCACTTTTGGGATGGGAGAACTATTGTATCAATAACTATCTTATAAAAGAAATATACTTGATCATTTATAACACTCTTCAAGTGTTATAAATGATCAAGTAATAACTATGGAAAAAATCCTAGGGCAAAAACAGCTCTCCAATCTAGTGAAATCATCACTAAACTTGGTCATCACTAATTGCCAGATGGGTTTAAATCTTAGGGTGGTTTGTGGCTTTTAATTTTATCAATGGATCTTAGGATTCAAAGTATAAAGGAATGCAATCATGCATCTAGAAAACATCTTCAATTCCATTTTATTTATTAAGTTAAAAATCTAAATACAAATAAATCTAGAATTTTGAACTCAGTGCAAACATATTAATAATTATATAGTATAGTACTTTCAGTTCTTCATTAAAGACTGCAGTCATCTTTTCTCTTACTTAGGAATCTTAATAACTACAACAATCCACTATTTGCAAGTTCACATAAGATGAGATAAAAACAGTTTTCCATTTTAGTACCATATAAGTTATAAATTTGAGTAATCGGTGCTTACCAGAAATATTTAAAACACTCCCAGACTGATTTCTAGTCTTTGCCCTTATCTAACTATGAATCTTGAACCTTGTTGATAAAAGTAAGAATCAGTAACCAGTCCTAGGTTGAAGATTTAGATGCACATTGTGACACTGTTTATTCAAGTATACAAAAGACGGCAGAATATATAGAAGTAAACAGAATATTGGGTGCGAGTTAATTTATGATAATAACAAGGAAATTAGTTTACTGTTTAAGGCTCGAACAGGATCATTAGGAACAAGAAATATACACATAAATGGAAAAATATGGGTGGTTTAGTCTGCAAGTTATGTAAGGAAGGCATAGAAAATATTAGGTATCTATTGATTGAATGTAAATGCCTACAAGCAGAAAGGGTACAAATAATGAAGTTGTGGGGAAATAAATATAAACAATGTGATTATACAGAAAGTGGGTGCTTGATTTTTATATTGGGTTTGGGAAAAAATAAGGGGGACTTAGATATAAAGGCTATAGAGTTGACAAAGATTATATTGCGGAAATAGGATGAAGCAGGATAGAGAAGAATATAGGGAACAGGTAGGATGGGGAATGGAAAGTTAAGGTGGCTAACAGGTTTCTCTGGGCATAGTGGCTGAGAGATTCCTGACTTGGAAAAAAGAAAAGCCACAGTGCATCATATCACATATGTGAGGTGAGGTATTAAATGACTTGTTGGAGTAAAACTTCACCAAATGGTTCATAAAATGTACTCCTTCTCTTGATTAAATCCTAAGCTGTAACAAAGGTAGAGAGTTTATGACAATAAAATATTATCTATGCAATTAAAAAACAAATGACTTTATAGCTTGGATGTTCATAACAAGTGGAGTCCTGAAAATACCACACTGAATTATGATTGTAGGATATTAGGTTCTAGAGTCTGACCTCTTAAGTTATGCGTGAAGCATCTGAATAATGTCTTGAATATAATAAAATTCTAAAATACTTCCCAAAACAGAAAGTTATAGCAGCAAACAATTTAATTATAGACTCACAACTGTCTACAAAAAATGAAATTTATTAATGTATTCTTAAATTCCATTGCAACAAGTTTGTGTTTATTTCTAGAAACAAACAAGCAGTGAATAACTTCTGAAAGTAAATGTAGGTTGGTTGGATCATATTTTTAAAAATAAATTTATTTAAGAGTATGTGTGATTTAAAAAAAAAGTAAAAAAGTTATGTTCTTACATTGAAAGATATCATTATACGACATATTTAAATTTTAAGATGGTAAAAAGAACTGTTGTCAAGCATTGGTGGTCAAGAGGTCAGCGAAGCTGCTTTACTAGCAATTGTCCCGGGATAGCGAGTTTGCTTCCTGGCTGATGCTATGACACATGAGAAAATAAAAAAGGACTGTTAAAAACTTGAAAAAAAAAAACCCCCAAATATCTTTTTTTTTTTGACAATATTTGGATGTCTACGGTCATAATTAACTTTATACATCAATATAAGTGACAAAATTGGATTTTTTTTAAAAAAAAAAAACAACTAATTCTAATTGAATTAACTACGAATATAATAATCATATGGTTTATTTTAAAACAGATAATATCACATGATCATTATTTTTTATGCTTGCTCAAACTGTTAAAACAAGCAAAACTCTTCTTATATCCAATGATTACTCTGGCTTGCAGTAAGTGGAATTACTGTATGGAGCTTTTGCATATGGTTTATTGCTTGGAGGGTTCATAAAAAATTTGAATACTAGAAATGATTGAACTGTGATTTGTGGATCTTGAGCTGTCCTTCTACCATTGCACAGACTGCATGAGATGAAAAATAATCAAATGATTTATTACTCAAGAGTTCATAATAAGTTTGGGCATTGAACTGGGCCATGATCCAAGGATTTTGACCTCTAGACTCTGCCGCTCTATAAATACATCATACATATACATTTATAATTAAATATTAAAAGAATACACATTTTTAAAAATTCAACTAAAAAGATAAAATTGGTAAAATGTCACTCTCTCTAAAAGATTTTTATTGGCATGAGGAGCAGTAATTCATTTTATTTATTTTATTCAAAAACCATTGAATGCAAACTTGAATAATCAATAATGGTAGTGCAGTATTCAAACACTAAGACTAGTTTCTTCAGAAAGGAATGTTGAATCTGCATGAATGCAACTAGCAATCATCTATATCACTGAAAATTAGTAATGTGGTGTACAAAAACCACCACAAAATTTTGAATACAAGATGATAACTTATCTCGAAGTACCCAAAAACAACTGGAGTCATTCTCTGGAAAGTGAGAGCATTGTAGTATATGCTTTTGCCACTAGATTCCTCCCCCAGGGATCCCCCTACACCATTTTGCCAACTTTCATCATCAAGAGAAGTCATGTTGTGGCATAGAAAATGTTTTTGATAGAAGCATCTCATTTATTGGTCGATATTTGTATGGCTGAAAAATAGAAACCATATGAAATTTTGTTTTCCGCTAGGAAAAATGGCAAGGGAGACAGTAACAATGCATGAAACAGCTTACAAGAAAGCTGCTCTGGTATAACCACAAATTTTGAGAGTATCAAATTTATTATGCCCCAAAAAAGAGTGGCAAGTGGAAGTCTAATGTAAAGATGATGTTGGGTTTTTCGGGGGGGGGGGTCATTTAACTACACGTTTTGAAATGCTTACATGATATGGTAATAAAACAAAAGTGTCACAATTTGTGACCAAGTAGGAAGAGCAAAATTTACCATGGCAATGTGCAAGCTTGCCATATTTGTCCAATATTGCTTTGTGTGGTTTTTTATTCTTTTAAATAAATAAATAAATAAATGTTTCCATTTTTTTGTGTGTGTGTGTGGACTTAGAAATGGAGACGAGAAAAATGATGCAGGTGTTAAAAGTCGTCACTTTGCAAGAGTTTTCAGATTATTTCAAAAGTGAAAAACGTGTTTAAAATGGTGCACTGTACTGTGAAGGGGATTCAATTTGTAACAGCAAAAAATAAATATACAATTTATTACTACAAAATTCTAGTTATTTCAAGATATACCTCATTATTGTATAATTATTATATATCTCACATTTGACCAGCAGTTATATACTATAGTGACCTCAGTTTATGCCAATTGTAGGCAACTTTGGATTTTTGGATGTGATATATACCCAATAAATAAAAAACTACATAACAGATATTTATAAATACAAAATAGTTTCACTATAAAATAAAATTCCTTAGGCTTCATTTTGACAATGTTATTAATAAACAAAAACCATACACAAATTGACTGGATTACATATTAAAATGTTATATACGATGTTATGGATAATTAGCATCAACTAAATAAAATAACTATTCTTAAAATACTTCAGCACATATAAAGTTATAAAAATGTAAAATATCAAAAGGTATAATCTAAATTAATCAATGAAAATAAACAAAATAATTAAAAAACTAACCAAAATGTAAAAACACTATATGTTCAATTATAGTCTTTTCCAAATGCCTGCTTCGCAGAAATAAGAAGTATAATATTTATACTATATGCACTATGGTGCACTTATCTTTACGATAGTAATGCAAGAAATGCAGAAATAAGAAGTATAACATTTATACTATATGCACTATGGTGCACTTATCTTTACGATAGTAATGCAAGAAATTTTAACATATTTAAAAACCAATCAAAGACAATAAAACAGAGAGATAAAAAAATCACCTCATCAGACATTTTCGCAGCCACTTGGTCACATCCTACCCTCAAGTAAGATGTATTTTCTGTTTCCTATTTTATTGTAAATGTTTTTAAATAATAATCTAATTCACTGAATGCTATTGAAAATACTTACTGTGGTATTTTAGAATAATTTTGTATTTTTTTTTCTTTTAAACTAAAATATCTGTATATAATCCCCCCCCCCCCAAACTGAAATATCTGTAGATATATTTTTCCTTGAATCCTTCTAAAACTAAAATTTCACTATCTATTGATTTCACTACCAAGGGAGATAAATGGATGGGAATTTTGTGTAATGTGTTTATTTAGTGTAAGTATTGTTCAATTGTTTTATTTATTTTAAGACTAAAAATATAAATTGTTTATTGGACTCTGGTTAGAATTGTGTTCATAACTGTATTCTTTTTATTTTTATCAAGATCCATTTTGTTTGTTCTATAATTTTTAGTCGTTTCACTCTAAAAAATAAAACATTATTTTAAACTTAATAAAAAGTATATTTTACACTTCACCCAAATATTTGATAAATCAAAACTTTTCTTATAATTTATATATTTTATTTTGTTTGTTATTTCTCTGATTTAAAAGGACAAAAAACAATATTAAGGTTTTGATATTAAATATTTAATATAAATTTCAATAATATTCATGTTCATTTACAATTCTGTAATCAACTCCACGTTAGAATTTGAGAGATATCTAGGTTCGAATTATAACTACATAAATTTTGAAAGATTTGTTATTTAAAAAGAAATATCTGAATGTTAATTAGCAATCTATAGAAATCTTTACATGATTAAGTAGTTAACCATAAATTAATGCTTATACTTACTTTGGTAAAAGTTTTAGACTGTCAAATTTTAGAAATCAATTCTTGGTAACTCTACCATCTTGTTTACATATTTTATTGTTATTTGTGAACCCAAAGAGTGGCTGGTTTTCTCTCACACTTGTCCATAGTGTCATTCTGAATCCAACATGTGTATTATACAGTTACATGGTTTAGCTATCACGAATTGCAACATGAAATATGGAGAATATGTTTCATGCTTTAATCCATGATGAATATTGCAACATGAAATGTGGCAATATGTTACATCATGGGTTAAAGCATGAAACGTATCATGACATGAAATGTTGCAATATGTATCATGCTTTAACCCATGATGAAGCAACATGCTAACATTAACATTTGTTTTAAATTGGGACAAAGGGTGGCAAGAGAACCATGAGTTTTAAGAATGACATCAGGAAGAATACATTGATGATGATCTTCAAAAATATAAACATATTTCATGTCATAATTCACGACCCAGATGGCATTATTGTCTTAAATTTTGTGGTGAATAGCTTATCTGTATTACTATGTAAATCATACACAGATTCAGAGATGGCATTGCAGAAAGTTTGAAGACCAAAAGAGCTAGTTATCCTTTTGTTGAGACTCACTTCATAAACTTTCAATACTCAATTTTAAAAATTGTAAAAAGCGAAAATTACTTAACTGTAAAGAAATAAATACATGGTTTAATACCAAGAAAATGCAAAAAATATAAAGATTCAAGGTCAAAAACCCCCAAAAACTATGAATTGAAAAAATATGATGATATAGACATGTTCTGCATTTTTAAATTAAAAAAAAAAAAAATAATAATTATTTTCTAAAAATCAATTAAAAAGTGTGGAATTGGATGTCCAAATACTACATCGTGTGGTATTATGGAACTCATAGAAATAGTACTTAGCTATCATTATTAAATGCCATTAAATCAATCCCAAAAATTTTGGATTACCAGAAATGTTAGAAATACCGTTCCACTTCTCCTATTGGGTATTGGGGGGAGAGGTCAATTGCCCAAAAGAACACCCATTATTGAGATTGGGGCATTCATACACTTCACTGCCAGTCATGGTCTTCATCTTTCACTAATTATGTTTCAAAGCACTATATACTTTACTAATAAGTTAGATCATCTCACAATGTAGGCAAAAGAAAACAATTTCAACCTATCATTCATGCTTCAAGTCAAAGTCCGGATATAATGTCACAAGTATCTATCCATTTGCTCATTCTCCATGCTATCTATCCTGCGTACCACAATCCAGAAACATTAAGTATTTTTTCTATCCTTCTTATAATAATAATTGAATGACTTTATTTTCCATGAATTCATTAAAACTTTGAATCCCAAAAACGCTAGAATTGGTATGATTTGACGCTTTAGAATCTGATACATAATTTCTGGGTTACATCTCTGTCCTTTTCATTCCTTATATTACATATTTAATTTTTTAAACAAAACCTAAACGTGTTCTAAACTTAGAA